>JAPQRN010000002.1:6060459-6096155 GCA_037367275.1 Coranthus polyacanthus
ACACACACACACACACACACACACATACACATACACATACACATACACATACACACACACACACACACACACACACACACACTCACACTCACACTCACACTCACACAGACACACAATACAATGGCTCTTGTCTGGGTTGTGGCCACCACAGCACCGTAATTAGGTCTGTTTTGTGCTGATAGAGAAACGGTAATGTGATACACACACATGCCTCTGTGATTAAAGACACAGCCGATGGCAAAACGAAAGAACACACTACAAGAAGAAACTACGAGGAAGCAGAGGAGAAAAAAAAAATCCACACTCGCTTCCGTATCTGATGTACATGGATTGGGGAAAAAGGAAAAAATGGAGCAACTGAGCCAAAGATCATTTGATACTATTGTAAGAAAGGCTGCAAAACTTAATACCCCTTTTGTTTAATGCATCTAACCTGAGGCAACATGAATATAAAGGCCCCTGTGAGACATTGGAAAAGATAGATTTATTCCATACAATATAATACAAGCACATGGATCCAACAATAAAGGCCTGCATATATATTACGGGTGTGTATGCATGAGTCGTTGTGTGAGAGAAGTCGAGTGGTGACACGACCAGATGGCAGAGCCCATGGGCAGAGAGGGAGAGTGAGAGCTGTCTTTCACGTCATGCTGTTAACTTCTGTTATCATTCTTGAGATCATCTGATCTCCATATTTCCCCAATAAAAATATAAAAGAATAAAGCCAAGTTATTCCGTATCATCAGAAGGAAATTCCACAGCTCCTCATATAGAACATGCCTACATTTTTATCGTGGGCAACAGATGAGGTGCTGCTCTGAAGTAGAGCTGTGTGATATGATAACATCTCATATCCTGACATAAGTAATGATACACATCACAACATAACACATTTTCTGTACTTTATATAAATAAAGTGACCACATGGAAAGGCCTGTTTCTGATTACATTTTGAATGATATACTTGACAAATAAAGGTGCTTACTTGCAATTGATCATTTTTCTCCTTTTACTTAGAATCTTTGGGCACATTTTTAGGTATACATCTAACAAAATATAAAATATTGATGTATAAAATATAAAAAGGTACACAGAAAACACAAGCATGTGACAGAAGTAGCCTGTCTTTTAGATACGAGCTTCTCGTTTTGTCTCAGCTGGACCGAGTCCTTCTGCTGCTCTGTCATGTTCGTGTTCTTTCCTCCGTGTTTGTTTGTGTTGCAAATGCAACTTTCAAATGCAAATTTCCTGCATCCGTGCCATGTGGAGGAATGCAAAGCGTCATCCAAATGATGAAAAATATCACTGTGAAGAGTGTGTTTTGTAAACGTTAACATATCTACTGTCACACTGCACAGCTCGACTTTGAAGTAACTCATGCCCCAAAAACATGGGAAACTTCATGAACACAGCATATAAAAACAGAACTTTAACCAGTGCTTACTGTGTATGCGCGCACTTGGCTTTGTGCCTGTGAGAGCGTGTAAAACAGATTATAGAGATTTATCAAAGGGAAAAGAATCTAAATGACAGTTCAATTTCTCCCATACAACCCCCTCAGGCCTTCTTTGGCAACTGTTATGAACGATGAATGATTTTTGAAAACAGCTTTGTGGAAGACAGCTGCATGTCGTGACTGACGGGGACATGTCATGTCTGATCCGAGGAAAATCAACTTAAACCTGAGCTGAATGGCAACGTAGGGCGTGTTCACACTAAGTATACCTGTACCTCTCCGCACACAGCAACAACCACAGACGACACACCTGACCGCAAAGGCTAAGTATTAAATCTGATAATGTTTTTACACCTGCGTGTTAGTGTTATTTTTTAAATTCACACTGAACAATTGGTTTAGGTTCTATACATTGTGTAAATTGCTGTTATTTGTCCCATTAAATGCACTTTTCTACTGGTATGTAGATGAATCTTTATTCACAGTCCACTGGGAGCTCCACAGAAATCGCGTGCAACTACAATCATCTATGTTTGCGTAGTGTATCTACTGATATGGCTGATGTGTTCATAATTTCTATGTATATGTGTGTGTTTGTATTTGCGTGACTGTGACCATTTGCCACACCTCAAAAGCCAGGTTTAGCCTGATAGCAATAACAATAGTTTTTCCCACTAAGTAATCATTAAACTTTTCAAGTTCACAAAGGTGTGTGAATATAAACATTAGCACACACTCCCTTAACAACAGTGTTTTTTTGTGATTTTAGTCCTGTTGTTATTTGCGTTTCTCTTTAACTCTCCCATTCTCTGGTTTGGAGTCTTGATTACAACCACGATACTAAACATTGTGTTCCTCTGTTGAGTTTATAATGAAATAAAAAATCATTATTTAATGAGTGAGGTTAAATAGTGAGATTCAGGATGGGAACCTTGTTGTACCAGTTTTTATGTGCCAAGCTCAAGAGAGAAGACAGAATGTTCTGTTTGTGTCTGAGCTGTAAAAGAACATGTGGTTTTGTAATAAAATCTAATGAAATGTTTTGACTGCTGCAAATTTGTTTTTGGTGTCCCGGAAATCCAGCGATCCACTTTTGAATACGTTAAAAACCTAGTGTGCTTTATGAGCTGACAGAAGACGACTAAACCTCATAATCGGATTATCATGTAATGTTGCAATAATCACGTGAAAATATTTATAAATACGGTACAAACACATGAACACATATTGTGTATTTCAATGTCATTTTAAGTATCACAATGAACAGTAAGCACCTCCTGATGTGAAACAAGTTGGTAATGGAGGAATGGGAAAGTAGAAATGATTGAAGTTGATCATATAACTTTAAATGATGTGCATTTCTTTAAATACTACTCAAACAAAGGCAGAAGCTGCATAATCGTCTCTTTCTACAGTCACAGATTTTCTTAGAAATGTCCTTTTGGCTTCATTGAAAATGTATGTGGACTGTTCACAGAGTGTATCTGTTTATAATACCATTGCATTCTGTATCAAAAAGTCGGTTTGTCTTCTTTGTACGAGAGACGAGACTTGTGTGTGTGTTTGTTCATTTAGAAACCCCTTGTTGGTAAACTGCCATCCCACATAATGTCCTCGTTACAATACCAAAGCCCATCCAACGACTGGCTTTCACTACAAGTGTGTTTTTACTCAACTCGGAAGAACTGCTTTTAGTTTCTATGTTCTCACCAAATGGAGAATCACCCTAAAACTGAACACTCTGGTGAGCTTAAATCCATAGTCAAAAGTTACTCATCTTCTATCTGTGTTCCAAACGACTGGTGTGTTTTTAACCTTTATTTTTTATTAACTCTTTTAATATACCTTTTTTACTTTAACTTTTTTATCTTTAACTCGTGTCTTGTGTCATTGTCACTTAACGTCATTGCAAATGAGGGTCAACCCTCAATGATCTTAGAGTTTAAATAAAGAAACATATCTTTTAAACTTTTATTTTTTAAACTGGCTGCACATGCAGAGCATGTAAGGAGTAGGGTTGTCAAAGGTGGGTTTCACCAAGTTCGTGTAATACTACGGGTAAGCTGACATCTTTAGACTTAGACTTAGAACTTTAGAAGCAAAAGACGAACTTCAGGGGATCCACTGAACCTCAACAACGGCTTCTTGAAGCACTGAAGTAATGGACTTATTTCAGTTGCTTTTAAAAACGGTTGTAGTTTTGGCCTAAAAATGGGCTTGTCTTATGTGATTTTCAGCCAGGAATTAAAATCACCATCTCAATGCACTGAGCTCGTTGCGTTATTGAGAAATTGCAGAGTTGTGTACAGACATTACTTGCTACATAATTCTCGACACAAGACTGCAGCTTGTTAAAATGGTAGTTAAATTGATGTTTTAAAACTTTTGTCGACAAAATGCATTTCGACATTCACAGTGAGGAATCGTGTTGACTTTCCCCCGGAGAGAGAAAGACGAAGTCCACCTGTTCCCAGTGAGACGAATCAGGGCAGAGAATTGGCTGTGGTGTCATGGCTGCCCCAAGTAACCAAGGGGACAGTTGACAGATGACAGCAGCTAATTGGAAAACTAATGAGGTCCAGAAACCCATCCTGGACTCTGCTGAGTGTGTGTGTGTGTTTGTGTTTGTGTTTGGCCGTGAAAGAGAGAGAGTAATGAGGTCCAGAGAAAAGGACATGGAGAGAGGTCAGCCTTGTCAAGAGCAGATGTTCAGAAAACAAACAAAATCCCTGCCAAACTTTCTTTTTCTTGTATGAAATGGAAACCTTATAGACACACGATTTATTATGAACTCGTTAAAGCTACATCTATTGTTAAAATTGACAAATGAGACACTATAAGAGTGTCGGTGGAAGATGTATTTCTTCACAAGGACATTCATATTCATGTCTCATGTGTTGAGATCAAAACAAAGTTAAAAACTGTTGATACTGTTTTTATTCCCTAAAATTAAGACTTAAAACAGCTCAGACTTCTCATTTGAGACAATGCAGAGCTATGCAGCTGCATTTTAAAGTGTTTTGCAGCCACTGTAAACACAAGACATTTCAAGATACTAATATTTTTTGTGGGCTATTTTTGGGAAATGTACTATTTTATAGATGTGAATTATGGTATAATTACTAGTGGAAGACATTTTCAGATTCCTCACTTAAGTACAATTACTAACACCACACTGAAAATATTCATTCAAGGACTTTGGCTCCAAAATGAAGCCAATGTGGAAGTATCTTAAAGTTGTAATACCGCTTATAGCCACTAGATGCTGTTCCAAAAAGCCCTGGCGCCCATAGATAATAAACTCCATAAAAATACTAAGTCAGTAATAAGGAGTCATTCTGGTGTCACTCGTTTTATTTGGACCCTCTAATAAGCGCTCCCGTCCATCTATGATATTTTCCTCCGTTAATAAGATCTCAGGTCAAATAGAAGCTTTGATTTCTGCTTTGTTGGGCTTTGACTGACAGGTGTGATTGACAGCTCGCTCACCTGCCGAGTCAAACTTTCGGAGCTTCTCTTTATTTAACAGAACTCATTTTTTCCTGACACAGCTCGACTGTAATTGTGGTTAATAGGTTACTCTAAGAAGACTGTAAAATAACTTTGTTAAGCAATGTTTGATGGAGGTTGCAGTTTTACAGTCAGTAAGCTAGCGCTTAGCATTAGCTCACCCATGACTCATACATAAGTCTATCAATATTAAATTGTTCTTGCATACTGTTAGCTATACTCTAATCTACAGCAATGCATTATATTCTATAAGATCATCATATGTTTGTAGCGTTGCTGTCCTGTGAGAACCACGTATCTCTAAAAAGGTAACTTTTCATGAGCTCAGAAAAATAGCTGCCTCTGTTTTCAGCTTTGTGAAGATGCATTTTCCAGCGAATCCACAAGGATTTTAAAAGAGAATTTTCTCAGCCCATAAAGGAACACTTCATCCTCCAAAAAAATCATGAAGGGGATGGAAAATAGTAATCTGAAAAGTTATTAAAGCTGTCAGACAAATGTAGTGGAGTAAAAAGCACAATATTTTTCCCTGAGATGTAGTGGAGTAGAAGGATACATGTGCATGAAATGGAAATCCTCAAGAGAAGGATGGCATAATTGTATAACATAATAAGAAAAACAGTAAAAATATTCGTACTTCTTTAAAATAAGGGTGTAGAAGAGATAAGGAGAAAAGGGTGTGGGCAGCAGATGAATAAATGTGCCAAATTGAGAGATGAATCCAAAAGACATGGACCTGACCTTGACACTGACATGCCAACTCAATCCATTTATTATTGGAGGAAAAAAACTGCAACAGGGAGCCAAAGGAGAACCAAAACATGAAGATGTCTTCATGAAGAATTTCACTCACATACTGTCAAAAAAACACACGCACACCCTGAAGAGTTATCCAAAGGCCATCAAAAGACCTACAGACACTTGCCTCTTAAAAGTGGAGATTAAACTACAACAGGAAGAGGATTATAGAAAACACAAAGGGCAGTGTTGAAAGGGAGGCAGAGCGAGGGAGAGGATGGAGAGAAACTAATGATAGAAAAGAGTAGAATGGGAAAGAAGATGGCTGTACAGAATGAGAGAAAGAAAGAGGATAGGATATGTAATGGAGAAAAAGGGGGGTGGATGATAGAGGGGTGGGGAGGCGAGGAATCAAATGCACAGAATAGAAAGAGGGAAGAGAGAATGACATAAAGGGCAGAGGGGATTTAGATGATGGGAGTCATTATTATGTGCCTTACAATGGCGGTGGAGGGAGGGTGTGAGAAAAAGGGAGGCGATGAATTAAGGGGTCCATCAAGGAAAAATAGGTTTAAACAGCGCATGAACAAGAGGCACAGGGAGTCGTGCAGAGTTTAAATATAACACACAGGGTACATGTCCTTTGTGGAAACTATGTCTATTTTGCTGTTGATGTGTTTGCTTACTGGGATAAAGGCCTTTACCGAATGAACGTGATGAATAAACGCAGAAAACTGAGTTAATTGAAGTTAATTCATATTGATTCTTTAATGTCGGTCTGCACTCTAACCTGGAGTTTGTGTAAGATGTTGTTTTGCTGCTGCTGAAGAAATGACATTTTTGGTTCATTATAAAACTCCAGCAGGACAAATAATGCCACCACAGTCTCTGTCATTAATGGGAAACTGCCGCTGTCACAGAGTTTACTTTGTCAATGAACAGATTTGTTTTTTTTTAATGGTAGCTATTCTCATTCTGCAAAACGTTTTTGGCAACAGGAGACCAGAGAAAACCAGAGGAAAACCTGTAATAGTTTGCTTGTGACTCGCCTCTTATAAAATTGCGATTCAAAGCGTTCTACCTCAGAGGAGGAGGACCAGATCAGCCCCGATCAGATTAATTGGTGTCAGTTTGGTGGCGAATGCAAAGGTTCGTTTATTTACTCCAGATCATATTGTCACTGTACTTTTTCTTCAGGCCTAGATAGATTTGCGTTAGGCACATGGATGACATGAGGAATAATAAAGAAGCAAAATTATAAACATATTTCTATCAGGGCTCAGTGGTACACGTTTAAAAAATCCATGTGACATTGTTAACTGATGAGAGAAGATGAACTTCATTCACCCGATGAGGCCCAGAGCGGACTCTTGTTTCTGGTGTCAAACGCCTGGTGCACCTTTCAAACTGTAACACAGGGGACCTAAGGCGAGCTCAGAGGACACACACGTCTCTGGAGCTGAACATCTTTGGTCAGAAACCTGCAGGTGTAGTGATAGCGGAGCATCACGGGTCTTAGTTTAGTTAGTGAAGAAGGGATTGCAGCTTCATCCAGTGAGTACACGTGTGCCTGACAGGGCTGCATTCATCATATGCAGCTGCCTTTTGTAAATCCTGAAAAATATGTTCAAATGACTTGAGCCACTGGATTTCACAATTTTAAAAAAAAGGAATGAACAGTGGAATCTGCGTTATGAGCAGCCAAATCTGATTCTGCTGAGCGTCAGCAGGTCCGCCGTCGTCCTCGTGACGTGATGTTTCTTCTGACTGACAGATGCCTTTATTCTCGGTGCAAAAGCTCAGAAAAATCAACTGTTACAAAAAAAGCCACCTCATTCTCTCCATTCTTTTCACTTGATTATTTCTCCCCATGCAAAAGCAAAAATAAACATACACTTTTATCGACTCAGTGCATTCAAAAGAATGTAATTCAGCGTCTTACCCCGGTCCTGATCCTGAAGCCTGAGTGCAGTCGACTCCCACAGACGAGCAGAATCCATCATGTTGTGACAGGTGCTGTGTGGTGTACAGCGATCACAGATTAAAGCTGTAAAGATATATTACATACTAATTACTCTCTGCACATTTCATGAGACACATTAACCAGAGATTTATTAATACTCTCTAATGGCCATTTAGCTTCCATATATCATGATTCAAGGGCAGATTTTTTTTTCCCTCTTTGGTACAAGGTTAATCCTATTCCTTTTCTTTTTAATTTTTGTAACTTTTGGGTTGGAGAAATAATGCATCTTCTTCTTTTTTGCTATCTTCTTACAGACAGAACAATCAATTATCTAAATATATGGCAGATTAAGCATTATTTGCAGTAACTGAAGCAAAAAAACACTGACTATTTTTTTCTATCTTGCCTGGCTTCTGTTCTCAAGAGCAACATGTCAAATGGCACTGACACCGGGAGGAAGCTCAAGAGAAGAAGAAATGAACAAAAGACGACATATTTCATTTTAGCAGAGGTTTCTCACTTGCCAAATTAGATCTAGAGCTGCTCATTCTTTGTGATGGCAAATCGTCTGGTATTTGCACAGGAATTCCTGTGGCTTTTCACAGAACAAACAGTATTTTGGAGAGGTATTTTACCCGCAGGCGTTTTACCTTGGGTTGTGGAGGGTTTAGGTGCTGTGGTGGTTTTTTGTGTTGTTGTTGTTGCTAGAGCAAACACTGCATTTTTGCATCATTTTGGACATTGTTATTATTACAAAGTTAAAAAAAAACTTCTCATCAAAAATCTGCTCATTGACGAATGCGACGCATTCCACTTTCTTGAATAAATGACCCCCGCTTATTCCCAGAAAACAAAACTGTCTACTCCAGGATTTTCCCTTTAGCTTTCTGAGAGGCTTAAGTGCCTCCCCCAAGAAAATGGGATGTTATTTGAGTAAAAACTGTGCATTCATTTTCACATAATTTTAGAGCATTACAGCAAAAATTGAGACAAGATAGAGCAGATAATAAACAACACCCCAAAAGCTTAAAAACAGAACTTGCTAAAGACCGTCAGATCTGGAAAAAGTATTTGTTGATAGTTTTGATTTTTGTCATGTCTTGAGTGCTGCTCCTAAACCTTATAGTGTAGGGAAAACTGCACACAGACTTACTCACCTTAACTTTATAAACAGATACAGTAACAAAAACGTGCACGGCCTAATTTAAAACCAATTATGAGGGACAAATAAGCTCTTAGAAAATGCTAAAAATGTCTTAAGAACTACGTTTATTTCCTTATAACTGCTTTGCTGTTTGATCTGTGGGAATTCAGCCAACTAATCAATCACAAGTGTCACAGTTCTGCAACCTTTTGTCGTTGTCAACATGAGTTGCCATGAATACAAAAAAACACACTTCAAAACACTCTGTTAGCCAGTGTGGCAGGAAATGTGTGTCTGAGGTTGTGTGTGCATTACTTTGGCTGTAAGAGTGTGTGTGTGTGTGTGTGTGTGTGTGTGTGTGTGTGTGTGTGTGTGTGTGCGTGTGTGTGTGTGTGTTAAGCCCAGGGTTCATGTGGAGTGTCATACAGAGCGTGGGACTCTGTTCTATATGACAATAACATCAAAACCACTCTTTGATTTCACACACAATCGCACACGCACACACTAGTCCTTCGTTCGTTCTTTTCATATTCTTTCTTCTGCCTTTCTCTCCACCAGTGACATACACGAACGCAGATACACACTTTCTATCCACTCCTTCCTTTCGTATTCTTTTTTTTCATAGGCGTTGACTCTGTGTGCATGAATGTCAAAGCATTCCTCTGTGCTTTAATCTGTGACTCGTACATGTTCGGTAAATGATGAATGACACCCGGCATTGTCTGTTTTATGTTCACGTAACAAAAACAAAAAGCGCTGAGAGCCTGTTTTACGTCGCGATGTGTTGCCTCCACCCTAAAGGTTTGTGTTAGATCTCTGTCTCTAATAAGCTCATTTGCTCATCACTTTTACTGAAATGTGACATTATTGTTTAGACTTGTGTTGGAGGACTTCAGTGCAATGTTAAAAACAAGTAAATGAAGGTGATGGATTGAAGTTTTTGATAATTTTCAGAGGAGGAGTTCACTGCTCAATATAGATCTATTGGTTTACAAAAAAAGTGCAATAAATAAATGTTTTACAACTGAAAAGCAAGTGTGAAGAACAACAAAAACCGGAGTGAAGCTTAGCCCAAAAGGAAACACAATAAACTATTTTGAAAAGCCTGTTTAAAACGGATGAAAAATATTAGCATCGATCTCCTATTCCATATATCCCTTTAGTCCGACATCCCAACTCACGCCCTCACAGGAAAACCACACGGGAGAAATGCAAAAATCATGCAAAGGCAGGAAGGGAGTGTTAACCACTGAACCAACACTAGGAAGTACACCAAACAAACTCCGAACACTGACAAAAGCACTTTCTTCTGTTTTACATAAAATTCACATCGTGTTTCCTTTTTCACATGTTTTACAAACCCACTGAGGCCATCGCAGATGTCATTTGCTTCTCTAATCACTGTAACCTTTCTAAGTTTCTACTGGAGGCATGAACACTAGTCTTCCAAAAGATGCTCACCTCATTTGGTGTTTTGATGATGATGGTGGGGAACACTGGCTAAAGCAACAGTCGAAAACCTCCTTTAGGCGTTCATTGCCTTGAGATCTGGAAAGCCACAGCATATGAGTCACATTATTTTAATGCTCATCAGACCATTCAGTGAGCCCTCGTACCCGGTGGACTGGGATATCATCATCCTAAAAAGACCACTTGCATTCGATTTTGTCTTTAATTTTTCTATATTCTACTGAAGATAGATGTGTCACACCTTCGAAACATGACTTAAAGTAAGTTATGGAACATTTACCTCTGAAATATGTGTGCTTATGCCCTAAAATATGTTCAGGAATTTGTGTGGAGAACAACTGAAGTGTGAGTTTACTAGTTTAGTGCCAGTGATTACAACCTTAAAGTCCCTTGGCCTGTGTGTGTTTGTGTGTGTGTGTATTAGGTAAGAGAAAGAGAGAAAGTCATTGATGGAGTCCCAGGCCCGAGGGGCTGCCAAGACAGCTTGACTGGTGAGAACAGATGGCAGCCCACTGTGTGTGTGTGTGTGTGTGAATGGAGGGTGAGCATGTGTGTTCTGCAGAGAAGTTTTAACAAACGGAAGCGACTGAGTGAGGCTGAATATGTATATGTGAATGCAGTTACATTTCACATACTCTATATGTATGTCAATATTTCAGAGCCACTCACTCCTACCTCACACACACAAACACACACACACACAGAGTCACACACGATACATACTATGCTGTGACCAGTTTCACACTCTTCAAAGCCTGAAATTACAAACCTCTCCATGATTCCTCATCGTCTATGCTTGAAAACACACACACATGCCTGCACAATGGTGATGCATGGCTCAGGTAATACCCGCACGCACCTGACCCCTTACGAGAGCCAATCTGCACTGTCCGACCAGCAAAAATATGCGTTAATCAACCTCTTGAACCTGACCTGCAAACCACCAACTTTAGCCTGTATTTACACATATACTGAAGCTGTCCCATATATCGGTTATGATGCCAGTTCCTTCTTCCCGCACTTTGACAGACTGACAGAGACTAGCTTTTTTTTTTCAGCTCTTTTGCTCTGTCGCAGATGGTCTGTCTGTGAGGTATGGACGAGTCCACATCCGCTGCTCTATAACATGCACCGTTATGTATTAGCCCTCGTGCCACATGACTAAATCCATTACCAGGCACAATACTGAGAGGGTGCAGGTCAGGGCAGCAGAACTCACAAACTCGTCCACAAGTGTAGCTTTTGCTAAAACTGGCATCTTGTTCTTCATGCATGCAGACATTAGGGGCTGGTTTGATGGAGCCTGAGTGGGCCTGCTGTGCAACGAACCCACAGTAGTTTGGTAATGCAAATCATTGACAACCAGGGCATAAGAAGACCTGCACCCTCCGGAGAGAGGGAAGAGACTAGTAATCACAGGTTCACAAGGTTTTCACAGTGTTTTTCAACACTAGTCACGCACTTTAACTCCAAGGAACTCCCTTTTAAACAATTAATATGCCTTTATTGTCACGACATGGTGAAATCAAGCTCAATGATGATGGATTCTGAAGCGCGTTTGAGTTTTATTTTATTGGATTTAGTATGACCATGGCGTGACAATAAAGGCATTTTGACTGTTTGTGAGAGGAGGTGACTGTGCTTTGTGGCTACACTTCTGTCTTGAGTGGGTACAGACTAAAAAGACATCTGCATTTTGTTTCATTATTTCTTTCTGCAGAAAAACTGCGCGCTGTACATTATCATGACTCCTGACACGTTAAAAGGCCGAAAAATGTTGTAGATGTGAGAAGGTTACATAGTTTGCCACCATAAGCTTGTGATACAGTAAAAACCATGTTTGCGTGTCATTTCTTATTTCTGTTCTGCTCTTTGCGTGCTTCTATTGTGTCTCTTTCTTGCTGTTTCTCTGTCTCTCGCTGTGTCTGTTATTCCACAGTCTGACCTTGTACACTGGTCCAAATCAATTGCCACACTTCTGGAGCCAAAGCCTCGAGGCTCAGCTGTGCCTCTGTACTCTCTCGCACATCAAAAACACAGACACGGGATTATGCAACGGCCTTGTAAGCTGCAGTTTAGAGCTAGCAATATACATATTTCACTCTAAGTCATACTAATATTAAGCCTGACATGTGCAAAGATCAACAAAGACGTAAAGGCTTGTGCTGAAAAACATGGATCATCAACTGCATTTATTACTGCAAAATAAAGCAAGAATGATGCTCTGAGGTGTTCATTATCTTTTGTTTTGCCTACTGGTGAAAACATCTTCACAAATAAGCAAAGTAGCAATGTGAATGAGTACGTGGATATGTTTTGTGTTGGGCCATTCATCTATCAGGAGAGACTTCAAGTAAAAAAAACTTTTATTTTCAATATTGACTGCTGCAGAATAGAGAAGTAATTGCACATACCGCACACGAATGAATATGCATATAATGTGTGTGTACAGTGCATAAAAATTCTAATTAATGCCTCTTCTTGTTTTTGTCACCCAATTAATTTAAATCCTAAATTATTAAACTGCTGAATACACGAACAGCATCACCAGAAGTGTCTGTGAGCCTGTTGCTCCAGGGAGCTACAGCCACATCTGCTGTTGCCACACAGAAGCTAATGAATGAAGGCCAGTTTGTTTTCTTTGGAGTTCAAACTCATGTTCGCTCATGTTTAACCCATCAGGAAACACCACACCCACGTTCATAGAAAGCTCGGTACGCTATAGGGAAAAAAAAGAAAGAAAGTTGGATTTAAAATGAGATAATTCACATCCAGTTCCTTACTCTGCACTCCAAGTTGTTGTGTGTCTATGTGTGTGTGAATGTATTCTGTCCAAGCACCATTTGGGCACCATCTGCCCCTGTCGGTTCTCATGGCAACCATCACCAGCTGTGTGGTGGGAAATGTTCACTTCATATACTGCCTGTCATGCTCGACTGTCCACACACACACACACACACACACACACACACACAGTCGTGTCTCTCTACTTTTGTGAGGACACTCGTTAGGGGCTTTTTCATCCAAATGTATCGCAAATTTTAACCACATTTTCAGGAAATCAGTGAAAGAAAATGCAACATTATGTGCTGGAGTTGGTACATCAGCATCAGCATCATCGTGGTTTTAAACCTTGCCAGTTAAAGGTAGTGTGTAATACCTGAGCTGCTGATTGAGGAGCTCATAGACGTAATGGGTATTTTGTCAAAAAGTACCTCTTATAGGTACTATACAGTATATAGGTTAGCAGCAGTTTGTCAAAACCTGTTCTGCAGCTCTTCATAAATGGTGGTGTTTTATTGTAGTTTCCATCTGGTAGGCTACAACATTTTCTGTTGGTTTCTTGTATTAATTCAGTGAAGGTTGCAGTCTCCTTATTGGTCCACACATGCAGACACATAGTTATTTACTATACCTGTAACCATTCCACGTTTTCGCATTTACCTTTTGTCAATTCAAGCTTTCTACCTCTCCCAAGTGGCGTTTACATTCAGGTTTGGTTATGTGCAAATTGAAAATGCGACTAAAACCAGCTGAATGGAAACACACCTGTTGACTTAATGCATTCCCCTAACCTTAACCTAATTCTAACCTTAACCCTCAAACAGCACATCTAAATAGTTTGTATAGTTTCCAACCTAAAAACACAGTTAACACAATAATACTTATACTAATACTTTAAAAGGTTTAACAGAAAGTGTGATGGTTCGTTTAAAAGTCAGTTGAAGAGTTGACAAAATCAGAAGTTTAAAATTAGGGGTCAATCCAACATTCAGTATATCCATTAGTGAGCAACAACATGAGATCAGGGATCGGAACAAATGCCATTTATAATATAATAACATTTAATACAGAGTGTAATGTGCACGTCCATGTAAAAAACCGTGTTGGTCAAATACTGTAAAAATGATCAACCTGAATGTAAAGCAAAGTGTGTGCTGCTGTGGGACTGCTATGTTTATCCACCAGAGGGAGCAAGACTTCACCGGATCGTCATTTATTTATCTTATGTAAAAAGCCTTCTCCTCCTGTCCCACCTCTGTCTCACACACTCACATACTCCAATTAACATTTTTTTACACCAAAATAAATCATGGACACACCCCCCCCCGTTTAAATTTAGTGTAAATGAATTGTTGAACAGTCCACAAGTGCATTCCCTGAGTTATGGCTTCTCACATGTTGTGAAAACTATTAATCAATAATTGCATGTCACTGGTGGCCCCTATAGGTCACAGTTTGCACATACACATTGCAAGAAGCAGAAACACATTTTGCTCACAAGTCAGCATGCTGTGCATAAATATGTATTGTTCATGTCTGAAAGAATATCATCCATCTTGCAGAGAAGGACCTCAGGACAACATTCTGCCAAATCTCACCACACATCAAAACATGAAATATAAAAAAAAAAAGAACAGGATATTCCAAGAAGGAGGCAAATAAAAATGGCAGAAGACTTGAGTTTGGGGCAGGATTTGTTGCATCACAGCCTGGATAGTGTAGTTCAGGGGGACTGAATGATCACGATCAAACTCACAGGAGGACATCTGACCATCTTTCCACAAGTTGAAATGAAGGTGAAGAATGCAAACGGTTCATGGGATGAAAAAAAATATATATCTGAGACACAAAAGCAACTTCAGAGTAGCTCAAAGAATTAGAAGTTTTGAAATGCTCTTGTCAAAAGCCAGACCTAAATCATATTCAAAATGTGGTGGCTTCTGAAAAAGGAATTTCATGCCTGGTGACTCTGAGCAGTTCTGGATGAATGATTTGGTCAAAATGAATCCCATATGATAGAACTTCTTATTGTTGCTGCTTATTGAGTCTGTACGTTTCATAGTGAATGTTAAAGGAAACACATTATTTTGAATTTGATGGGGTTTTTTTCAAATGCAGAAATTTGTTGAGGGCAGTGTCTAAACTATGCCTTCAGCTGTTACAAAGTGGATTTTAAAATAATGGCAATGTTGCCGCCTTTATTTTATGCAGCTAACAATACGCTTCATCATCTGCCTCAGGATTTTACAGTTAATCTGTCCCTGGTCTAATTTTATTCCAGTGACCAAAGTAGACAGCTATGCAAAATATTGTGTGATTCTTTAAACATGTAGGGGTCATGTCAGGTAAATCAGGTCTTTGGACTTTAGCGAATGTATGGGCTTAGCACATTGATAAAAGTGAAGTAAACTTATTTAGATTTCTACTGAAAAATGACCTGAGCCTGTTGCTTTCTGATGAGGTGGCAGTAACAACCACCGTCCAGATTTCAGAGGGACAGACTCTTATGTTTGTAAGCATAACAGTCAGATTTGGAGGATGTTAACATAGCTCTGATTTTGATTTTGCACATCTTCTATCCTCTTGACACCAAAGTGCAGCTGCGCACATCAGTCATTTAGTAAAATAGCCCATGGTGATTTTATGACTTGGAGAACAGTCCATTTCATTTCCTGATGGAGTTATTTTATTACAAACTGAGTGTAAATATGATTTTTCTTTACTGAAATGTGAATAAAGTATATTTTTAACATGAATCGCATTTTCAGTGCTCTGGTGAACCACATAAAGCAAGATAAAATAATCCAATATTTGCCGGAAATGTAATTTTGGTGAAGGAAAAAAAAAAAAATTGATTACGGACAGACTGATATTCAGAAGTTTCATTTCTGAGTAAGGAAATGATGCAGCCTAGCATAATGAGAGACTTTTCAGAATAAGCCACAGTACATGTTCTTTAACAGATGAATTATTAAGGATATGCTTGTGCTGGTGATGTAACAACATGATATTTTTTGCATCTGCTTTGCATTACATTAAATTATATCATATGTAGGTCTCATTTCACAGCACTTGACGGACGACCGGAACGTCCCTATTCATTTTTCTCGTCTACATTTTCCTGTCCGGTCTGAACTGCAGCTTCTAATTAAAAACACACTACGATATCCTTTTAGATATGTCAAGCTCGGGGGATAAAACAAATCAAATGATCGTAAGATTAAAAGGCAAATGAAGCGTGTAGTGCAGATGTACAAACTAAAGACAGTAGATTTTTTAAATACCGTTACAGCGTGTCTGCTATGTTCCTTTTATGTGGCAAATGAAGCTGGAAATAACACCCACAGCACACTTGAAGAGGCCTCTCCACCTTCTGTTGCGCGGCTGTGCCACTGAGACTCTCAGATCTCTGAGCAAATCATGCATTCTCCTAAATACATCTGACTGAAGCCATTAAACCTAATGTGCTGGTTGTGCTTATTTTAACCACATAACCAGAGGCTTCATTTAAGTTGGCACGTACCCAGTATTTAATGTTACTGTTGAAAGCCAGCTCATGTCATTTTTATAGACTCAGAAGAGACACTCGTTACTCGAGGCTGCTCTAGGAAGAGATGTGATGAGGGCTGAACTGAAAAGATAAAACTGTCAAATAATATTAACCTTTCGTGCATACACAATATAATTGTATTAATGAATAAACGTAAAGAGAACTAATTAAATTAATGTATGATTCATGCAACTGGATGATTCAGAATGAGTAATTATTTAGCATCAAATGAAGGGTGGTTTAGCATGTATGATACAGTAAATGAACTTTATGATAATAAATGATCAGAACTGGCTTCAAGTGAAATGGGGAAAAGTCAGGTTGTGATTCATTATGCATATTAAAAAAGCTTTTAACGAGACAAAGATAATGAAGGACTTTTACAGAAACACTGTCTGCGTCTTTATACACTCCAGTCATCTTCATAAACACACAGGACTTTTAGACAAAACACTTGAAATGAAATCAATGTATTGTTATATGTTTTCAGAATGAACTACCGGTTTTGTAGTCTACTGTACAGTCACTACACTAGTGCTGACTGATATACAAGTACCGTCATCATCATCATCGCAATATGAGCATGAACAATGAACATGTTGCAAAAGATTTTCTGAAATGGAAAATATTTTAGCCATCACCATGTCTGAGAAGAGAGAAGACGGAGGAATATGTGCTTAAAGAAGCCCTTGTTAAGAAAAAGAACAGCACTTCTGTTATTTGGAATTATTATGGATTCATGACAGATGACGTGTCAAACAGCTGTGTCAACTTCCAGAGGAAACAAAGCAGGGAAAGTTAAGCTGCAGTGGACATGTTAGAGGTCTTTGTTAGCAGTCAACCTACACACGCAGAAACACATACATAACTAACATTTAAACTTCAACATTTGTTTATTTAGTGCAAGTATGGCAGTTATTTGCGATAACCACCATTATTCTGCAAAATCCTGAAAATGGTCTCCATTCGTAAAAACTCCTGGATGAAACAAACAGAAATGTCAGACTTCATTACTATCGTTTCATCACCTTTTGGGATTTGACTGCCGCTCTTTTACTGACGTCATATTAAATGACTTCAGGCTTTGTATTATGTGTCAAATCTATCCTGTGCAGGTTTTGTTTAAAAAGCCCAAAAGGTGTTCACTTCCAATACTCTTCTTCTTCTTCTTCATTAATTGTATGCATATTATTAAACTATTGTTTTGTTTAAATATATAGTGGCAGTACACATTTACGAAACACAGTTTGTATTGTTCTTTCTAGAGGACTACGATGAATTTCCAACTTTAATCCTGGTGTCTTATATAAGTAGGTTATATCAGTGGGATCCCAATTCACATCATTTTCACTGAAACGATGTGATTATTTTGTCTAATTTTCTCCAATATTCACGGAGGATCACTTTTCATTCTGAGCCTCTAAGAAGGTGCCTCCTCACTTGAACTTGGCAGTATTTGTATAAAGGGGGAATACTTGTCAGTTCTGTGCCACTCTGAGATTATTCATTTTTGTAAGTTTTGTCACTCGGGTTTTCCTCACCCCGAGAGACGTCTTAGTATTCGTCGCAGGAGGCTTTATGCTTAATCGTCTCCACTGTGCCGCTGTCCTCGCCTGTCACTTCTACCTCGCCACCATCGCAATCAACATGGATGCCGATCGTTTTTACCTGTAAAGAAATGTCGAGGTGATATATAGATGGAGAGGAGAGCCTTTCAGAGCAGAGTGAGCGCGAGTACCCAGATGCTGCAGGGAGACAAGCAGAGGAGAGGATTGCAGAGGATTGTACATCTGTCAGCTTGTCTGTGTGAAACAGATGACGAAAGCTGTTGTGAGACTTAACACTCGTAGTTAAGTGCTACTACAGTGACTAAATATATTTATTAACCTTGACATGCACAACAAAGTCATGCTGTGCGTTTCATTTTACAGAAGCAGTGCACAGTTTACACATCACACTGAGGCCTCGTTGTAATGTTCGGTAAAAGATTATTGTCCCACATAATCCGATACGACTAATACGTCAATGCCTTTTCAACACATTGAACCTGCTTGAGTTGCCTTATTTGACTCATTCAGGTCGTGAATACATCAGTCTATGTAGCATTATTATCATTAAACATTTGCACTTCAGATGTATCATTTAGTCACACTGCTTCCTGTACTAAATGCATTAGTCAGTCTTCACGTGTAAGATGATTTGCGATACTTGGAGAATTCTAGCCTAAGGACAACTATGAGTTGTTTTTTTTTTATGCTAGACTGAACAGCAGATTACAGATCGTCACACTGCGACTGCGGATCTTTGCACTATGTTATGATGGCATCTCATATTGATTTCCTGCAGCAAAAAAACATCAGATGTAATTGTGGTTTGGCACCGAAAGCAGTGGAAAAAAAGTTTTTGTCACATGAAATGAGGATTTAAATTTTTAAACTGGAGAGCATATGGCATCAATCTTACGGCACTGCGCAGATACAGTATATACTACTGTAAAGGATACGGTGTGTAAAACATAGAATTTAAACTTAACAGTATTTGAAAACTGTACAGAAGGTGAGTGATGACGTCCATTAAAAGATGGTATAAACACAATACACTCAAACGTTAATCAGATGCTCTTAAAATACTTTTTAAAGTTCCACAGCAACTGTGATTACAGCTCTCGTGCAATAAAGCCTGATCACACACAGTTTAGTGTTCTTTCAAAAGCTGAAATCAAAGTAAGTACAGTAAAATATATATGAAAAACATACAATGTAAACCACATTTGTGACAGCAGCACTGTCTTATAAATGTGGAATTCAACCCTAAACATGATGATTTAGCCCCATTGGTGCAGTAAAAGACAAAAGTGCAAAAGTAACAGTTTTTTTTCATATTCACTGAGTGTATATGCGTGTGTTTATGTTATTCTCTTCTTCTGCTCTTGCTATGACTAGAATATAAAAGGAATTCGAGACAACATGAGTTTGGAAAAGGGTGAAAAGAGCAGCACAGAATGACTGGAGCTTCAATCAAAGGAACGGAAATGACTAGAGGCAACGAAAAGACCACTGCAGTGGAAACAATGGAAAAACTGAAATTATATGCGAGTTGCCAACAGCAAGAACGAGAGGGGAACAAATATGAGAAAAAAGGAAAATTGGAAACACCAACTCAAGAAATTCTTCATAAAGTAAAAGTTCAAAATGAGAATGTGATAGCACGAGTGTGGAAAAATAACGATGAACTCAAGAGCCAGAAATGGAGAACTATTGAGGAGGATTGCTGAATAAAGTGAAAGATTGGGTAGAATGGTTAGAGGAAAGAAGTGAATAGTTGGAGAAGTTTCTTGATGACCTCAAGACTTCAAAAATCTTTGCATCTGAACAAGTGAACTAGAGAGGCAGATGAAAGTAGAGAGGGATGAAAAGAATAATAAAACAGAGCTGAAATCGGAGCTAAAGAAGGCGTCTGAGCAAATGGAGGCGATGGAGGGAGAGGCTGGTTTCCTTGAGAGACGAGAGAGGGAGGAGACACGCAGACGGGGAAGGGAGGAAATGAGGGAGATCTGTGAAGGAGAGGGCAAAGATGAAAAAGAAAGGAGCCCTGTTTAAGGCGAATCCCAACATCATGGTCTCAAAGACAGCAGAAGAAAAACTTTGAAAGGCAGGTGGTGGAGACAGAAAGCAAACCAAAAGAAAAGTTAGAGGAGATCTGTTTTCCAGTTAGAAGAGGTCTAACTGACAGCGCTGACAAGAAACTGAAACAAACAGATATGAAGAAGGGGGAGCATCAAAGAGCACCAGGTCGATCACGTATTATTGTTATTAGAAATCTGAGATGCCTTTGCTTTTGAAATCCCTCAGAAAACAAAATCCTTCGACAATTACTCTGGATTTTGTGTGAATGAATGCACCGTTAAGCAGTGATCACATGGGAATGCTGTAAGATCGCATACGGCCGCTCTCCTGTTTGACAGAGACGTCACCTTGCCACCTTTTTGGCATCTTTGCTTTTCTAATAGAATCCAGGGCAGAAATTGTAAAGCTTAAACCTTCAAACATTTATTCCTTTTGATGACTTTTTACGCCCCCAGACTGAGGATTTTATATTATGTGTGTTTAAGGATGAAAGTCAATATACCTCTTTTTGATTAATCTGACAAGTTTGGCTGAAGCGGAGAGAGAAGGTTGTTTGAAAAAGGTACGGTGGCAATTAGGTATTCCTCTGAGCATGGAGAGGTGGAACGAGATGGACAGTTTCATCAGGATTTATAAATGCAGCTGATTAGTGGGCAAAGCCACTGAATAATAAACGCTATTACTAACAAGGGTGCCACCATTTTAGGAAGAGGACGGCGCATTCTTCAAAACAAAAATTATTGTTTTATGTATGTATATGTATGTATGTATGTATGTAGTATAAAATACTCTGTTGCAAGTAAAAGTCCTGATTTCAAAACCTTACTTTCAAGGTACAAAATATACTTAAGCACCAAAAGAAAAAGTGCAGAATGTCCCATTTCAGAACACTATATAATACTGGATGGAAAATTATTGATGCATTAATGTGTTTAATGTGCATTAATGCTGCGGCTGTAATTGTGAAACTCATTTTAATTAGTGTTACCTTCTACGGAAAACAGTATGCATGGATCGCACCGCATGATATATGTCATATGGTCGCACCACGTGACATTTTCAACTTCAATCAAAATTTACAGGCACGTATTTGGCTACCTAAACAAAACAGACTAGCTTTGTTCCTAAGAGATTTATAAACAAAAACATATATTTCCAGAAATAATTTAATATTAATTGGTTTTTTTTGTTTTTTTTAATGTCATACCACATGATCTCTAAATGTGGCAACTATTTTTTTAAATCATGCCAGAAGAAAGCAGAAAATCATTTCATTTCAAAGAAGTTTTTAAAACAGCAGTTATAACCAGGCAGTCGCACCACGTGATATTTTGACACTTTAAATAAAATGATAAATAACTAATGGTCACTGGAAAGTGAAACTGACCACAAATATGGGTTATTTGGTTATTTGTTATTCGTCGGAAAGAAAACGTAGGTGTCACGTCAATAACCCTTATACTGTTGTGAATCTTTATTTGTCGATTGTTATTTCATATGAACTAAAATGAATCTGAAAAAACACTAAAACTAATAAATGTAGTGGAGTAAAAACACAGTATTTGCCTCTAGGATGCAGTTGAGCAGAAGAATGAAAATACTCGTTTCTACTGTATTTATAGTATCTACTTGAGTAAATGTACTTATTTGCATTACTATTACTCTACTTATTACACTGTGAGTCTTTTTCATCAATCTAATGTCGACAAGGTCAGAGGAGCTGCAGTATGACATTGACTGATATTTTAGTTATAAAAAGCAGTAAAATTTAATGAGCTCAGATACTGTTAATTAAGAGAGGGCTTGATTTTAACTTTTACAACATACTTATAGCTTGTGCAAGTGACAATTACACACATTAGAAGGATCGTAATAATCTGAAATAATCTATCATTGTAAAAACATAAAAGCTCATTTTATTTTACTTTAGATTCATATCATATCTGTTATCCTTTGTCAACACTCATTCATCACTGACGGTTTCCTTATTAAACCCTCACAATTCAGTACAGTCTTATGCACTGAGAGACATTTATAACGTGATACTGTGCTTCATCACCGGGCTGCGTACTGATTACAAACACTAGATGGCAGCAATGCATCAGAGTATTATGACACAATATCTAAGTGGATCATTTTGACGTTTTCACTCTAATGAGACTGAAATTCTGTTTTGCAGCAGCCAGTGCCTCATACACAGGTATACTAGATAGTCTATCCTGTATGCCATGTAATTCTTAAAGACAAAGGCATAGAGGGAGAGAAATTAACTGCTGCTTTTCTGCTTCACACCTCTATTGACCGGCTATTGGCTTCTCTAATCAATAAGCCTAACATTTCCACAGTGACCAGATACCGGAATGGAAGGTTACTCCTTGGCACGCACACTGACCCCCCTGCTGATCTGGAGCAGATTGAATTAGAAACTCCATCAGTCGGAGGCTCAACCACTTCCTGAGCACCATGCTGTGACACTGGATTGGATCTCCCTCAAAGGAAATCATCTCCCAAAGTCTGTATTAACACCATCTTGCCCCCCTGCCAAGTTAGGCCAACCTGTTCCACTTGTCCCTTGCCAGGGCTACAACTGGCACAGACGGTATGCAGGTACGTTTCAATGCAGGCCAGAGCACAATTCTCCAAAGGTGGGCTTCTGATTAATTGAGCCTGAGGATATGCGGCCTACCCACTGACAGATACTAAGTGCAGGTGCCACACCGAGGGAAAGTGCTCTCCATCTTGCCCCTGGTGACTCATTCGATGCCGAGGAATAGAGTAGAAAACCCCTTGGAACTCCATCTCCAACAGCCACGCTGACCAGATACACAACATTAAAAGGAGATGTCTCCCTGGTGATCAATATCTCGTCAAAAACTGCAACACCTTTCACGGGCTTCAATTTAAATTCCATTCCACTGAAAAAATGATTCCTATTGGCTGATCATTGTCATACACTCAATTAAATATCACTTTCCCCTCTCAGTGAAGATCAGTGAGAAATGAAATGGGTTACTACCATGGTAATGGTCTACTAACTCTGCAGTCAATTTCAATCTGCCGTCTACAAGCCAGCTATTTCATTCTGTAAACAAGTCATGCTTATGCCTCGGCGTTCCATGCTGCTGATGGCTAACGATGTTTGATGGCATAGTGGGAGGTTTGCAACCAGGCACGGCAACTGCGCATGAGGTAATTATTGTGAGTTTGTAAACATACTTTTTACATACTGTACACACACCTACAGATTTACATGCAGCATGTACACACAGAGGGCATGCTCATCGTGTGCAAATTAAGATGCTACCTACCGCAGTATGACTATATGCAGATAGTCAGGCAGAGCTCTTCTCCCTGGAGACAGAGAGCTCTGTCTGTAGTGCTGCAGAAACGATCTCTAACTGCCTTCTGTTGTAGATATGCTTATGTTTATGGCATTTTAACAACAACTGGCATGCAGAAATGAAGTACCTGGGGTGTGCGCGTATGTCTACTGGTGTGTACATGCGTGTGTGAGTAGATCTCGTGTGGATTGTGCGCTGCCATTTACAGCTGTGCTGGATATCATGAGAATACATCGGCCTCTGTAAGTCAGGCAGCTCAAGCAGCTGAAGCAGTCACTTATGATTATACTTATCGCCGTCTTCGGAGTGCACGGGAAGCTGGAGGGAGAGAGAGAGAGAGAGAGAGAGAGAGACAGACAGAGAGAGAGAGAGACAGAGAGAGAGAGAGAGAGAGAGGAAGGGGGAAGAAAGTGGAAGGAAGAGAGAGCGAGCATAGAGGAGGAGGAGGAGGAGGAGGAGGCTGCGTGTTGTAAAGTGAGTTGTAAAAATTTACAGCTAAAATGGGATTTCTATTTGAAATGATATGAGCCTTACAGAGAAAGATAAGGCAAATATTTAATGGTACAGAATTAAAAAAAAAAAAAAAAGAAAAAGAAAAGTGCAGCTGCTCTATGTGAACCTGTAGGACACACTGCGAGTCCAACATGGTGTGCTATCAGTTTGCACATTAAGCAGTACAGCGTTATTACAGCCAAGAGATCTGAACTGCTGCCTTTTGGTGCACATGCTCGCCTGAGGATAAGTTTATGCAAAAGCGTAGTAAGATTATTATTTTTTGTTAAATCTACGTTTATTCTTCAGTAGGTGATGCTAAGGTCTCGGTCTTCCCCTGGGCATTTTTTTCATCAGTGCGGCTCCTTGCCATTTTTAAATTATTCAAAAGCTTAATTCATTTAAGTAAGATATCTTGGCAGCAGACAACTATCCTCTATGTGGTCTTCATTATACATGGGGATTTTCATCTGAAAAATATGGAGGATGCAACTATGTAGGCGAACAGACCAGGGATTTAAGAATACCCGTGAAGATTTCTGTGTTACCATTCATCAGCTAACCTTTCCAATTATCTTTAACCTAGGGAAGTTGAATCTTATTACGGCTTCCTTTGAATTTTTTAGAAACTTGACACGTTACTTGCACTCTCAATTTATCTGTAAAGTGCCATAATTCCTGTGATCTTCCCAGAGATAGAAACTATTTGACAACACATACACTCCCTCCATTAACACCTTCTATTATATCGTGGAGATTAGAGTTATTCTGGAGAAGACCGGCCACATGGCTTCTATTAGCGCCAGTAACAGAAGTATTATCAGGCTTGCAGCAATACAATAGGTGAAACAATCAACAATCTTGACTTTCCTTTGTTTGCCTTACGCACAAAATGACAATAGGCCTGTCACAATTATTACATAATAGCCTGATTATTTGAGCTGACTGCAATCATTCCATTCACCTGTATAAAAACAGCAGAAGGAAACTAACAGAAATAATTCCATCACTATTTCACTATTTCATCATTTCCTTCGTTTGACTGGAGAATGATTGCTACCATCTGTTTATATTCAGCTGCTAATATTAAACTGATCGATGTTAATAAAAGGCTTTGGATGTTTAAGTTATTATTTATGTCATATCTCATATGTGCAAGTTTTGTTGACAAAGCCTAAAGGCGAACAGAAAGACGTTTAATATATTTTAATTGTGTTCCATATAATTCCATATGTATTCAATACCAATAAATGTCTGTTCTTCATCCTAAGGTGTATGTGTTGTAAACTACTTTCAGGCTTTATTCTAAAATAGTGGCAACCACATTTGCATTTATTTGTATGACAATCATGAACTAAAATTGAATTATCGTGACAGCCCTTCATGACACTGAATCAAAATGGCAAAGGAAGTTGGAGGCCATTAAATGTCCAATTTGTAAGACATAGGAGGATATATTCAATTTCTGAAATTAGAATATTCATAACTGTGTTTCCAATAGTGATTAATAACCTCAAATTAAGATTTTTTGTGCTTGCGTTACCGTAGAATGAGCTGTTTATTTCTACAGAGGCGTCCTGCAGGTTTCTACAGTAGCACAGAACGGACTTGCAGGAGCTGAAATCAGGGGGAAAAAAGGGCAGAATTTGAAAATGCACACCTTCCTTCTCCTCTCTGTCCAAATCAAAAGACTGAATATAATAAATATAGACGACTTGATGCCGTTTCCTGCCACTATGGAAAAGAGCAGCAGAGTCACATTTGAGGAAATCTGAACCCCTTACTTGTCTGAACACATCTGTGATTAGACAGTCTGCGTCATGGGGGGGATTTTCTACAGCCTGAAAACACAGTCCACAGTCTTGTTTCCTCTCAGACCGCTTGAATTACAATACGCTGAAAGGTCATTATGGAATTTTTGCCCAGTGACACCAAAAAACTATCGAGCACTGCAGCTTTAACTAAAAGGCCAGAAGAGACAAAACAAACACTGGCTCTAACGTTTTTGGCATTTTTAGTGGCCTCAGTAGAGGAGGGTGAGGCGGTATTCAGTTGGTTGCAATCTGTAACTTCACCACTAGATGACACTAAATATCACTGAACTGTTAAACCAAAACAATGAGCTGAGAGACGCTGCAATGCTTTGTTTCAACCAAGGCTTTACCACCACAACTTTCAGATTACACACACACACACTAATTGATCTTCTATGAATATAAAAATATTGATAAATCCAGTTTTAACATTTGGAATTCACTGTCCTTATGACAATATTAGATTTGGGTTCTGAATATTGTTGTTGGTTGACTGTGTTATTTACAGCTGCAATTATGTAATATTTCCCTGAGGAAAAATAAAGTTCACTGTACTTGTAAGGCTCTTGTTTACTGAAAATGACTCACTGCTCAGCTGTATTCTGCAATATTACAATACTAATGACATTGTTATCAACTCTGTTGATGGCTCTACATCTTGTTTGATCTTGTTTGCTCTGTACTCAGATGAATCATTTCTCTCACTGCACAAGCTGCTCCCGTCAGTGAATTAGATCAAATGAGCCAAGTATCAGCTGTAAACATTTTATTTTAATAAAACAGTAAAGTTATTTTTTATAAATAAAAACCATTAATGAGATGGAAATGTAGTGGAAATAAAATCAAGCCATATTAGCCTCTCATTCTGAAAATATGCAATGAATTATTTATCAAAGGTTGTGTTGCCAGTTTTAGAAGCATGATACATCATGCAAAGAGAAACATACACAATTTATATCAGATACTGTACTGTATGTTAAAAGTAAAGCAGAGTCTCTTTCAGAAAATGCACAGAAAATGAGAAATGCATCCGTGTTACATTATTTAATCTGTTCATTAATGTTTTCAAGCATTAATGTGAACTACATTATATACAGTACATAACCTGTCATGTGCGCTCCAATGCGCTCCAGTTTCTGGGTTGTGGTCTTCAAATGTCAGTCCTGTTTCTGTGTGGGACCGCTGAGGAGAGCTTAACTCTTATCACTTCTTCATTATATATCATATCATAACTCTCTGCCATGAATTGCCAACAACTCAAGAGCTGTTCGTGAGATTTAAAAGACGTCCAAATGGAAACTTTAAATTCCCATCTTATCTTCCAATGCATAAACAGATTCATTCAGTTTCCACTTTGGACTGGTTTACTACGTTCAATTCACAGTCGGCGATAAGTAGAAGCACAATGGAAGCCATTCCATTGTGCGACAGTGTGTCAGGACGTCGGGACTGCAAGCAACACTTTCTGTGACAGAGGGAAAGAGATGGCCTTGGATTGTACTGTTCCATGTGTCACACTGACACATGGAACAGTTTCACCAGTACTTCAACAACAGTCTCATGCTGTGTCTACAGTAAAAGCATACCAGTGATGTTTTTCATTCACACTAGTGTGCCCTGCACCCAGTACTTGCCTATTTTAATCAGTCCAGCTGTTAACATCTGCCACATATCACTACAGTGTTACAAACGTAGGTAGCACAATTTCTTTTTTGTTTCAAGTCTGTTTTCTTATGTTTTATGTGCCCGACTACAGTGATTACACACATGTGTTGGAGCCCATGTGTTGGGCTCCAACACATGGGTTCACAGGTTGAATACAGTCAGGTGTTAGGTGAACCAGCAAGTTGCTCCAGATCCCAATTATTCAGTTAATCATAATGTGGAATAGGCTCCACATTTTATTAGGGCAGGGTATCTTTCAAAACAATACCAGCACCGATACCAATAACTTGGCTTTAATATCAGTTCCTAAAATAGATTTTTTTCTATACAAATTTTCCATTTCAACCAAAAGAAAATTACAATACACATTACAAGAGAAATCTTTAGTTTTATTTTAAGCTCATCTGCTTTTTTTTGATAACATAAAAGACATAACTCTCTTTGCCACAATGTGGTTTAACTCGAGCTGTCTGTTTTAGCTCTTTAGTTGTATGCTTCCCTTCAACCTTGACTTGGGCCCCGAAAACCTTATCAGTTCATCTTTGAGTCTAAGTGAACGTTTGTACCAAATTTGAAGAAATTCCCTCCATCTGTTCCCGAGATATCACGTTTAAACATAATGGGGACTGATGAGACAGACGCACCTTCTTAAAGAGATGAGCCGTGGACGGAGCAAAAAAAATAAATCTATTTACCGCAACATTAATAACATAACATCATTAATGAAAATGTATAAAAGCTGTGCAGCATACAGTGATAATGATTTGATTTACTCCTTAGGTACTGAAATTTGGTGTCAAAACAATTGTTGGTACTTAATAGTATTTAAACAATTCAGTCGGTACCATAAAAATATCAGTAAGTAAATTCTGTACCCAGCCCAACATTTTATTAAAAAAAATCACTGAAGTGCCAACTTCAACACAACCCACAACATGTGAAAATTATATGTTTCCTTCAAATTGGAGCCACTTGTGTTGATTGAACCTTATAAACGCTACTTATGGAACAAAATACTGTACATACATGGCTCTGACAGAATAACAAGTACAGTACAACTTGGATCTAGCTTTGTGTGAATATACAGTACATGACCCACTGAAGAGTGGGCCATGATAATTAATCACATACATCGTGTATGTGCAAAATTAATTCACTTTCAAAACAGAGGGAGAAGTGCTTCTATTAATACACCTGGACTGAACCAATTCTAGTCACCGTCACAGCAGAGCATTTTTGATGTATGCGCATCAGGATTTACCAGTGGACAGTATTTTTCAAGGCTTCACCACAAACTCTATTTCCCTATTGAAATGCAATCAATCCAACAGGACCAGTGCCCAGTCAAAACAGTCAGTTCCAGCTGCTATATTTAATTCATCAAATAGAACATTCAGTCATGTACCTCCCACGAATAAGGCTTGGATTTCCTTGGATTTATATTTGAAATTGTAACATTTCTGCATCACTGAGTAAATATTTCCATATATTTCAAAACCAAACATACAGTCCAGACACACTTTTACTGGGTCACCAATTGGCAGATTAAACTATGTGACGGACTATGTTAGGATATGTGAATATGGCCAGACATCTTCAAACGAAACATTCTCAGTATCAAGGCAAGTCAAAAGAACCTGTACCGTGCAAAGAAAAGACTTGTGTGGAAACGTCAGGCAGTCATGTGTTGGTTTGTGTACTTTAACATTTGAATTGTTTGTCTCGTGTGTCTGTTAGCTGACTACGTAGTATGTTGCTAATTAACATTACTTGTCAGCAGGGTTTTTCTTAGGTTTTCAGAGGGTGTCTAGGCTCCAGCATTTTGGAAGACTTCGTGCTCATGCGTAAGGAAAGTTTTCTCAGTAAAAAAAATATATTTGGTATCATTTTGGACAATCTTATTATTGCATGTGTGTACAAAAAATGCTACAACAGATTAAAAAATAAACATCCAAAAATCTTAAAAACAAAAGTCCACTGGAGCCCAACTGCAACCACCAGATCTGAGAGTCATGAGTGACTCTGACTCTGAGTCATCTAAGTTAGTTTTGATGCTCTCCACATTCATTTTCTCCAGATATATCTTAGAACTGTTCAAAGTAAAGAAACATCTTTAGAGCGGCAGGCAGGACTCAATAAGAACAGCCATGCACATTGCCATCTTTCAAGCATTCCCCAAGCAGATTGTAGGTATAATTGAGATCAATAAAAAGATGTTTGGAAACCGAACACTGCTGCACTGAAGTCTTATAATGGTAGGGAAAACCCTGCTTGTCAGCGTTACTTGTTATTGCTGCCGTTGTGTTGCTAGCTGCCACTCACATTCTGACATTCTGTCACCCACTCGTGGATTAGGGGATTAAACACCAAAGTGCATTTATTCAACATTGTTTTGACAGTGGAAGAGTCAGTAAAAGATGTAGATGTTATGGCAGTTCATAATGTATTTTTATGAGTCTAAGGGAGATACCACATTTCTCTTTCGGGTTTCTAGTTGAAAAAGTCTACAAACCCCTGTTTGCAGCTGAGACATTTCAGTGGCCATCACACAGAAGAATGATCTTACTGGCTACCGTCTTTGAGTGAGTGCTGTATGTGAAAAAACGAAAAATCATCTGAACGCACCAGTTACACTTCGGCAGTTCTGTTGATTTTCATGTGAAATTGCAAACGTGAGTTATGACACACAAACGTCCTGACACAGATGTGATACATGCAGTAGTGGGAAATGTGTACAGTAAATACGATTTACTGTTGAAAACTAGAAGGGCACTCTGTAGAGCACATACCTCCACCAAGGCCCCACAGTATGTAATTCAATCTGTACATGTAATTCAATCAATCCTGACTTGTAAGATTTTTATTTTTTTTTAAATATAATGTAATCCATGACCCGCCCCCCTTAATAGATCTTATCCAAAATGTAATAGATTTGTCCGTGGTTTCACGAAAATCTGTGCACTACATTTCTGTCAACAGATGCATGTGATTACATAACCTTCTAGTAACAACTCTATAAATTAATAGCAGTGTGTCTTTAAGTAATACATTTACATTTTCTGCCTGATAAGAATGATTCTCCATGGGAGCTTTATTTTCACTTTAAAGGCACTGACAGTTAAATTAATGTCTTTAACCCTCCCACGCTGGCAGAAATCTGCCTTGCTTGGTTCTTCAAATATATTTTTATGTAGGAGTTAGAAAGGTGTGAATGCATTATTTGTAACTTTTAAGCCTCGCAGTGTGTTCAGATCTCTGCACGGAGATATTTGAGATGATTGGGAAAGTCTGTGTTACAGAATAAAAAGCAGAACCATAACAGAGCGAAAATTTAGCAGAGAAGTGACATTTAGGAAACTGCTGAGGTACTTACCAAAGAGTATTTTTCTGTGTTTCCAGTGGCCTCTGTGGTATGTTTACTGGTAGCACTGTTTAGTTGTTATGACATTCACCGTACGATATGGTCAAAATCTAATATCCCACTACAAGTCATTTCATGTCAAGACAGCAATACATACACATGCCTATAGCACATTTATATAAAAGACACGATCAGATTTTGAATTATATTAATATTTTTCCTTTTATTGTAAATATTTGGGCACATTTTTCAAATGTTAAAAGGTAAATAGGAAACACTTTTCAACTATAGATGCAAAGACTGTTTCATATCATTCCTGCATAGGTGGCAAAAGAGGTTAGTGGTGTTTGTGTTAGTGGTCTGTTGTGGTTATAGTCCCAACCCGTGACCTACCGACGCTTGGCCAGGGCATCACATTTCGACGCACACGGTTCCCCTGGAGCGCCATTTTTCGCCACGCAGGGGAGGGGTCATTTTCCGATGCGTGGAGTAGTGACAGATGTCTGAACAAAGCCATGATTAGGGTTTGGTTAGGTTTAGGCATAAAAACAACTTGGTTAGGGTTAAAAGCTAAGGAGAAAGCTAAAATTAGAAAGACAAAGAGAGAAAACCAAAAATAAACTCTGTTTATTTACTGTTAATGGGCTATAAAATAAGTTATTTTAATTTATGGTCCTATATCCCTCCAGAATCATCAGTGAAGTGTTAGTTATTTGTAGGATTTCTCTACATTTATACGACTTAAACACAACAATAGATCATTATATTTTTTAGTAACAGCATTTGAGCTCCCCACCCTGAACATGATATCAGAGGAAAATGGCCACCGTGTGAATGTCGTCTATGGCATTAAAGGGCACGAAGGTAACCAAGGAGTCTTTTTTTTGATTTGAACAGACTCATGCAATCACGGTAATCAGGCTGCAGATTGAGTCTGGTACCGTTTCAAATGCCTTGCGTCAATGACACTGTGTCCTCATTCAATCAAACACTACATCATCAATGAAGTTGACCTAAAATGACCTACCTGTCTCTATCTTGCCAAAATGAGCAGACACATCACCTTAACAACATAGATTTCTCCAGTTACTCCCCTGCTCGTTCGAAACCGACCTGTTCTATGAGATGCTTCACAACGAGCAATAAAGGCACTGCCAGCTGTGAATTCATTCATAGATCATCTGGCCATTTTATTAATGCACGTAGACTTGCTGGGTAGACCCACACCTCACCCCCCGCCCCCCAGGAGAGCATGATTAATGGCGCTCCCCACAAACCGCATCAGTTAGCTAGTGCTATCTGGTATTTGTCTTTACAAGATCGTATCGACTTTTGGGAGATCATGCAGAAAATGAACTGTCATGTGCGCAGGAGCTTGCTGAACGAAGGGTGGTAATACCTTCGTTTTGCCGGCGAACAGAAACAAGCCTGAGCATGGAAATAGAAACCACAGAGGGGCTGTGCAGATGATGGTGCACAGACACTTCCCTAGTCTCTTTCTGAGAAGAGAAATCTTGTTCTGACTTTAATAAGTGCAGCTACCTGCTTCTTTTATGGAAATGGGTTTTAACAGAGGTCTCGCCTAGGATATTACAACATATCAAGCTGTTCCACTGTTTGGTTACACCACATAATGGCATCATTATTTCTTCCTTTGCATGCAGATGGAAATTTACCACCGAACACTGACAGCAAGCTTTGTCTTTGTACTCTGTAAATGGCTACTTAAAGTCAGATTAACATCCAAGACCAAACTTCCAACACCCTTTGATTCAAAAGAGGTTTTTCTCTGTCCTTTGCCTTTGTGGCGTTAATACATTTCACAGACTACAGAGAGGCATTATTACAACATATTACAAGAGGCACTTTACATAATGACATGTTTGTTGTTCATATGCACTCCTCTTCAAAGACAAGGAAACAATCACATTTTAAAAATTCAATGCAGAATGAAACTTTGATCTTCTGAAACCAATATAATAATGACTTACAAAAAAAAAAAGAGAGATGATGAGTTGAAGCAAAACCTTTGGCTGGCTACTATGCTTTTTAAACTCTTGGTTAAATAATTCAAAAGCTTTATCCTGTTAGCTGGAATCAAATATAGACTTCAAGAAATTCCAGGAAATAGCAGCACAGTCATTATTTTGTTGTTTTTCTCCTTTGAAGACAGCCTAAATCAAATCATCCAAATCAGCTTTTAAAAGCCTGTGTTTTTATCTTGCTTTCTTGTAATTCACAGTCAAATCTCAAAATCTCAAGTCACTTCCAGGTCCCAGAAGCCATCCAGCAGCCATTTTGGGGGCAATCTGGAAGAAAGAGATTGCATCAACCAGAATGATAATGCAAGTAAAGCCTGGGGCTGATTTTTTGACAGACCAGAGCTGAGGCTATGAGAGAGATCAGCACCCATGAGCCATGGGAGGGAGGGAGGGAAAAAAGGAAGGCTGCACTCTTCTTGAAGTAATTCACATCTACCCGACAGAGGGTAGAATGACTGCTTTGGGAAGATAATTGTGCCTGGAGAAAATCCAGCAACAGGAGCACTTGGAATCTTATCAGCAAACCACCTTCCTCTTTTGCTGATAGGGTGGGATATGAAAACTGGCAAGGTACAGGTGGGGAGGCAGTGAATGTCATTACCGAAGGGTCACTGCACACCTGATAACCCTACCCGCTTTCTTTTATTCCTTTCATTTTGTTTATGCTCTCCACTCGGTTGCATGCTTGATGAGGTAAACACATTGGTCCCCTGGCGTTTGAAATCAATTTGAGTCTGGATTCGTCTCTGCAGACACCTGACGGGCCCCGTGGCGCAGCTACGTTATGGGGCCTCGAGGAATATTCCGGCTGCCCTCCTTCCCCTCAAACGCTGAAAAAGGAGCTGGTGATTAACCATGACACGACAACACTCCTCACTAACTCACAGGCACGAGCAGAGATGCTGCCACACTCTCTCCTCCTCACCCTGCCTCCCTCTGCTCTCCAACTGTGTTGCAGTCTTGGGCAGAGGCCAGAACTACGCAGTTTTTGGATGAGCCTTGTTCCTGTGAGAGACTGTAAACTAGGTTGAGAGGACAGCCATACCCACAAGTCTCTTCCTGAGCTAATGAACATTCTGGAAAATAACTAGTGGGATGGAGCCAAGTGTTGTCTTTGACCTTAGCAACATTCATCTGTCTTATCTTTAACTAACAGCTCTTAGTTTATTGCTCATTATGACTTATTTATTAAACATCCCAAACGTGGATCCGTTAATGATCAATAATGGCTGAATTGGATTCCAGTTACTCTTATACATTGTGCCGATACGTTTATCCAGCCAAAAATTCACACTCTATTGACTTGCTGATTTATGCATTATGGGCACTGGATCCAATTTATGCCGGTAACAGATAGGTGATACATGACTGTTACAGTGTAAGACATCCAGGACTCCAAATACACTTTACATTAAGGAGACATGTGGGGGCTGTTTTTAAGCAGAACATGATCTGTTTTCCCTTAATTATGGAAATCAGATAAAGGACGTATTTTAATCTGCAGATGACACAGATAAACCACAAAATGAGGGATGATTACGTGTTTATTGTACTTCATCAACTAATCGTCAATGACAGAAAACTGTCAAAAATGTCAAAGGCAAAGTAATAGTTAATAGAAATTATAGACTTAATATAAAATTATAGACTTTTTTTATACTTAATTATAGAATTATGAACTGATACTGATACAAGTTTACTGATACTGATATCTGAATGCTGATGTTTAATTGTAACTGTTTATCAAATTATTACCAAATTACATTAGAGAATGAAAATATAGAAACAGGAAGGTACTGTTGTAATTACAATATGGCCAAGTGCAGAATCCAAATCGCAGAATCTACGATTTTTTGACAAAGGTAAATGTGTCACAATATACCAATATAAATGATTGATTGTGGTGCTATAGAGATGCCCCGGTCCACTAATCATATTCTCCAGGTACGAGAGAACATGTTTGTTTGGTACAGAGCCCAGCAAAAATAAAACATTTTTATATTTTTGTTAGTGAAATGACTAAAATTAATATCACAACTGCAATATTTTTCAAAATAATGAATAAGTATGATTTGTTTTGCATATCTTTTATCCTAGTTGGAAGGTGTTTATTACCTTTGCAACAATGAATCACTTAACTGGACGTACTGGAGGTGATGTAGGTGTTTGTTTGCTGTTCTAAATGAATGCACCAATATTAAAATTCAAGTACTAACGGCATTAGTCGGATTAACAAATTAACTAGGGTTATTTGTGAAACCAATAAGAGAGGAGAGCAATTTTTGTGCATTCTATTTACTGCTGGACAGCCCGCTGCTATAACTGTAACGATAACTATAACTATATAGTTTTTAAAATCGTTCTAACTCTACTACATGGTCCACACCATAACTAGAATGATAACAATATCATTGGGATCACTTTCAGAGTGATTTGATGAACGCTAAAACACTCACAGCCAGTCAGAATACATCTGAATTTACAGGGAATCACTTTCAGCACGTCACATTACCACTGGATGTCACCTGATTTAGCTTTATCTTAATAAGAATATGAATAAGAAAACAACTGCTCAACAATAGAGAGCTGAAGTCCAGCCCCTTCCAGTAGTTCCCCATGGGACCTTATTTCAGAAAAAATAATTAGATTAGAGTTAATGGTGAGAGACAAGTAATGTTTTGATTCTGTTTGAATCATGCCATCATTTACACATATGTTTGTCAGTTTAAAAGAT
>JAPQRN010000002.1:6097762-6110229 GCA_037367275.1 Coranthus polyacanthus
CTAGATGTTTCTTTATTATCTTTACAGCAAAAGGCGACTTTCTTGACTGGTAAAACCATCTTTTAAATTGACAATCATCATATGTGACAATTGTGGCACAATTCAAATGGAATCAAAAAATGATTTGTTTCTCCCCTTTGACCGCCACTTATAATTTTTATGAAATGAGGTCCCATGGGGCACAGCGGAAGGGGTGGGACTTTGGCTCTCTATTAAGTTAAGAAGTTTGTGAAGTGCAGTCAGCGACAGTGACGACAAACTGCAGCAACAGTTTTCGGACCCTGTAGTGGATTATATTGGACGTTGTGGATTGTCTTGAGGACCTTTTGAGATAAACCGGAGCTGTGTTGAAGACTTTGTGGATAGTTTTTGCGGACCTTTTCAGATAACATTTTTTGTTGAAATATTTAGTGTAACGTGTTTATTTTTGCAAAAGGGAAGGTGGATTAATAACCCCCTTTTTTGCCTTTTCTATGGTGTGAGCTTTGCGGATGAAAGTTAAGAAACACACGTTGACTCAAAGTTTGCATCTGCACTTTGTATCCTACAACAGGTGATCAGGGTTCATTTAGACTCAGACACAGTTGGAGATGCTGTTCACAAACGATATCGTTCATCAGGGTGGATGAGCTCAACATTATACATATACAGTGTCTGTCAAAAGTTTGCGAACACTAAGTCTCATCGTAAAAAAAGCGCAATATTCATCAAGCTGTCACCTTAGGCAATAACAGAACATGGCAACTCATTATATACAGTAGATTAAATATCCTATAGACCATGATGACTCGTGATGAGTGCATTGATGCATGAAAAACTGATGGCTCTGCATTGATACAGGTCAGTATATAAGACATGGCTACCTTTCCATACTTCAACACCGACTTCACCTGTAACAAGATAATGACCCCAAATATACGTCCAAACTCTAAGGGTTATTTCGAGAAAACTCCAGTCGGCTGGAGTGTTATCTATCATGGAATGGCCTGCCCACTCATCTGACCTGAGTCCTATTGAACTGCTCTGGGATGAACTGGATCGCAAGGTCAGAAAGAAATATCCAACAAGCCAAGAACACCTTTGGCAACTTTTACAAGAGGCATGGCAAAATATTTAGCTGAATGTTTGAAGAAACTAACTGTCCGGATGCCAGAGAGTGTAGAACTGTTAGAGCTGCTAAGAGAGGATTTTTTTTTTTTTTGTACAAATAGTTGTACGTTTGTATATTCATTTGGTTAAAATAAATCTATATACTTTTAAATGACCCAGTTTGCGGTATATAAACACTGGGAACATGCATGTGTCTCTCAAAAACGTTTAGACATAGGTGTTTCCAAACCTTTGACAGGAACTGTCGTTACAGGGACGACCCTTACAATGTGCTCACTTTCTGCGGTTAATGTGTTGCTGAGATTAAGTACAAAACTGGCCAATTATTCTGTATTACACTGTGATTACATCACTACTAATGGATTAATTTTTCAGGCTCTAATAGAGATATTCAAATTACTGCTAACTTTTAGCTCATCTTTTGACTTTCTTTACTTCCAAAACATAAAAAACAATCAAAAGACAATTAATTCTTTCTAAGTAATTTATGCAAGTGTGATACAATACAGTGATATTTTATTAATCCTCAAAGGATAAAGTGGAAATTAGTTTCTCCTTGGGGGTCAGACTATAATGTCACCACTATGCCTGACATTATTTGCAGAAGGACTCTTCAGCAGGTTGCTGTCAGAAACGCCTGGATGTGATCCTCCTGGTTGAAGGATCAGCTCCTTAATTACCAGGTCACCCTGACACTGAAATGAGCTATAATTTATGAGGGACATTACACTTTAAGTGTTCAACAGTAATAAGAATCCAGGACACTCAAGGATGATTATTATTTCAGTCATTACAATGTTCATTGAGAAAAGAGGGACACGTACTTCAGGCCTGAGTTGATTAGTGGTTGTAAATAATTCCCAATATTTATGTTAACCTGCTTTAGCCAAGAGGGACTGTACACTGGATCGTTGTGTTGATCCCTTTCATGTCATGTCAGCAACGTTTAACTGTAAAATCTTGTATACTTCATTGCTTTTTACCCCTGAATGCAACAAGTTAAGGGACAAAATGCCCTATTAGACTATACTGTAACCCTCTTTAATGGCAAAGTACATTTCTGGAAAATCGTTTAACAAACTTCTTTATGGCTGATGAAGTCGGATGTGAATGTCTATTTTTGGCAAATCCAATAAATAAAGTGACTTGCAGATCAATGCTTTGAAAAATTAATATAAGAATACAATTTTGCCACAAATGAGTTCTGCACATTGATTTGAAACACTGTACATAAAAGGGAAGTCAATAGGCAGAGCATCAGCTAAAGAAGTTGAAGAGCAGCACTATAATCAGGTCGAGAGAGAAGTGGAATCAGAAAAATGGTAGAATGGTCAATTACATTTCAAAAGAGCATACGCTTATGATCAAATATAAGAAGAAAACGGAAGGAGTCTTTGCTCAAAACCAAACACAAAAAAATAAGAATAAAGGATGCAAAAAGCAAGAGAATATTTGGAAACCCCATCTAACCCATGCCTTTTGTGTGGAGGTATAAATACATGACCTTGTTTAATCTGCCTTTCTGTTTCCTCCTCCAGCTTCTTTGGTAGAAGTCCAAGAGTGGCTGTGCACTCGAATTAGCCTGATTACTACAAACACTGATAAATAAAGACCTTCACCGGAAAGTCCAACAGCGAGCTGACATGCACCCGTTTTTCTCACCATGAGCTGAATAACTCAAGGTGAGATCAATAAGCGAGGCCCTTTCTACATGAAGCGAATCTCCTGCAAACTCCGCCTAAAGAGGCATTATTTACTGCTTGCTCACGCTGCGACGAATGAACTCAGCGTGGGCCCATTAATGTGTAATTAGAGAAAGAACAAGACAAATATTTAACAACACAAGTGTTTCTGTTCATTAGATCAGGGGCATTATTAATGGTCCCACATTTAATGGTGGTGATGAGCTTAGGTTACAAGACAAAGATCAAGTGTGATTTAGTATGCTGTTAATTTGCTGAGGCGAGATAGAGAGAAACATGGAAAGATTAATAAAACTGATATATTTCATTGCATTTTGTTGAAACCACAACAACCCATGGGATCCAATCAATTGCAAATTTCTTTTTTAAGCTGCTCACTGTTAAGATGGACACACACTTGACAATTGTTGGGCCGATTATGAATGTAATTTGAACATCACAGGTCTTTAGAACTAATCATGGTCAGCTGGTCTCATAAAGACGATTTGAAACATGATTAGAATTTGCGACTGATGCCGGAGTGAAGACATCGCCGCTGCATGAGAGACAGACAATAAACACATGCAAAAAAAGAAAAGCCAAGCAAAAAAGTCTGTGTTAGAAGTAAACCGGATGTGTTATTCTAGCAACTTGTTCAGTTAAGTCCAGTGGGTGACAATCCTATACAGTGTATTGAATTTGTGTACATGTCCTGTAACACTAAGTCATGTGAATGAATCAAAGTGGAGTGCTGCCCAAGGCTGCACTAGAGCGACATGTAATGATGCTCTTGAGAAACTTCAGACAGTTAAGTTTACAAAATGTAATGGATGTTGTGGACATTGAGTTCTTTCATAAGATACAACTGGGCAACGGACATGAAAGAAAAGCTGGTTGAACACTGGTCAAAGAGTGGATGTCTGTACAACATACAACATACACATGACAAGGAAAGAAACTGGGCGCATGTTAGATCTGAATGTACCAGGTTAACAATGACACTATTTTCTTTTTAAAGCATTAATTGCAAATGCTTTCCTTTTTAACAACCTGCACGTTTGCAAATGAGGGGATTGTCTGTATTTATGGTAGCCCCAATCTATGTCATATGGATTCATGAATACCCTGTTTACTGAATGTGTTTTCTGACAAGCGACCCCGTTTGGTGAATCAAAACAGAGACGGCAGGCTGCTGCTGGTTACACAATGTCCACTCGTTCGGTGTGTTGTGTAGTGGAGCCACTCAGTCGTTAAGAGTCTGTTTCTCTCTGACGTTCAACGACTTAAATCAGCTCCAGTTACTGGAAACAGTTGTCAAGTGTGTCGTGTGCCCAGCTAAAGGCAAATCTAACAAACTCAACAAATGACTTTGAGTAACACATGATAAGCATTTCAGATCATTTCAGACATTCATAATTTGTTAGAAAAAAATAAATAAGTCTCATGAAGAATGGGAAAAATTCTCATGACGCAAGTTGACAAATATAGTGTGGAATTTTCTGACATCAGAATTAGATAAGATTTTTGATTTATAAATGACTTAAGTAATTAATATGAGATCAGATTAGTTGAATCCATCCATCCATTATGTATAAAAAGCTGATCGCAGCTGACATTTAGAATCACCAATTATCCTATTAACCTACATGTCTTTGAACTGTGAGAAGAAACCCACACAGACACCTGTGCAAACTCCACACAGAAACTAGGTATGGAATTTTAATTTGATTATTTAACTGGTCTCAAGGTCATTTCAGCAGAGCTGTAAAAGCATCATGTTTTCTACAGTATCTCGACCACCCTATCAATATCTATTATTTATATCTATCCCTTTCATGTAATCTACAATATATCTCAACACACAAGCTGCCAAGCTGCTTAAAAACACAACTAATTAACCACACAATTTGCTGTGTCTTAATGCGATTACTTAAACTTTTTTTCTACTGAGGACTGAAAGTTCTAATAAGAGACACTTAAATATAAAAATCAAGGAATTAGTGTAGAATCACCACAAAGGAAGTGTTTAAATTCCCATTTCTATTTAAATTCCAATACTTTTATAGCACCTTTTTAAATGTACACTTTTCGGCTAACGCAGATTCTCTTCTGTGAATTACAGATTTCCGATAAAACTATCAAAACTGACGGTCAGCTTGAAAGGAATAAGAACAAAAACATATCAGCCTATATGTTAGTGCCATTTCAATGTCAAAACCATGAAGGCCATGAAAATTAAACAAGAGAGATTCCATTAGATTCATTTCTTTTATGCACTAATATAAATGATAATCAACATAGACAAAGTGTTGAAGTGCTGACTGAAATTCAACAAAAATTAAAAATATAACACGGAAGAAAGATTCTGCTGAGATTTCACAAAGTAAGAATTTTTTTCACTCCATAGAAACAACTGGGCTTGGTCGTCCTTTACGTTCAGCCACTTACTGAGACAGATCAGTCTGTTTACATTATCAGGGAATCTACTATTGGTACATCATGTCGTCGTCATTCCGTTGTTCATAAATGTCCACGTATGGCGATGGCGTCACATACTCACCTTTTTTTTTATTTCAGACTGCAGCTTTGAGCTTCAGATATGCTCAAGATATGCTCAATGTTTTAGTGGATGCTGCAGTACTACTGGATCAAAAAAAGAGCCAAAGAAAAGCTACGTGATTCAGAAAACAGCATCAAGTCCACCATGCTACGGGCAAATGGAGATAAACTAGTAACGCTGCTTCTTGTAGCGATTCTAAAGCCCAGTTCAGACCAAAGACTGGTGCGGATTGACCCGTCTCAGGTCAACTCAAGCTCAGTATTTGTGGACTGTAGCTCATCTGATGCCATGAAGTGCAGCATTATTACCAGATGTTCTCCTGGTGAAATTCTGCCTCCATAGTTTGTGTTTTCTCTGCTTATTAGAAGTGACCCCGACTCCTCTTATAAGAACAGAATTGCTCTGTGAATAGACGGTGGAAATTCTCAACCCTCTTGCTTTTTTATGTTCTCGCCATTTCATCAATACAAGAAATACAGATTTAGTAAGAAACACACTATCACTGTGCTTGTTCATATCCAGCGACAAATTATATTCAGCTACAAAATTATTACCGTTTGTTTACATTAGTTATCTCCATTTCTCAACTGTAGCTAAAGTCGTACACTGATGCTGCTGTAGAGGAGCAGAAGAGAAGACACAATGAGGTAGACGAGAGCGAGCCTAAGGATTTTAACAAAAAAAATCCAAACCTAGTCCTTCACATAGATCAGTGGATTTTCAGAGGAGAGAATATACCAGAAAGAAGGTGGAAGACAAACATAAAATATACTGTACGTGAAAGTGCATTTTCAAGTCTTAATCTCTGTAAACACAGAAACATTCTGCTCACACTGAACCACTGCTCGATGTGAAATAAGAAAAGCTGGTTTCACAGGGACTGCATTAAAGAAGATGATACCTGGCACTCTCCAAGACTTAACAGAAGTCGAGGAGTTAGAACAGTGTGAATTAGACACAGACTGTGGAGAATGACTGCAGTGGGAAAACTGCTTTCCAACCTTAACTTAGTCGGGTTGGTCTGATTAAAATTAATGCAATAGACCTTAGACCTTAATAGTTTGGCAGTGGTGAAACGTTCCCATGTCTTGTAATGGTTAATTCATATGCTGGTTGTGGTTTTTCCTTGCACTCTATAGTATTTTCACTCTCACCTGAGGAGGATTGCTTCCTGTCCATTCAGTTCTCAGTGGCAGTTGATCATGCTCCACAACATCCCCCATAATCCCTTGCTCTGCTTCCATTTGATGTCATCTTTTCCCGGGGATTAACACTGGTGCCCTGAGGGGTCCAGATAAGCATGACTTCTTAGAACAGTCAATGAAAACCAGAATCAGGGTACTTAAAAGTTTCGCTTACACACACGCATGGATGTGAAGACATGAAGGCAAGCACACACAAACACAGAAATACCCACTGCGCAAACCTGGAAAACTCAGACACACACGAAGAAAACACACACATATATGGTGTTTGTAATACGAAAACTGAAAAATACCTCCGCTGGTCTATTATTTATTTAGAGCTTTGATAGACCCATGCCAATTATAAAATGTGAAAAATGTCTACTTGCCGTTCAAAATAAAAATTTAGCTGATTAAAATTTTGGCAGCTGTTAAAAATAAAACAAAGTAAAAATAAATACAACTGCATTATTGCTGCACTTTTCAGCACCAGTTCTATCTGTCAGCAGTAGAACAGTGAGCCCCGAGGCTACAGGGTGATGGCTGTGTGTGCAGCACTGTTTGGATAAGAACAATATTCAGTCAGTTACATGATGTGGGTTTTTGCCAGGGTCCCTGTGGATTTTTAGCATTTGCCAACTTGTCCTAAAAAGTACTTATTTCAGAAGCTGGCTGTACCATGTCCCATTTAGGTATTGAAATAATATTTGGCTTACAGCCCCCCCCCCCTCCAAATGTGGATTAAGCTTGTAAGCCCCATACAAAAATCCCATTGCTTGGTTTAGAAGTTTATCTATTCACACATATAAATGGTAAAACCCAGCAAGAAGGGAGTTAAAAACACAAATTTGTGCAGGTGAGATAAATAATGAGGAACAGGCTGTAAAAACATCTTAGAGACGTGTGTTCATCCCTTTCTTTCTTTTCTTTCCTTTTTTTGCCGCAGCACTACCTGATCAATAAAAAGAGCTTCGCTGCAGATTGTTGCTGTTTTCAGCTATTTGATTCTGAAAACAGCAACAATCACACCGCACTACTGACAAATGTACTTAAACTAGTAAGGCCGCTACTTGTACTAATTCTAATGTCCGTCATTGATCATAGGTGACACAGGATGTTAACGAAATACAGCTGCAGTAATTTCATTACAAGTGCAATATGAAATGCTTGTGCGTGCTCGTGTGTTGATGTGAAGTTTGTGCTGGAGTCTGTGTTGTGCTGGATATTGTTTGTTAACATTAGCTAACTCAGTTTCTAAGGTAACGGTTGTACACTGTTGCTGCTGAGAAGGAGCAGAAGAGGCACGTCAGAGCTAGTGCAAGGCTTTTGGCAGAACACCCAACCCAAGTCCTCTAAATCAGTGCACAGGCAGTTATCATGGATGTAGGCGACTGAGACAGCTAATTTTTTTCATTTAAAAAGGCACGGCACGATCCGTTCACACAATGGAAATGAAAAAAGCACTTAATGCTTGTAAATATTGCACTTTTTAGATATGTCAAATTCATCTAAGAAATACAGTAGATTCATTCAGTTGATTCATTTTGCGTACACCCTGGACAGATCACCAGGTCATCACAGGGCTGACGTATAGAGACACAACACACAACAACCATTCACTCTCACATTCACACACCTACAGGCAATTTAGAGTGACCGCTTAACCTATTACGGTGCGTGTCTCTGGACAATGGAGGAAGGCTGGTATCCGAAGAGAACCCACGCAGCCGTGGGCAGAACATGCAAACTCTACACAAGTTGTTGCTGTGAAGTGAGAGTGCGAATCACCGAACCAAATGAATGTGTCAATTTTGAAAGCACTGCTAAATGCCTGTTGCATTTTCAGAGGAGAGAATATATGAAAAAGACAGTACATCTAATGTGGATTAAGCTTGTAAGCCTCAGACAAAAATACTATTGCTTGCTTTTAGAAGTTTATCTTTTTGCACATATAAATGGTAAAACCCAGCAAGAAGGAAGCTAAAAACACAAATTTGTGCAGGTGAGATAAATTATAAGGAACAGGCTTTAAAAACATCTCAGAGACCAAAGACAATGGTGCGTTTTTCTCCTTTTTTTTGGGATTCTTTTTTTAACAAAAGAATCGCTTCTTTTGTTTGTTTGCCAGCAACAAAACCCACAAAGAGATTAAATGACATTACAAAAGCTAAAGGCATAAGTAAAATGAATGACGTGGACTGTAAAATCATAACAAGATGGCTTTTTTTTTTTCAGTCAGAGCAAACTGCTTTAAAACCAACCCATACGTTGAAAGCTACTCAGAGTAAGAGAACAGGATTTGATTCAGACCATTTCAGTTGTGTCACTGGTGTCTGAAAATGAACTTTCAGATAAACCGCACACACAGTTACGTCTTTTGTACTCTCCTGGCAGACAACAATAGAGTCAGAAGCTGAGAGGACTGAGGATAGGTTTAATGAGCAAAAAACAAAACCACATTAATACAGCACTCTCATGTTTTCCCAATTGAATCTGACACCTTGGTCTTCAGTCAATACCCTGCGATCAATACTTGGGCGATGCTGAAGCCAACATTTTCAGATGATGCCAAGCATAAATCATTTATGTCATGGCTGAGTTATTGACCTCAAACTGTGAAAAACAAAAACAAAGTTCACACAACTGCACACACACATAAACAACACGCTCTACTGAGACTACAATCTTTCCGTGTATTCAGGGTCATTCTTACTTTAACACGAAATGCCACTACCTCTTATAGTCCTGTTTTCTTCCCTCATTTTTTCACCACTTATGTGGGGGGAAAACTGGATCATTTGCATCTCTCTGGGAGACATCCCTGCTGGGCTTTGTGTGGGTTACATGTGTAGTAAAAATTTTTCCTCATTGCACTTCTAATCATTCAGCAGATAAGGGTGGGCCGTTCTCTGTGAAAAATAATAATGAGGGACAAAAAAAAAAAAAAAAAGTTAATGAGGTTTTTCCTGTACTACACCTCTAGAGGCAGGGGTCCGCTTAGCTGCAATGTCATTAGCCAGGAATTAAACTGGGACTGTTGTTTTGCTGTGCTATCAATTTATATGCTTTAATTGCATGACCAAACTCTTCTGCCACAACAAGGCAAGCTGAAGATGCAGCCGTGCTGGTTATGACCTGCTGTATTTTTGCATTTGTGTACACAAGCTACTCCTCCTACTCCTCCTCTTCCTCTTCCTCTGCACGACTCGCCTCTACACACACACAGACCCTGCTGTCTTGTTTTGTAGATGCATTTGTTTCGAACTTTCAAACTAGAGCAGAAACAAACTGAGTCCAAACAGAAGCAATACATTAGCAAACACCCTTTAGCAAGCCGAACACTATGTCCTAATAGTATTTTAAAGTAGCTGCACTTGGCAATCCATCACGGAGATAGCAATCTCAGTTTGTCCCCTCATAGTGCAATAGACTTACCGGCATCACATGCGCTGGCACCTCATGCACATTTATGCAGCAAATAATTCTGGAGTGCTTGGAGATACAGAGCATGACGCAACAAAATAATGCAAAATGCGTTCAATCTCGATTTGATTACAAGTAACACTAAACTTTATCAGGAAGTTTTATCAGCTCGCAACAAAATTGGAGAGAAACCTGTGCCCGACGTAGACAGAATGGACTTGAGATAATGTCATTAAAAAAGAAGCCGCCCTGCTTCTTTTACACGCACCTCCTGGACCACATGTCTGCTGTGAGGTTAATACATTTATTTGCAAAGGCATTCATTTGAATTTCAGAGCATATTTACATGTCATAGCAATAACACAGCGGCGTGAAATAAAAACTGAGACAGAATCCGAGACAGAAAGAAAGAAAAAAAAAACAGAGATGAAATTCATATGTAAGGTTGATTTATCTTGGAATAGAGTGTATGATATTTACTGATGTGATACAATCCAGCAACTGCAAACTGAATGTGTGAAATGAGCCACAAGAGTTTCATATGTTTACGGTTTATTGTTCGGTTTGACAATATAATGTTGTCATGTCTGAAAAGCCTACTGAACTGAATATAACGGATTTCAACAGAAGGGGGGGACATGCACAGACAGACTTAGACACAGACAGGGCACAGACAAAAAAAAAAAAATCAAACAGAAGATATGTCAAAATGAAAAACAGAACAATTTCTTTTCATCTGTATTTTTTCTTTTTCTTTCCTTTGCATGCCAGAAAGCAAAGTTTTTCTTCTGCATTTCCTTTTCTTTTGATACACCGAGATGATGAAGGCATCCTTTATTCTCACACCACTGCCTTGACTGAGTGATGTTTTGTTCAAAAGTGTGTTAATATTTTCATTTGCCTGATTGCATTGTGAGGAAACTCTTTTAACTCTGGGGAACAGAAAGCGGGGAGAACAGTTCGGGTGAGATTTTCAAATGGATCCCCAGGCCGCAAACCTTTGTAATTGAACCTGAGATATGAGGAGGGGCGGCGCTGATGCCAGGTGCATACTAAAAATAGTGCACTCTCATTGGACCCTCTCCTAGGGATGCCATTTTGTCATGCATTATGCATATATGTAAATCTGGGACAAGGAAATGGATTACTTGAAAGGGCACCTGTGGTACCCAGTTCAAAGATATCACAATGGGGGAAATGAAGTAAACTGAAGCTATCATTTAGCCAGTGCAGAGCTGTAGAGAGAATAGAGAGACAGTCTCACACAATTCTGTATCCATGATGACTAATGGACGATATTATGAGCACGTACAGTTTACGGATATATGGACAACGTATTTGTTTTCTTTACAATTATTGCTCTTTATATCAAGGTAAAGTATAGTTTACTGTAGGGCTGGGCGATAAAATGCTAATGATAATTATTGTGATATAATGTTCTATCATATCGCAATATCATTTTTAGGTTATATTGATTAAATTTCTTTAGAGATCAGTGATTATCGTTATGTGCAGTATAATTCTTTTTTGTCTTAAGGGCTTAGTTTGTTTACATCAAATAAACCAAAATCTTTTGTTTAATTTTATTCATGCATATTTTGATGTTGAAAACAAGATTCCATCGTTATAAATAAAGCTTTTGTGAAATGTTGCGTGTTTTTGTCATGTTCTGACCAGAAAGAAGAGTTTAAACCCACAAATAACCATCTGCTTTCGTTAAGTTCAACAAAGGACCAAAAATCAGCCTTTAAGCATGCAAGGGTCAGAGCTATGTGCAAGGGCTCATGGGTGAGCTAATGCTAAACATTAGCTTCAGTAAAATGGTAAACATCAGTCATTTTACAATGTTGTTTGTGTAACCTATTAACCACAACTACAGTCGAGCTGTCTGTCAGGAAAAAATGTGTTTTCTTGAATAAATCAGAAGTTCCAAAAGTCTGACTCGGCAGGTGAGCGAGCTGTCAATCATTCCTGTCAATCAAAAGCTGACACAGCAGACAACAAAGCCTTCCATTTGACCTGAGATCTTATTAACGGAGGAAAAATGTATTCATTTATTTTAAAGACTTGTTGTTGTCCTTTTAATGCCTTTATTATTACAACTGAAATGTAAAGAGACAGGAACTGTGTGTGTGTGGATGGGGTCGAACCCGGGCCGCTGTGATTAGGCTGGAGCCTATGTGGTATCAGGTGAGCCATCGTGTCACATCCAATGGAGGAAAAGTTTAAAGATGGACCACCAGAACACTTCTTAGAGGGTCCAAATAAAATAAATGAGACTAGAGTATTACAAAATTAAAAATAAAAAGTAAGTCAATGTAAGACTACAGGACCCAGGGCTTTTTGGAGCCAGCACCCACTGTCCAAGTATTACACTTTAAGATACTTCCACACTGACTTCATTTTGAAGCCAGAGTCCTTGTTCCTTGAGGTACCCAAAAAGCGCAATCTTTAGCATCATCACGTCATCATATTTAGCATCATCACATCATTTGGAGCTCCTAACCT
>JAPQRN010000002.1:6110329-6125170 GCA_037367275.1 Coranthus polyacanthus
ATCATACCACTTGACCAATGCTATAACAATCTTTGCTGCAGAGGAAAGGGAACTGGGGAAAAAAAAAAAACCTTCTCTAGCTCTATTCCACACATGCTGAGCACAACCACATAGTCCTTCTCTGACTGTCACTCATCAGACCCAATAGAGTAAATGGGAGTTCAGCAGCTCACTGATGGACCCACCGGCAAAAACTGTCAAAGGGCAAACAACTTGACTTCCACTGTTCATTCACATTTGTCAGACCAGTCAAGGAGTCAAAGTGGTGACTTGTCTCACCACTAAAAACCAAACTACTGCTAACCACATGACACACAACCAGCTGCATTGAAACACATCACTGATTGATTAAAACATTTTACTCAGCATCCGTCAACACACCTTTATTTCCCCAACAGCCACTCAACACTGTAATCCATTTAATTTATGGACAACCACTGTGTGTGCCACTGCTGGAATATTTAAAACAGATAACTCAAAGGTAGAAGCGTAGTAGACGTATACAGTATGTGTTCTGTTTTATTTAATCTCTATGCAGCAGAAAAACAATCATAGATGGTACTTTCTCTGTCACCTCCTCTTACTATCTACCATAAACACAAGCCAGTCACGCACCAATGCATTTTTCTTTTCATGTGAATATATGCTCATTTTAATCTGCACTGTACTTGTAGATTTTAATATTAATGTAGAGTCTATGTCCGTGTTTCCCAAACTTTTTTCTCTGGGGACCCACTTTTTAAAAATGACAAACCATCACGATCCAATTCACAGCAAGCCTTATGTATAAATGATGAGAAGAGTGAATTTGTGCAGAAATTAACGCTCCTGACCATTTTCATTGCCATTTTCATGTCACTGTATAGTTTCATTTCAAGCAAGTAAACCAGCCATTTTGAAGAAATATATGTCTGATGTTTATGCATGTTATTATAAATGTATACATAGGGTAAATACTTTACAAATTAGCCCACATAAATGCTTTCAGGATGAAACAGGTTCTTTTTTTTTCTCTCAGTAAAAGAAACCAAACATACGCTCGCTTTTCTTACTAATTTCAATGACATAAGAACAATTGTCGGGACAATATGAACATTCAGTACTATCAAAAACATGCTTCTTGTTCAAAGTTTTATTGAAATGCTCGAAATGCAGATTTATCTGGAGACCCAAATAAAATCTCCTGCAACACATCTGTGAGCAGGGTTTTCCCTTAAGTGCAGCAAAATTAATATAAAATCAATGTAGAGAGCATCAAAACTAACTGGAGCTGCACCGATTAATTCATTAGTATTAAATTAATCAACAATTATTTGATTGGTTTGAGTTTTTTTTTTTTTTCTTAAATGTAAATATTTCCTGGCGTCTTTCCTTCTCTGTGACATTAAACTGAATATCTTTGGCTTATGGACCAAACAAGACTTTTTTTCATCTTCAGCTTTGGGAAACAGGACATTTTTCATAATTTAGGGAGATTTTATAGACCACTAATTGATTCATCAAGAAAACAATCAACAGATCAACAATATCAATCAACAATAAAAATAATCATTAACTGCAGCCTTAAAATTAACTAAATGTTGCACTTGGACTTGTTTAGCAAGTTTTCTTTTTATGCCTTTTGGACATCTGCTCTGGCATTTGTATTTTCATACATGGATATGGTAATAATAATGTAATATGTAATAATGTAATAACCCTGTGTGAGTCACGACCCAGTCTTTGGGAACAGATGGTGTATGTATTATGTCCACACCTGCCCATTTCACTAAATGCCTCTACATGCCTCTCCGTTTGTACAGTGAATATCTCTAGCAGCATCTTAAACAACTCCATCAGTTTAAGTCCCTATAAAACTATTTCCCTGATTCTGCTCTTTTTCCTTAAATGCTACCTTCTCTTTACAAAATGAAGTCATTCTAAAATTGCACCTGTAGCTTTAGCAGCACCTGAGGGAGACGAATGAGGTCCGGCCTCCTGCAGTGAAGTAATCCTTCTCCTTTCTGACGAGGATTCCTCCTATACAAAGCAAACTGAGATGCACTTTCTTTTATCCTTTCATGTGGACACCAGAGAGCCACACACAGCCTCCTATAGAGCATAGAAAGTAGATGAGTGCACTGTTAGTTCGGAGCAAAGGTGACAGCTCTGTCATACTCTCACTGCAGGTGAAATTGGGGTTTCAATCTCGACTCTGATGGGGACAGGAAGGATGGTGAAAGACCTGCATCCTTAGAGTGTGTGTGTGTGTGTGTGTGTGTGTGTGTTCGCCTGCTCATTCAAATGTGTGAACTTGATGCATGGATGGTGTGAATGCTTGATTCTATTGTCTCTGAACAAAGTGTGCAATTATTCTCTTTGTCTTCCTCCCATTTAATCTGGAGGATGTGTATCTGATGAAGTCACTACTGTAAACGGAGTGGCCAGCTGGAGCCACTTGCAGAAATCATGGATCCAGTGGGCAGTGGGGATGGAGTGGGCAGGCAGACATTAGTACAAGGGTAATTGCTGTCCCCACGGCAGCCCACTGAATGACATCTAATATTGCTGAGGAGGGCAGCTAACCATTACCTGGTGTGGAATAAGAGCTTTTCTGATGGCCACTGAAGTCCAATTGGGCTCGAAAATGGTTCATCACACCCCAGTCGACCAATTTAGCCTCCTGCGCTGTTGTGTCTGAGAAGGGTATGGTAACTAGATTATTGATTGTCCTTGAGATTTTTTATACATTGATGTTTTTCCATAGTTAGGCTAAAGCGAGGAGGGTTACTATTGCATTTATGGATGTGGTGCATTGCAGAGGCACAAAACCCCAATAATTGGGAGCCTTTGGCGACTTAATCCAACCACAGGTCCTCTCAGCTTTGTAGGTTTCGAAATTCACTAACATAATGTGCTTTTTAAGCAAAATGTGGTCTCAAATGAGCTTTGTGTTTGTTTGCAGCTAGTTTCATCATTCTGTAGTGATTCATTCTGACATACAGTATTAAACTTGCTTTGATCACCCCTTGACGAAAAAAGACTTTGTTTCCGGAAAAATATATTTCTTTTAAAGGCACTAAGTGTCACAGCTCATGCTTGCATTGCTAAAAGTTTCATATGAAGAATAGAGCATCTTGTGAATATATCCCCAGAGGTAATGCACAGGATTACGACTCCGTGATAAACAGATGCTGCAAAAGAAAAGAGTAAAATCAATGAAGCCATATATTGGAATGATGAAAAAGTTACTTCAGAGCTAGTGTTTGCAATCCAGCTGTCTCTTTAGCTTTGTTTTATTTCATTGAGAATCTCTTATATCCCACAAGACTTTAAAAGCACTGGATTAGGTGCACCTTTTGCTTATTTTGTTATCACCAGGTAGTTAAGTTTGCATTTTTCTCTTGCCGGCCTAATTGCAGCAATTCATTTCTGATCCCAGTCTTTTCTTTCTCGCTTGCCAGAAAGCCTGAAATCATGCTGGAACCCCATCTGCCTCATAGCCTCCCATATCAGATCTACAGCTGGTCTTCAGGCCCTGGTTGATGTGCAGATGTGGGGTTTCATTTATAAAGCTTTAACTGGGCCAAAAATTCTTCCTAAAATTAGGCAAATTAAATGTACATAGGTCAGATGTTTACTCACAGTGAACATTTTCAACATGATTGTAATTTATACTTAAAGAATGCAATTGCAGTTTATGATTTTTTTCTCCATCTGTGTCCTTACACGTACATTGCGCTATAAAATCTAAGTTTTGATAGTTATCAGCCTGGCTTATTATCAGATCCAATATTGAAAATGGAGAATTTTATTATTGATGTCACTAATTTATTTGTATCTGATAAAATGAATGCATTTAAAAATGTGTTACTTTTGTTCTAATGCAGTCGCCTCTCTGCGTCATTTTAGTTAGTTCTTAGTTAGTTCTTCACATTGACTTCTCCATTATTTTGGCTTAGGCGGTGACCAGAATGACTTGGGTGCTGTGGCTCTCTATCGGCTGAATCTGAACATAAAACTACCAGCATCTTATTCAAAATTTACAACCTGGTCCCTCTCATCAGTGTAGCAGTGAGTTGTGCGTCCTCAGACTCAACTCAGCAGTGGCAGAGTGTCTTTATCTCTCTGGCCTGGCCTACAGTTCCGCCGCCGTCTCTGAAACAGTGGAGTAAACTTTTAACACAACAGCAAGAATCAGTAAATGCTATGCTGTTACTTCTGCAATAACTCTCTAGGGCCAGAAGCCATTCCTAGCCAACTGCTGCTGGCTGTATTTCTGACGCAGCTCCAGGCATTATCCTCTACATAGTAAATAGCTTTTGTTTGACAATCGCTGTATGTATATGCTACCACATATTCCGTTTTTCTTTAGAAACGAAGAATTTCATTAATTCATTTTGCCTTTGTCTGTAACTTTTAGTCAACTTCCACTGCTAAAAAATTAATGGCGCCAATCATAATTGATGTGACTAAGTAGACTAACATCAGTCAAGATCATTTTCTGTTAAATTAGAGAAGACTCTTTCAGTATGCTTACGAACGAAGCAATCAGTCAGTCATTCAGTCTGTCTGGAGCCAGCTGGACCAGGCAGCAACCCAGCACAGAGGAGAAACTGGAGGCGAGGAAGACACGGTGTAAGATTATCAAAGGGAGCAGAGGGCTGTGTATTCAAAGGCTTAGCAGACGCACACAAAACAACAACAAGAAGTAGAGGATTGGATGTGTAGGGGGTCATATGGGTGGAAAATGAGTGGGAGACAGAGACAGAAGAAAACAAATGGAGAGATGTGGGTCTGATATGATTTAGAATGAAACCACCTCTGCTGACAGTCACATGGGAATTGCGTGTCTGAATGATTAGGTGTGTGAGAGCAGGGGAGTAGGAAAGTGTGTGTATGTGCGCAAGTAAGAGCATGGTTTTGCATGTGTACCTGCACCACAGTGTGCTCACATGGGAAGTTTCTCCCAGGAGCTGTTTGTTTCCCATCTGTCAAATCGTATACAGGAAATATTTAAAACATTATTCACACAGACACCTAGTTGGTGATGATGAACTCTGGAGGTCACACAATCTCCAGAGGAAACAATGTTTACTGTGCCAAAGATTTTATGCTAAGTAGTTTATTATTTATAGGGGGATGGACATTTGCGGTCGGGAGTTTATAGACTCATCATGGACATGTGGTGCACAAGCTTTAATTTACTTTTAGTTTAAAATGAAGACAGTTTCATATGCACATCCATGATATGTGTATGTAAATGTCTGACGGCAACTGTATATGTCCAGTAGTTGTTTTTTTCTAATGCTAACATAAGGCCAACACAGCACACACAAACAAGGACGAAAGAGTAAGTTGTGAAATATTCATCCATGTAGTCCAGAGGAACAGATACCTATTTTTCTGGAAAATCATGACCTTCTGCCTTCTGCAGGTTCTGTTAAGGGAATCTTAATAGACATGTACAGCATTTGTATGTGAACATTTGGTTCATAGCATTTCATTATCTCTTATCCTGTTGAAATGAGAATCACCAGTATTCATGAACAATAAATAAGCAACTTTGTAAGTGGAAAGTTACGAGCAACATTTTTAAGAAATGCTTAATCCTTAAACCTGCCTTGTTATTATTACCTCTGCCAGGATTAAACTAATTCCAATGTGAGCCATTTCACCATTGATGAAAACATAACGGCTAACCTGCGGTTTATTTAGCTTAAACTCTGGTCACGTGTATCACTGTGAACCAATGGTATCAGTTCTCATAACTGATGAGAACGCTCTCACCGAACATTCTCATAATGTTTACAGTTCGTCGCACGTCATTATGATATTTATATGTGTATTTTCACACAGAATGTGAATATTACATTGCGAAAAAGCAGCATTTTATTTATTTTTATTTTTTTTATCTTTCACAGCACGAATAAAGGCATCAACCAATCATTTGTGTGAAATAGACGTCATGTGACAACAACAATGATGAATCCAGACATGTTGATTTCTAGCCACAGTATTTTGTATGAAAGACACAAATGACAAAGATAATGAAGTGAAGGACAACGTGTGGAGCAGCATCGGCAAACAACTACACTATCAGGATAGTGAAGAGTTTCTGTCACGTGAACGTCATAAGAATCAAATACAGTTTGCACATATGTGACTTTATACCTGGATACTGGACATAGACCCAGAGGAACAGAGGATGCTGGATCAGACAGACTGGAGACACAGGCTGCAGGTGAGGCTCCAGGTGATGCGGAATTGATTACTATTTCTGTATATTTGAATCTTTTATTTAACAAGTGTCGCAACTGTCACAAACTCGCATCATAGGTGTGAATATTTTTGATGCAAAATACTGATTACTGATTGATACTGATTGATGCAAACTTTTGCATCACTTATTCGTCATACACCCGGTGTGTAAAGGCCTTTAGCTGTGATGGGAGAGTTTAGTGACCTATTTGGTGAGTTTGGTCATTTTTAACTTTGGTCTTGACAATACAAAGAAGAAATAAAAAAAAATGCATGTGTGTTTGGTTGGTGGTTCGACTACATGACAGACTGTAGAGCTGCCATAAACAGACCTCACCTCTTGCAACACCTCAAGCTGTCTCTTGTCTCAAAAAATGATCATTTAAATCTTATCACGTGGTGTTGTAATTTGCTAGTCTGTGGATAAGATATTAAAGATCATCACAGCGGTCGACTGATTGTTATGGAACCAACAGTTTTCAGAAAATAGCTGTTTATTCAGTGAACTGAGCTACTTCTCCCATAGGACTCCATTCAAACCCAGAGAATGGAATCTTTTGTCTTTAGTCAGAATACCTTTAGTTACACTAATCATTGGCAACACACAAAGAAGAAGAAGAGGGAAATATAGGACATCATTTGTTGTTGTGGTTTATTGACATTGTAGTGATTTTTTCTTTTTCCATGGCCACGAAACAACGTGTAAAAACATGAACTACTTAAGCTGATATTCTGAATGTATTTTTAATGTCTCTTTATTTACCCATCTGGCAGATACAGAGCAACATCTTACTGGCTAAAAGAAGTAAGTATAAAATCTCCTTTTAGCTTTGTTTTGGTTTCCTCCATCTCCTAAGAGACAGTATCTTCAACAAAACAAATTTTTATGCTCTCGATTTAATAAATCATGCCCTCGATTTAAGATAATACATACCCCCTCCTCCTTCTTGTTGAGAGCAGCAAATGCCTTTGGTGTGGCGCAGTCAGTCAGACGTTTGAAGAAGCTGCTTCCTCTGTAATGTTAATTACTTGAATGAATGTATTATAAGATCTAGTGAAGTTACTGTTTATGATGAGAGAGACACGAGGTGCTACCCAGGTTTGCTAGCCATTTCTGCAGTGACCGCTAGTTTGGACTTCTGCCACTTACTGTGCATCCACAAAGCACTCCAAAACGTTCGGGTTTCTATAAGGTTGATGACATTCTCAGAATCATCAAAATTTTTACAGCAAAACGCTGTGTTGCCCTGTAAAACAGACTTACTCAAAGATAATAAAAGGATGTGTTAAACAGCTAAAACCCAATTTATATTCACATATTCCAATCCAAGATCATAATACTGTAAATCCATATTAAATCCAAGCAATCCTTACTGAGAGAGTATGAAGAATATGCACATGCAAGACAATGCTTCACCATTAAATTGATAGGTTAAGATAAAGGGAGTGCAAATAAAGAGTGCAAATTAGTTATTCGAGAGCACAGATACATTTTTTTTTCCTCTCCATGACACCTCTGGGGCTCCATATGGAATAAAAGAGTAAAGCTAAAGAGACAACCTCCCTCCTTCATAATAAGCTAAATACATCTTCTGTTATCAGTTAAATTTAGTCTGCCAAAGCTGTCAGGCTGATTAAATTGTTAGAAATACAGCATGTTTTTTTTTTCTTCACAGACATAATTTAGTGTTGCCGAGGTAGACCATGCCAAATGTACTTCCCATCTGAAGTGATGAAGTGATGGTAGAAACCAAGAATAATTTTAACTGTATTTCACTGCAGCTCTCTTTGCTTGCAATCAGTGTTCAGACATGAGAACGTGCCATCAACCCTCATTGAAAATGAATGTTATTCAGTTTGTTGCCTACTGCCAAAATCTAAATGTAGCAGGAGATGAGTCAAATGGTTAGAGGAGAAAGATGTCTCCTCTCTTCTAAATGAGCTGCCCTGTAGCTTACTCATCCTTCAAATGTCATACACACAGTGAAAAAAAAAGTGTGTTCATTATCACCACTGCACGTGATAATTAACACTGAGTAAAAAAAAACAAACCATTGCATGACCGCCGTTAAAGCAGGTCAAATGCAATTTTTAGCTCCATACCCACAAAATGGAGACGATGTTAGATGTCACATTCTTAGAGTAAAGTTCTACTGAGCTGCCTTTGTACAGCATCTACAGTATGTCTCCTTACTATAGCCATTATGACAGCCAGCCAATAGAGATCAAACGCAAAGCAAGTATTTAATTCCTGCGACAAATTCATCGCACACACTAGCCACAGGTATTTCAAGCAGGAATTAATTTCTACCATGTCAGCATTCACCTCTTTCCACCAGGATAGCTCTATTTCCTCGGAGGCCTCCTCTATGCCTTGTTAGCTGGAAAGCTGAACGTTCTGCAAACCCTGCAACACTGTCAACCTCTTCACAGATGTCTAAAAATGCCCACAAATCACCTCAAGCATCTCCTGCCACTTTGCACCCAAATTCACCCCCTGACAAATTTCCAGCCCGTTTTACTTCAGGTACCCAAATGATGGCCTCTTGTTGATGTGATTCCTCTGTCAAGCAAGTGAGGGCACTGTTGCATTTCTAAGCTCCTTTTTCCAGACAGGATGCCAAGGTGCTGAGGTACAGAGGTGCCACGAATATATCCTGTGTTATACATGGTTGCAGGCATTGCCCCTCTGTTTAGGGAGACTTTGGTTAAAGGTTTGCGGACAATTTTCGGTTCAAATACTTGCCAAAGTGGTTTGAACGTGCAATTCAGCGTGTCACTACACACCACAAACAAACAACAGCGAGTGGAACAGAAGGACAGAGAGGCAGAGAGAGAAGCAGAGAGACTTGAATTCATGAGCCGTGTGTGCTGCACTATGTTGTGTCCTGAAGCAAATGAATATGACAAGTTCCTGCCGACTCAGTTTGCAGACAAATACCAATTCACTCATCGTTAAGCCAAGACTGTGCGTTGGAGGTGAAGCTCGCCTCCTTTCACTGAAATCACCCACAAACAAGTGGCTATCATTTCTGTTCCCCAGGCATATGTCTCTGTCAAAAAAATGTAAAGAGAGAAAATGACTCTACAAGTACAAATTTTTCCAAGAGAAATGCTGCTAGTTAAATTAACCAAATTAAGTTTTTTTTTTTAAATTGTATGTGCAATAAACACATGCTCATAACTGATTAACTTCTATTAACAAAAAAATAATTATTAGGTAGGTACAGGTATTCTGATAATCCATTAATTATAATGATGGTTGTAAACTCATATATGAAGATTTTCTAATTTCATTATTTCTTATTATTTCAAATATCATTTCTTTTCAATATTACATTTTTTTTTTTACATTTTCCAGTCTACACAATTAATCATTTACTTGGTAAAAGTAATTCTTACATGTTTGGATTATTTACACATCCTTCAGTGAAGAATGCATTAAAGCAGAATCTCATTGAAGGTCGCCCAGTCCTAATCAGAAGTCATAGTCACTGCAATATTGAACAATATTAACACACATTTCAGAATTTCATTATATCGTGCAGGTCTATATTCTATTAAAATAAAAATGTACCTGTAGTGCATACTGAGCAAGTCCATGACAAGGAGATTATTTTCAAAATGGTCCAGGTCTTAGAATGTCATTACTGTTGTTATATTACTATAGTCACTCACTGGCACTCTACTACATGTGCTCAGTTGATAATTATATGGTAATGTATTACAGCGGGTCGTCCACAAACTGCAGGGTTGATGGTTCTCTCCTCCTGTTAATATGTCCAAGTGTCCTTGGGCAAGACACTGAACCGCAAGTTGTTCCCAGTGGGCAGGCTAGCGCCTCGCATTGGCAGCTCAGTCGCCGCTGGTGTGTGAGTGTGTGAATGGGTGAAGAGAGGCACATTGTAAAGCACTCTGGGCACCACTAAGAGAGACATAAATGCAGTCCATTTACCATTTATTACAGGCCACAAAGAAAGAAGATATATGTGATACAAATACAAAATGCATTCAGAGTGTAAGATGTATCTAATACTGACCCAAACTGTTAACTGTTTGTGCTGAATTTGTATAACCAATGCCAAGCTAATCTCACTCTCCATGTCCTACAGTGGACTGACAGATAGCTAGCACCATACTGTATATCAGAAAGCCCCTTCGTAATTTCCTTTGTCTGGTTGAACCATCGAACTTGAATGTCTCTGAGGGAGGTGGATGGTAAGGTAATGACTATGTAAAGAGTAAAAGAAAGACATAGAGAGAGACAGAGATTTGAAAGAAATAAAAGAAGGAAGTCATTTAATGTTTGCACTACACGTATGATAAAATACAAACAGTAAAGTATAAAGAATTGGTTTGAAGATTCAAAGGGTTCAAAGGGGTTTGAAGTGTGGTTGTATGAAATACTTATCCATTTGTCTATAAACTAACCAAGGCAGCCGTACACTAGCAACTCCTGTGTTCTGCGAGGCAAAAGTACTGTTTTTGTCAAAGGAGTCTGATGGCTTTGAAGACAGCATCAGGGCTTTAGTTCCACATCAGAAAAAGGCTGTCTGACTGCAAGGTAAGCAGGGAAAATATGCTGATATAGCACACACTTAAGCCTACTAAAAATACATTTTGCTGTTGCCACTGTCCACAGCAGTACGTCGCTTGGCTTCCTGTCTGGTTCTCCAATCTGGGGCCGTGCCGACCACCATCTACTGCTGACTAGGGATAAATACCTCCAGCCCATATGGAGGTACTTATCCAGTGCTTTATCTTCTTATAGTACTCATCCTAATAAAAGTCAAAGGTCAGGGACAGCTACAAAATAACAGATTTGAGGTCTTCAATAATGCTTTTTATATTGCCCTGGAAAGTGTCATGGCCATTATGCAGAACTGTGATCTTGTGACCTCCTGTGTGTTTCCATTAAGATAAGTGTCAGTGTTATCAGTTACAGGGGGCACGTATTGAGAATTTTCTTGTCAATAGACAATAATCATAAAAAGGACAGAACGCGGCACAAGGTATCAAACAAACACACATGCAATGAGTATTTAATGGACGTTAATCCTGGATATCAACACACTCACTCACCGCATGCAGTGATTGATTAAATCCATGTTCTGGTGTCTGCGCTACCACACAACAAGAGATCATGATTTTATTAGCTGTAAGTCTTAAGTGAAGGCCAATTAAAATGCCTGTCATATTGTATCTTGTGCCATCAGTTGTATTAATGGTAACACGACGGAGGATGGAAATTTTCATAGTTTGCTCACTGAAATGGTAAAAACAATTTAAGTGTTGTCTTATCTGCTCAGTCAACAGGAACAGGTTTTCACTTGAAGATGAAGTGTGTGTTTGGAATAATGCTGAAACTATTAGTCAAATAACTGATTAACTACACAATCAACAGAAAATTAATTTTTACATAGTTTTAGGTATTTTGATAATCCATTAATTTTAATGATAGTTGTAAGCTCATATGTGAGGATGTTCTGATGTTATCAGTTTCTTATTATTTAAAATATAATTTCTTTTCACTGTTACATTTTTTTTTACATTTTACAGTCTAAGCAATTAATCATTTAGCTGGTAAAAAAAATAATCCTTAGACGTTTGAATAATTTACACATCCTGCAGCGAAGAATGCATTAAACCTTCAATGAGATTATGTAAGCAGGATGTGAAAAAGATTACTATATGTGTCTATATGTTTATATACAGTGATCAACAATTATATGGATCAAAAAGCCTGGGACAGAATCACTTCTATACAAATACTGTTAAAATAATTAACTTTACAGTGTTCATTTTATACCGGAGGCTATTGCTTTGTGCACATTGAAATCATGGCAGGAAAAAAAAAGCAGCTTATTAGGGTTTTCCCCAGGTTTTCAGTGGGTGATGTTGGGTTCTACATGTCTGGGTCTATAGCATTTTCAAGACATGGTACATGATAGGGAGGTTTGCGAGTTCTCCCACATTAAATTTTTCCATTTTCCAATAAAGAATATATAATTTTATAATTTTGGACCATTATTATTACCGTATCTGCATGCAAAGATTTGGAAAAACTAGGGCAGATAATAAACAACGAAGAAAGTCAAAGAAGTTCACTGTGGATCGTCTCAAACCATTAGACCTAGGAAAAGTTATTTAGTTAGTTTTGATGCTTTCCATGTTCATTTTAAATTAATTTGGCATTGGTGATATCTACAATGGCTACACCTAAGCCTTATAATGGTAAGGAACACCCTACCTATCAAAAACTATCAAAAAGAAGCCAAGATGCAGCAGTGAAACCTGGTGTTCCTCAGGCTACTTTGTGTAGTGTACTCAAACAACGAGAAATGGCCATAGCTGCTAGTGATGACGAATGAGCACAAGAAAAGCACCTTGGCTGATGCCTGGTCACGTAATGCCCTCTTGGGCAGACCCTCAGTGAGAAAAAAGGCACAAGAATTGGTAGTGAGTCTAGTAGAGCAGTGGTCCCCAACCTTTTTTGCGCCACAGACCGGTTTAATGTCAGACAACATTTTCACGGACCGGCCTTTAAGGGCTAACGGATGCCTCGTTAGAGAGCCGGTTGCCGCATATTAAACAGAGCGAGCTTGGTGCGTGGGAACAACCTGTTGCAATAAATCCATATTTCAAGTAGGACTCCTGGTATTGTCTGTTAAATGCAGCTTTCTTTGAAATAGGCTCTTCTTCTGTCTCCTCACTGGCTCTTTTACCCTGCGCAAAGAAACTGTCCAAAGACATTTGTTTTTTGTTCACTTTGCTAGCTTGGGGGTTTCAATTTTTCCTTTTAGAAGGAAGCGGATGTAGGTAACACATGTGACCGAGGAAAGAGTGAGTCATAGACAGGTGTGGCGGAGAGCATCCGGTAATTTTCAAAAATAAAACATTGTTCAGAAGATCGGCCCGGTACCAATTGACCCATGGACCGGGGATACACCTGTGTATCCTCGGTCAAAGCTTTGCGGAAGTCTTTTCAGCCATCGGACCCCTGACATGTAAAAGGAGGCATGACACACATTTGGATTAATGAACCACGGCAGGAGCAGGACTTTAAAAATGAAAGTTTTCCTCAATCTGAAGTTGTAAGTTATTCAAAATGATCCAATACGTAATCAAACTTGAGTGTTAAATAAACAAAAGTATGACATCCCTACATCGTGTACTGACACATTATACCACGTTTTGAATTGAATTAAGAGTTAATCATAAGTTTAGATAAACACTCATCTGTCAGATCATAAAATACATCAGTACATTGTAACTAAATAACACACAGATGATGCAGCTGTTACACACGTCATATATATCCAACGTCTATTTAAAATGGAAAGGATGTCTCATTTCATTTAAATGCCTGTTGCCTCGGCTCCTCGGCTCGCAAGTGCAAGTGCACCTTGTAAATTCAGAAATCTATACTCAAATGCAATGGAGGTAGTTTAAAGTTTGTCTTCTTACCTTCCTTTGTTTAAATACATAGGCCTACATCTGTCATTCCTTTCTTGTTTTTTCACTACAGCATTTTAATAATCAGATGCCAAGTAAGGGATAATATACAGTCATTATAACGAAATAATCCCAGACAGGGTGAGGCAATTTGAGGTCTTGATCAGGTCTTTATTTCGCTATAATGCTGTACATTAATCCCACTTATTAGATAATTCTACAAAATTCTTCAATCATTTGACAACAAATATTATTTCATTGATTTAAAAATGATCTCCTAAGTCTCTGATCATTAACAGCTTGTTAATATCAGACCACAGAATGCTGTCATTGACCAATCAGAATCGAGTATTCAGCAAAGCTGCATAAAAAAATGAAACAGTATCCCACTAATTTCTGCATAGGCACACTTTTAAAAAATCTATACAAATTACCTTTGTGATAATTTTCATGTTATTTTACTCCAACATTTTGTTAATAATTAAATACTAACACCATATCAGTATGCATACATACAAAAGTATTGGTTCAGGCACCATTAAGGCACTGGTACCATTTTAAAACTATTGTTTTAGTATCGCAATAAACTCAGACAATACCCAACCCAGAGGACAAATTAAAGGTTCAGTTAATAATCATCAGCTTTAAGTGATGAATTTCAATCAGACAGATGAAATTCATTTTTCACATTAAACTGACAAAATGCACATTCTCTGCCACTGTGACACAAAATAAAGATTGCATCCAAAAATATTAGAGACATTTGCTATATGCTGAACGGTCAGCCATTACAGTGGAATGGCATTGCAGGAGTCAGTTTGTTTTTGGAGCAACACAAGTCATGAACTGACTCTGCAGCTGTGTCCTAAATCTCCCTAGCAACTACAGATGGCACTGTCATGAAGGTTCACAAGCTGTGACCAAAGAAATGTTCACCACTAACAACCGGGGAAGAAACAGGACTTAACTGAATAACAGATGTGATGCGGGTGGGTGCACTTTGTTCACATACTGTACAGCTTCTGGCCACATGAATGTAATATGACCTTTCATGTGTTTAGCTGAAAGTCATTTTAGGTAACCTGAAGATTCTCAGGTTATTTCAGAATAGAGAGAAACCTAAGGCTGAAACTAAAAGAAAAAAAA
>JAPQRN010000002.1:6125270-6139274 GCA_037367275.1 Coranthus polyacanthus
CATTTTAGGTAACCTGAAGATTCTCAGGTTATTTCAGAATAGAGAGAAACCTAAGGCTGAAACTAAAAGAAAAAAAAGTCACGATAGCCATCGTGACCTCAATAAGCACATTTGTGGCTCTAACTGCTTGTAATTGAAAGAACGGTGCGAGCAGATTACAGTTCTTGTTAAAAAATAATGTACACCCTTCTATGTGCTGCTTTTTGTTATTTGTGTTGTTTCTTGATATTATACATATACGGCATACTTTGTCTTGAGTTCATGTAGACAGAAAAAAATCAATTAAAAACATGAATTGCCCATAACATGGAAAAACATCAACATTGAAATTTTTCTAACATGCTGACATTGTCAAAGCAAAAAAAACATGTGGTCAGTGAAATTATCTGCAGTAAAAATAGCATAGAAATTAACCATAGTCTATTCATTTTGTTAACTCGAGGCTATAGTAAAAGAGCTGTTCTGCCATCGACTCCCGAGAGCTGAGGACCTTCACTATGGCTTCTAGAAGTCTGGATGGCTTCCAACATAGGGATTTACTCTAAAAATGAGTCTTCCTGTTGAGGAGCAGCCTCTCTAGCTGTTAAACTAATCTACTGTTCATGTTGTCATATGCTTAAACATTTAGCTGTTTTTAACCATATAAAATATTACTGTCTCACATAGATTAAGGCAGAAGGGACAGGGATTTTCTGTGTTTCGATTTGTGGTATCTTGAAGGAAGAAACAGCCAGCTAGTTGTTCTTTTTCAGGAGTTGTTCGCTTTTGTTTCACATGTAGGCCAAAAGTGATTCACAAGAATTCAATGCAAATTCTCTCAAAGGCAGCAGACAAGGGTACCCATTGTGGTGAAATACCGTACACAGAATAATTATATTCGCATTTAGTTGTCTCAAGTATGAACGTTACTGTAAATATACCTATCAACAGAGTCACTGCTTTCCAACGCCACAGCCATTCACTTTATTAACTGAACTCAGCAAGATGACTTACTGATCCCAGTTGATTTCTCTCACCTTCTGGTAACTTGCAAAACGGCAGTTTCAATAACAGTAAATGCAATCCATCTATTTAAATGCCTAAATCCCAGTGTTTACTATGAAGTAATAATAGCGCGTGTTCATCATCCTACTTGAACGGTTTATGTTCAGGGCTACAAGCAGCTTTACAGTGGACGGGGGTGGTTCCAGGTAGGATGATTCATTCAAGTCCTAAAGGAGGTATACTGTACAAGGCAACCTAAACAAAACACTTGTTACAGGAGATGCCCACTTGTACTCCCATTTTTAAAACCAATACTAAGAACACTAGAACACTAGAATACTAGAACTATATGTCAGTGTATTTACTTGATTTACTATCATTATAATCATGTCTTACTCATTTTTCACCTTTATTTTTGCTGTGAAATTTCCCACATTTCAGTGGCTGAGATCGCATTTACTCCTCTTGATGATTCACAATGACTGGCACATTCTGCTCTAACCCAAACACTTAGCCTCTTATGGACTTGCAGCCTTCAGATCGCAGAAATGTATCATCCATGTTCGTAAGTGTTCAGCCCTGTAGTCCAGAGTCCACATAACAGGATTCAGCCTTGGTGTGAGTGAGTCATTGCTCGACATTATGTATATTCAACTGACTGCTACCGCTCATCTTTATTTTGTGGGCATGAATCCATAAGCAGTACCAATGGCTGAAAATTGTAGTTTGGGTAATTACAGGGCTGCTTTTCTTTATGAATTTAGTAAAATACTATCACAAGTGGCATTCTGCTTCAAAAAGCCAGAGTGCATGCACTTATTTAATACACATAGTTGATTAGTTTTAGTCAAAATCTGCATAAGACTACTTAATAAAGTTACCAGATGGGACCCCAGTTCTGTGTGTAGCAGAGTCACTCTGTATCGAATGAAACACGAATGTGCAAGGTATACTAAATGTATATGGTGCAGTTTCTGGTGGTTTGAACTGAATGTAATGCCAGCATCAGACTACCCCATTACAACCTGATCCAACCAACATAGGGCGTGTCGGGAATGAGAAATGTACGTCAGGCTTGTTGTATCTCATCTAGTGTGTCATAGTGGACGAAAGCCTACGCCTCATCTTGGATGCCTCATGAGGCCTTTGTCCTTTGACAATGGGCTCTGACACTTGTGTGATGTTGACCAGTAAGAAAACAAAGCAGTAAACATTGAGAAGAGATCGATATTTTTGCCTCAAGTTTTCTCTGAAGGATTGACAATGCGTACTGTCCCCTTCATGCGAACCACAGTTGTTTTTTTTCCCTAATTTTTAGGCATTTCCTAACACAAGCATGAGTAACAATGTGACAGACAGAGTTATCAATTCAAGTTCTTTGCCAGTATCATACACGACACTTTGGGCGCCACTGTTCATCTATGTATCTCTATTGACTGCGATACTTGCGACAGTTATAAAATAATAACACGGAGAATCCATAGTCTGAACCACGAATAAACTGTGTGACTTGAACTTAAATTCACTCAGAGCATTATACATTTATATATCTTTTTAAAGTTGTTGCTGGCACCTCCTTCCAAATTACATCATGCAATTAGTGAAAGACAACTAAATTGGCCAGGTAGCAAGCAACATGTAGTCTGTCATGTTTCTATTCTCTGAAAATAAAGTAGTGTTAATTAACAGTGTAATACATTATCTACAAATCGATGCTGTGCAATAGTATTATTCAGTATTGTGATGACATTATGAGTTGCAATAAATAACCAAACTAACCTCACATTCCTCACCAAATTGGTACCAGTTAATCTGAGAGAGAATGCATGGCACATCTAAACAAAATTACTTCTAATTCATCACATTTCAGACATTTTCAGGCTTTGAGAATTGCCTGTGCTGTGTATCATTACTTCAGGCAAAATATCATCATATATCATATTGTGAGTTAACCTGTTCGTCCTCTCCTACCCCTAAATATTATGACCATGAAGGATATTTGCAAATATTCAGTAGCCGTTGCAGTACATCTGCTAACTTGTAATGTAATCAGACAGAGGCTACTGAAGATCTTTCATGGATTAGAAGTGGCAGTGGCAATGATACGATGTATTTCACCTGCAGTACTTACAGACATTAAATGACAGAGAAGGGCACGTTGTCATGGACTTTTGACTGTGGCGCATTTCCAATAAAAGCCTTTGGCATTTTAATTTTGAAGGCCATCCAAAGCTATTATTTTCATTGTCAACAAAGTCTCCTAGAAGCAATAGGGATCTGGTTTGACACCCCTTAAATATACTCCCGAGGTAGAGCAGTCATCCTTGCTGACAAGAACAATCGTTGCATTTCAATGGAGATTACTGCAACATTTAACCCCATATTTGCTCAATGCACCATTCACAAGAATAACAGTCACTGTAATTGTCATGCACATGAAATGCCTTCGTGCTATTTTTGACATCTGATGTGTTGGATACTGACACATACCAAGTTATGTACAGTAAACCGATTCACCAAGTCTCCAAACAAGCCCTTACAGTAGCACAAGAAAACTGGTGCTGTGTCTAAACATAAAACAGGACTCCTTGTCAGCAAACAAATTGAAAGCTACCGTTTCATGCAGTTATTCTTTTATTCTCTTTCGACAGTAGCACTGTATATATAATGCACAGGGTCTGTCGCTCCACTGCTGGGAAAAATATACAATGATGGACCCTGCATGTCAAATTCACTTTGAACTTTATGGAACATGCTGCTGCTGTCCTACACAGCCCTCAGCTCCACCTGTGAATGTGAACTAGGTGAGAGTAGGGATTTGTTACAGCCCGTCTAATGTGTAAAACACAGTAAACATCTCTGCCTACAAGCCCTGGATGCAGGTCAGCAGACTGCACAATATGTTGACACTCTGTTATACTAGTAGTGGATTTTTACTTTTGAACTGTGCCACTGAGTGTTGGATCTATATTTAACCATTAGGTGAACTCCGTATATTCACACTCTCTTCACTGGTCTCGTGATTCTATCTGATTACAATTCACCTGTCACTCAGTGTTTCCCCTACCATTATATTATATTTAGCATTACTGATTGTACATCATAGGGCAAAATTATTGCGCAAATACACTAATTATTGTACATCTGGCAACACTGTTAGAAAGTGCTTTCAAATATCAAACTACAACAGTCTACAATATAAACAGCTGCACCTTTTCAACACCAGCATCTGTGTGGCCCACTTCAGTACGTAACCATAACAAAAACAAAACAGAAATCCTTCTACAGTGAGTTACTAGTAGAGGTATGAATATTCTCTGGCCTCACAATTTGACTATGAGCCACATCAAAACGCAGGTTTGAATCAAGAAATTTCCACACTTCTTCAACTTACACCTAAAATATCTGCAAGCTAGCTCTGCATTTTGTTACGGACTGCCATCAAAGACAAAGTATACTTATTTTTGTTCAGTTCTTAAGGTAACAGTGAATCTGCTCAGTAAGTTTCCCAAAACTGCTTCCACCCACACCTCCTTGTACTGGGTTCAGTTGCTTTTCTCAGCCAGTGGATGGATCACACAGGCTGGGCAGGATAATCCTCATTGTGCTAATCTGAGAGACTAGCCTCTGGGATGCTGAAAAATGGACTCGCTGAAAAAGTGAGCTTTGTCGCTCAGCTTGAACCCCCCTCCCCCGACCACAAAACATAAACAAACTGGCATTTAGTTATCTTGCCATTCAGAATGGCCTCACCTCACCAAAACAGCCATGATCCAAATTGAAAGGGACAACCTTAGGCCTGGAAAGAGGTGAGTCATTTGAGTTTTGTCCATATTCTTCCCTCAAGGTATCAACATGACATACAAGCTTTAGGAGACGTTAAGCCAACAAAACTCCAGAAATAGCAAAATGCTCCAGAGGAATCTAATGAATTAATAGTACCACATTTGTGTGTACATTTGATTTTAGTGGATGAAACTAGTTTGCAGCAGGCAACGGGAAAACAGATTAGGACAAGCACACAGACATACATTCATATTTAACAAGCCTGCATATGCTTCAAAAGAGACCAAGCAGAATGACTGTCATATCCAGACAACTATATTTCTTGGAATGATTGAATATCAGTCTCAGGTTAGTGAGCAGTTAGTAACTGTATCTCCTTTGTGAAATTCAATAGTCTTGCTCATTTTGCATTAATTAAGACACAGCACAAAACCTGTACCACCACAAATTAATCACAACCTAAAAATAAGAACAGACTGCAATTTGGTTTTTGGCACCACAGCAAACTAGTGTGCATTGCATTTTTAACATGGCTTCCAAAACCCAAGTGTAAGCACTCAGTAATCCTTCATTATCACTTTGGTTCTTAACAACACTCAATTAACGAGGGGAAACTTTATTTTACAACAATTCAGGGGGTCTTTGCTGGGTCCCTGGGATGTTCACAACCTCACACATACCGCCCTTCTGGCAGAGTCAGCAGGCAGATTTTCATGAGGAGGGTGTTTGTCTGCTGTTGTCACCAGCAGCCAGAGCCACGGCACACTCTGCTCTGCTGATTAGTATTTTATGATGCAGTTCTAAGGAAAATATAACTTCAGTCTATAGCCCCATAGACATATGTAGACAGACACATTAGTATTTTATTTATCAAAGAAAAATACACTTCAAATCCTCAATCCTGCAACTAATGCACTTTATAGTCAACCTTCATTTGATAGTGAGTTCAGCCTTTCTTCTACATCCCTTGGTTGGTCTATACTAATCACTGCAGGGCCTCACAGTCAGTATTGTCACAAACAATACTGGATAGAAGCTTCCAGATTGGCACTACCACAATTTGGTCTGGCTCCCCCTCTCCCTGTTCTTTTTCATTTGCAGAAGCTAGATTTTTAGAAAGGAAAACACATCCTTACTTTCATCCACTGTTGTTTTTCAATTAAGCAAGTATTTCTAAACCAGTGTCCATTCAGTTTTGAAAAAAAGAACAAAGAACAAGAACAAAGTCGTGACAATAGAGGTGGGCAATCTGGCCAAAATCAAATCCCAATTGCAATCTTTCTTCTCAGTTTTGAAATGAACTGTAGAGTACAGGCGATGCATTTATCTCTTTACACAATTAAAGTACCATATTACATTAAAGATACCACTATTTTCACTAGAGATAATATTTGGTTATTATTATTAAAATAATGAATACTGGGTTTAATGGATAATTAAAAAAAGAGTTTAAATGACAGTGAGCACTAGCTTACTGAATCTAAAAATGTCCTGCAATCTTCTGTTGACACTCAGCATAAAGGCAGGGAATGACAGGATTGAAAAAATATTTGACGTCACGTCTGCATAGCATTTTCAAAGCCATATTCTGTACTGAAAAGTACCATGTCTTTGGCTAAATAGAAAGTGACCACTTCAGTCACCTCTGTTGTGCATTAGTCATCGACTTCAGACATGCTCTGATCAGTGACAACCATTGTGGTTTTCAAGTTCATTCACCAAACAACTGCTAGTCAGGCTATTACTAAAGTTGCATTAAAGAGAAACGTCAAGTACGGTTGTGCATATGATGCTATATATCATGTGATGATAGAAAAATGTAATTTCATATTACACTCTATCGTTGATATTGTTGCTTCACAAATGACACTCTTTTCGGCAAGATTTTTTATAATTTTGACCATGCTTTGCGTTCTTCGTCACGGCACAGATACAGGCAGGACATTGGCATGAAAGCAACACAAACAAGCATGGAGAAGCATGAACATGACACAGACTGGAGTAATTCTGGACAGGAGGAGGACAAAATGAGGAGCTTGCACTGTGTTATTTGTATGAAATCCAAAATAAATGAAGAAAATAACTAAATGCAAAGAAGCCCTTTTTAAGTATTTTTAATTTCATTGACATTACAGAGCAGTTACTGTATTGTGAAATATACTGTTACCATGGTATAAAATTACACATATTATAACAAAAGATTATGGACACATCACACACACCTAACCAGCAGAGCCTTATATTAGGTTAGACTGATCTATTGTATGAAGTTTGGAAACAAGATGACATAAAATGACACGATCTATATGATTCACTGAAATGAGGGACTGTGGACATCTGTACGAAAAATCACAAAATAAGATTGCCAAGCCTACATCACAGTATACTGATATTTACTATTTACTATTAGCTACTCCGTTTTTACCTGTCGTATTCATTTAACTGGCAGTTACTTTCTGTACTGGATCAATATGCGGTGCTGTTACACCATCCCATACAAAGTGCATGCTCAGTACATGCTGTTTCATTTACAGCACAGTCCTTTTTTCTAAGCCATTGTGTACCACACTGCAGAATCAAACAAATGAAGTCCAACTATGTTGTGCTTGCTGAAAAAGGTGTGTTTTAAGTTAGACCATACCTTGACGAAAAAAAAAAAACCCAGAAACATACTTCTCTTTACAGGAAGCTGTTGGGTTTCCCATGGGATGATTATTGTTTTGAGAGGTTGGGGGGGAGGGGGGGTTTGACTTGTTGACTGAGAAGGCATTCCCCCTAGGAGTGAAGCTTGAGGAAACACTTTGCTGCCAATCCCTCATGCCAACCAATCATTTGACCACAAAGACATCCTGCTGAAAATCAATGGCAATAAAAAAAAAAATCTTTGGTACAATATTTTTGCTATAAAGCGGAAAAATCACATTCATATCTCAAAAAAGCATTTAGGCTACCGATTTTTCCCCAGAGGTGGCTACACAGAGGATGGTGTGTGCAGTAGGAAATAATCTAAAATCCAAGCAACTTTTTCTCTGGTGTTAAATTTGACCTGGGAGATGAAACGAGCTTGACACTGTTATAAGCTACAGTAAGGCTGCTTATGATGGAGAGAGGAATTCATTTACCGAGGCATACATCATTATTCAACCCCTTATTTAAATCCTGCAGATAAGCACCCTCAAGAGGGAGATATCAGTTATGTTTAGGCTGAGACATTGGTCACTAAAGGTGTTTCATGCCTCACTGTGGATAATGTAAGAGCAATAATGTAAGAGCATAGTTCTGAAACCAACTCATTTTCACTCTGAGATTGGGTAGCACCCATTCAGCCAGTGATTGGATTTGTGACATGCTCTCCACTTAGGTAAAAGGAGTGTAATTATGGGCTTGACCTTTAGGGGCACTTTCTGCATCGAATCCCCTTAACAGTATTCAAAAGTGAGAATAAAGGTGTGATTGGTGGAGTTTTGTACATTTCACATGCAGCACATCTATTCTGTGAGGTTAATTCATCTTAGGCTGGTGTGCACAAGCATATGAAGAGATTTCTCTTTTAAACTAGAATTACCGCCCCGTGGTTGTCTGCCTCCATGAACCAGCCAAGCTTAGATTCATGTCTGTCCAGACATACATGTAGTGAAGACTTTGAAGGAATTGAATACAAGGTATTTTTGGTAAAATGGAGTTGTCACTATATTGACAAGTCTGATTTCAGTGCATAATTTCCAGTGGAAAACATGTCTTCTGCCCCTTGCGAAGATTTTCACAGAGGAGTATGGTGTTAAACAATGTATTACAACACTGAATTTTGAAAACTAAAATATAAACCAGATGTCTGCCAACATGGGGGTTCATCTTTAGCCCAGCAACCTGCATTCATGGTGTCACAGTGACTTCCCTAATGCAGCATAAATGTGAATAACACACGATAAACTGAATGGTAAAGATGATAGAACAGATGATAGAAGTTAAGGTAAAAAGTGCAGAACAGCTGTAGTTAATGCCCATTATTTGCTGACACATAAACTGTGACTTGTCCAACACTCTAGGCCCAGACTTACTACACAGTCAGTCAGATATCTGCAACCACCAGGAACTGACAGCAATCTGAACTCATTTTATGTCCACCAACAAGAATTTACAGTGTCAGCAAACACTTTGCACAAAGCTAATGATGCTAATAACTACAAACACATAAATAAACTGGTAGTAATGCAAACAATGACCCATGATGCAATGCTCTCTGTAAAATACCGTAGTTATGATGAATATTGGTGGTGGTACATGTAAGCTCTCTGGAAAGTCAAGAAAAGTGGTCATTTACAATTCCACAATGGAAAAACAAAAATAAATTAATACATAATAAATGTAAATTTTCACGTTACATATTGCACTTTTAAAGTAGAAATTATATTAACCATTAACCATTAGATAATTCAACAGCAAGCATATATACAAATAAAATTTACACTCAAACACAATTCTGTCTCAGAAAACAATGCTTTCCATCCAATAGTATTGAAAATCAGTGTTTCATAGTTGTTGCTGTGCTCATTTCTATGATTTAAAATAACTGCACTGCATAAAATAACAGCCCATCACACACTAGGTTTACAAGACATTCAACTGAGTGACATTTATTGTTTTTGACAGGACAATACTTGAATTTTCTTCATCACAGTGCACCGTTTCCTGAAAAATCAGGTACACCACATTGGGTTAAAAATTACTGGATTCAGCTGCCCTAGTTGGATTAAATATGAATACATTTCCAGAAAGAATTCACGTTTCATCACTTCAGTATATTCAAATCGAAGGAAAACAGGTACTTTTTCACCGACAGCTGCTGCCACAGTGATACCCGAATCAAAGCAGGCAAGTATTTTCGGTTATTAGAGAGAGATGAAATTGCATGCTTGCATGCAGAGAGCACTTGACTCACAGAGGCAGTCAGACATCACTTAAGTATAAAGTGTCTCTTTCTTTGACAGTCTCTTTTCTGGGGGCCCTGTTGGCAGGGGTCACTGTCCTCCCAGTCCACCACACTTGCTGCCTGTGTGACTGATTCTGAGCAGTGGATCTGCACAGAAAGCTGTTTGGATAACTGTCAGCTCTCCCGCTCACTCACTGCCATCAAAGATGAAGGGTCATTTTTCTCCATCTCACCGTGACTCCCCTCAACACGTCTCCCTCCAAAATGCAGAGGAATGGCTTCCTTGGCTCCCTCCCGCCAGGTTGTAATAGATGGTTCATTTTGAGTGACAGTCAATCCAATGTTTTTTAGTGTATTTCTGCCTGGTTGAATCATTCTGCATAATGGGGTTTGTGTTGGGGGAAGTTCAAAAGTCTCAAAACCATTTTCTTATGTGACGTACATAATATGTAAAATAGTGCTTAACCCTGAATATGTTCAAGGCTACATTATGCAATTTTATTTTCTGTGTACAAATACTAGGCTACCTTGGGATTCAGGGTCCAACCTCACAAAGACTGACTCTAAGACTGTAACTAATAGATTTCAGATAGATGTCTACCTGTATCTTTTGCACAATACTGTTTTAGCTCTAAAGTAGGACCTAAATGGTTAAATGTATTTATTCAAACTAAAAACATCTCTGATTGTACCACCACGTCAAACCACTCAGCTCTATTCACTCCATCTTTTATGTTCATCAAGAATGAGTCTCTTTGTCCCTTTATATTTCCCATAGGTTACTGCAGTCTTTAAAAACGCTCTCTTCTCATTTCTCATTCAACAATATTATTAAAGGGGACATGAAACAATGAACAATATTACTGTGATTTATTTTATTTGTACCTCAGGTAAGATATGGCACTGGAATAAAACTTGTTATTCACTTGGATTTATCAGAAAACTAAATTGTATTTCACTTTGTCACCTGCAGGTCGCAGCCATTTTGAAACAAGCTGGTAATGATGTCACTTGGTTGGTTGGTCTGTGCTGTTCGTTTGTTCATCAGTAGGAATTACTGAAGTAAACACATAATTATTGAGATACCTGAAGGTCACAACTCACATTATATGTCATCATAACATGCTCATAATATTACATTGACTACTAATTAACTATTATCACACAGAGAGGACAATTAGTCAGTTACAATTCCACCGAGCCTAGACTGGGTAGAGCCAATCACAACCATTTATCTAATATGGGGTGGGTCAGATGTAGTTTGATACATTGACTGACTGCACACTAAGACTGCTGCCTGTCCAGGACTGACTTTTGTCTGTGACCGTTGCTCTTATTGGCTGTAGATCTATTCAATTTCATCCAGAGACATTTTGGTCTGAGCCTGTTGATAATGTACCTTTGAAATCAAAAATGAACTGAGAGGGCCCACACTAGTCCGCATTTAAGAATTAGTCTGGCAATGCCAGGCTAGTATCATCCTATATGTGATACATAGATGATATATACAAAAGAAATTACTTTATTTTTGTGAAATTGTCAAACTTGCATTAGACTAATCTAAGAGCAAAACAGACTATAGTCCATACTAAACCACCTTTATGAAATGTTATTCCATCCCCATTTCTCATATACTGCCATGCCTAGATGTAACATCAAACTCAGCATTCTACTACATAAGCAGCACAGCAGACATTGAGGATTTCATACTCTGCCCGCTGGCTTGTGAACATACTGAAACTTGTCTCCAGTGTGGAGTTACAGGGTGCCCCAGACAATGCCAAATATTATAGCAGCTTCCTCTCCCCCAGTGGTGGCCATTCATCATCCTCAGCCAGAGGACTCCTAAGCATCTCTCCCTTTGGCTGAGAGATTGATGGTGACCTCAGCTTGGTTTATCGAGCGTCCACCTACTCTCCTTGCCTAGCAAGCACTAACCATGCAGCCTCACACACCTCTGGTCCACGCCTTTCCTTTTAAACTGCTGTGAGGCACACAGATTTCTCCCACCTTGACAGGTAGCCTGAACCATGCTGATATGAAGAGATGTCACTCCTTATAATTCCCAGGATGCCCTGTGTGACTGTTAGCCCCTGACAGATGGGATGATGGGACCCTGTATGTCTACTCTAGTGACCTGTTTGTCTCAGAAACCATCATTTCAAATTCACAGTGAACAAGGCCCCAGTCTCTCTGTCAAAGAACTGCATGAACCAAAGTTCGAAAACAGTTCAATACTTAAAATTATATCTTTGCAGAGCTTGTCTGTATACATTTTCTATATCTAGAATTAAGTTTTGGCAAAAAAAAATATATATAATATATATAATAATAATATATAATATAAAAATATATTTTTTCCCCAATATGTGTTTCCTGTAAACTACAATTACCAGGATTAAAACATTAACATGTCAAAATCTTAAAAGACATTTTCTCAGTGCAGTGTCTTGAAAAAACACACCTCAAACAATCACACACACACAAATCAGCCTTGCTGACAAGGAATGATTGATTTTCAAATAGAGATGTTATTGATCCTCATCCTGGATGTAAATGAAAGCCTCCTCAACATTGCTCCTGACAACATGTGCTGGTTCTATTAGGGAGATGAGAGGGAACGTGTAGGACAATGAAGGCCATCAGTCTTGATGATGCCATGTCCTCTGTGCTGTGCCTGATGTAAACAACTTCATTTGTCAAGATATGATGAACCTTGGACTGTCATAATACAACACTGTACCTAGTGAGACCTCCAGCCTCCATGAGCCAAAACTCAACAACATGCTTCTCCTTCACACAAACACACACATCCATGGTTCAAGCCCATCTTCTCTGTCAAGTGCCCACTCACTCAGTCATTTGCATCCATCAGCTAGGTCAGGAAAATATTGAAAAACATTACTCAAGTTTCCATTATTGAAAGCCCAGAGAACATTCAGAACAGGTGCACTACAAAGCAATAGCAACTATTCCAATGAGAAGACATACGGTACTCAAGGAGGGATGGTTGTTAAGACAACCTTTGAAGAAAAATAACACATGAAGGGAAAGTCAGAAACTTTTAATTGTGTAAAATAAGCAAGGTTTTCCTGAGAGCTGTGCTGTCTGGGTTTGAGTGTTTTTACTTGGTTTGGGGGGTCCCACCAAAAAAAAAAAAGTACTTGACATAGTTTTGGACCATACTCATTGCAGTACCTGTGCACAAAAATTTGGAAAAGCTAGAGCAGATCATAGATAAACAACATCCAAAAAGCTTAAAAACAAAACTTGCTAAAGAACTGCACTAGAGACAAACTGCATCCATTAGATCTGGGGAAAGTCGGTTAATGCCTATGCTCTCCACATTGATTTTGCATTAATTTGGCTTAGATGCTGCCCAAAATGACTTGGATGCTGCATCTAAGCCTTATAACGGCCGGGAAACCCATAGCCTTATGTTGCTGCTAGTTTAAACTAGAAATGTTCTGTGCTTACATTTTGTATTTTATATACCAATATCTACGTAAGGCTTTTTGTTGTTAAACTATGGCTGCAAACAAACAAATGAGTAGGTTCTTTTTATTTCTTAAGTATATATAATTCAAAATGTGATAAGAAAAAGACATAATTTTAGAGGTCATTTTATATAAACTATTTCTTCATTGAATTTATAGAAAATGTGCTATATCATAATATGTATTGTTATCTGAATATGAAGTTACCTAATTACTTAGGGTATGAGATTTTGTTAATTTCACACAGCCCTAGGAGGCATTATACAATAGTCAAGCAGAGAGAGGTGTTAGCTCAGAGTAGAAGAAAAATAACATATGAAGTCAAAGTCATAACATTTTAACTGTATAAGACGCAAAGGAAAATAGGCTACTTGTAAGGAATCCTAATGTTGCTCATTTGAATTTTGGGACAAAACATTCTTTAACTATGTTCTTTTTATGGAAACTTTGCACTTGGCACTGTCTTTCCCAAAGTCAGATTAAAGGCTGCTGTGCTGCGCTGTTACACAGTGTTCTACTTCATTATAACCTAAAGCCCTGAACCGTAAGACCTACTGTTTGCATGACAAGGAGCTCTGAATTGTTTCCGAGTGTTTCAGTGATGTAACTGAAAATATGTTTCTTTTTTTCATACAGCCATACAGATAAAGTGCTGTGTGCACACAGATGGTTTATGTGCGTATATTAACTATTTGCATGGGTCAGCCAACAGATTCAGCAACTGGACTATTTCTACCCTAGCTGAAATATTCCATCAGAAATGACCCAGGGGGTATTGTATTTTATAGTTTTCTCTCCACTGCCAAT
>JAPQRN010000002.1:6148444-6170746 GCA_037367275.1 Coranthus polyacanthus
CGGGGCTCCAGCTGCCGAGGCGGCCTTTGCGGCTGCAGCTTCCGCAGCTCCTCCTCCATGTCAAAGTCATCGTCCTCCCCCACCCCCTTATCTGCCTGGATTTGACATTCCCTCTCTTTGATATTGTCTGTTTAGTTGTACAACCCCAAAAGCAAGCTTCTTAAAACCCTTTACTTTCCTTGAGTGTCACTTATGATTTGTAAATTAACAGATTTTACCATCAACTCATGAAAAGATGTAATTGTTTGAAATGAGATGTGATGTCCTTGCATCATCACACTATCTGAAAACTTACAATGTCCTGTACAGCGTGAAACTTTCACTTCAATGCCACTGCAAATCTTCTATCTATCTTTTATAAACCATCTTCTAACAAATACTGGGGCTTTTGCTGCATGAGTTGAGATTGGCTCTGCTTTGTTAGGGCAGTAACTGTAAAATTACTGCCACTAAGTGGGTATCAGTTGAACAATTTCCATCTTAATTGTGTGAAAACTAATCAATTCTTCTCACAGAAGTGGGGGGATGGATGGTTTTTACAATTTAGTCATCATCTGATTGAATAATGTCTCTCAGTATCTCCTAACTGGATTGGATGGCCTATTTTTGAGCAAGCAAGACTCATACTCCACCCCTCAAAAACATGTGATACTATCACATAGCCTTGAGCATGTTTTAATGAGTTGCTAAACAAAAATAACTCCACTTTTTTGCTCTCCATGGTGTGCATAGATTTATTAGCTGAAAAATAAATTGTCTTGACTCGGTTTAGCTCTCTGTCTCATAAATATCTCTCTCAGACATTTAGAAATAGTAGCTCTATACTAACAGAACTTTACACCAAACAATGAATCTTTCAGACCCATGGGTAAAACTAAGAAGGAAATCACCTTGTCTGTTATTCAGCCCCAAGCAATGCAAATGAGCACTGTTTCCTCTCCTTACTGGATCTCTGCTGCTTTTTATCAAGCTTCCAATCACATCTATGTCTAATCTGCTCACACTCCAACCCTCTGTTGACACTCAAGCCATTTCTGCTGGCAATTTATACCTCCTGACAGGTTAGTGGATTGAATCTGTGAGATGGTATCCAACTGGCTACTGCTGGCTCCATCAAAACCCAACTTTTGTTCCAGCTTTTGGGTAGCAAATTGCCACATATTCAGCAGCATAGCACAGTTTTAGTGCCTCAGCAGCAATAATGCTCAGTGTCTAAATGAGAAATCGCCAAATGTTTTCACATCAAGAAACCCCATTTATGTGCACATTAGCCCAAAGACCCCCATTTCATTAGCGCTTGTTCCAAAGCACCCCATATGATATGATCTTTGTTAGCATTTTGGTACAGAATTATTTAACAGTGTGCAGGGAGCATGCAGCAATGTGGGTAATTATACTTAGTTTCCGAATCATGATCTACTCCATGATTTCGAGGGTGTTAAATAATAATTAGATTGAGCCATTTTTGTTGTGAACACTTGCAGATAGTCAGTCCTAATATATCATTAGAATACATGCAGCTACTGGATATGTTTACAATCTTTTTAAACCTGTTTGGATTCTTTTCATTTTTTTTTCTGATGACATGTGTCACGCTCCTAAAATTTTGAGAATTTGCCAAGGATCAGAAGTGGATGTGGTGGCGGTTGTTCATATCTCTCTGCTCAGATAAACTTTACTATTAAATATTACTTTACAATAAAATAATAAATTAATTGTTACTGCTGCCGGTTTACTGTTTTAATCAGCTATATTTTCTAATTGCTGCACACTGCTCTGTTGCTTTGTCTAGTTGCACTGGCTGCCTATATGTTTTTTGCACTTGATCATATGTGTTGGTATATTGTCTATTTTGTCACACCAAGGTCGTGAAGATACACAATTTCCTTTCACTATGTGGCTGAGATAACATTAAGCTTTGACTTGGGTAAGTTAGGTTTAAGCTTTTTTTTTTTTTTTTTTTTTTAAATGAACTCTGAAAATTTTTTTAGATGTGCAGTATAGGAATAAAGTTGTGTGGAGTCTATGTGAGGTAAAAATAGGATGTAATTCAAGACTTTCAGTGTCATTTTACCATGAAAAGGCACATATTACGATTTACGTAGAGAGCAAAACTTGGCTCCAAGATGACATTTAACAAGAGTATGCTAATCACATCAGAAAGAGGTAATACACTTCATAGACACATTCCTTATCCTCTTAGTATTTAATATATGTGGCCCTGACAAGTCATATGAAGGAGCATATTAGTAACAAAATACAAATTACAACCAAGTAATGTTTTACACAAGTTAGGCTTTCAAAACTGTATGTGTACCAAATACATGACTTATTTAAACACCTGTGCTTTATATCCCACATAGGTGTATAGTAGTTACTCAATGCTAAATACTGAATTTTCACAGCTTAAAAGCAAAACAAAGATGAAAAACGTCTGTAGCACTACTCAACAAGCAACCAGCTGAAGGTTTATTTGGGTTTTAGTTTTTTTATGTCTGTGTATTTTTTTTTACACAGGAGGCATGTGCAATATCTTTTTACACATCCTTTAGCCATTATTGTTGTATGTTTGTATTATCATGTCTTTGATGTACCAAACACGTGTTGTTTCATATTGTGTTTGTGTTATTACAGCTGTGTCTAGCACTATTGCCCAAGGTACATTTCTGCAGGGACAATAAAGTGGGCTATATCTTATCTAACAGACCTTTATCACATCCTACAAAACAGGACTCCGGATTTGACAACAAACAAAGCAAAATTGAGGATAGTGTCTGAACTGTCTGTACTTAAGAAGTCTGCCTAAAGTTAACTCTTAAACGTCCATGCACAAGAATAACCGCCATGCAACTGCACAGGTAGAGACACCAGCAGCATAAAAACAGACACGGAAACAACTGACTCACCAGTTTGAAGATTAAAGTCTCCTTTAGTGGACCAGGCGATCAGTTGTTTCTCCATTAGCAATAGCCATCCAGAGCACTAGCTAGCGTTAGCTCACAAAGCTAATAGCTAACTAATTGCAAATTTGACACTTCTTGGGGCCAAACAGCCACTGGCATCACATTTTCGCAGCCCACAAAGAGAAGTTATCAGAAGTTATGAAGCAGCAGCGACAAAAAAGTATCCAAATGTGACAAGTAACTATTTTTATGAGGTGATGTCCAGTTCACCTTTTTTTTCTTCTTCCTGCAAATAGGGTGGACGTCACGATCTCTAATTAAAGACGCAGTACCCTTCTTTACCACACAGACTGACTGTCGTTTATTAGACGTTGCCTTCCAGAGGGGCGCTGTCTCACCATTTTTTTTTTCAATGGCAACTCTGGGCGTGATGGCTGTGGCATCAAAATTAAAATGCCATATCTGTTAAGTAAGAAAGAAAAATATTTATTTAATTTGAATTGCAATAAGTGACAGATAAGAAGAGGTTTTTGTAACTACGAATGAGGATTAGGGCCACACTGAAGAATGAAAAAAATCTATTTTGAGAAGAAAGTCATAATAAAAGTCGTAATTCTATGAGTAAAAAGTCATATTTGAATTCCGGCTATGGCCGCGAGCTAGAAGACATGTTTAACCCTGCTAGGATCCTGAATAAATCTTGTCTCACAAAAAAAAACTTTTGGAACATGTAAGTGAACTTCATGCTGTAGAGATGCCAAATACTGGAAAGTGGAGCAAAGATAGAGGGAGAACACAGACACAATCAAAATTAGCTGGCTTTGGAGCACAGAACATGGACCATAAAGCTAACAGCAAGGCTAATACAGAGACCCCAGCGCAAAGTGGTGATGAGCTCACTGACGCTAAGAAACGTGAAGAAATACTGAAAGCCATAAGTAACTTAAAATCTGAATTTTCTGTCAAATTTGATGGGATTATGGCTGCCATTGAGGACACGGGGAAAGGTCTGTCTGATTGTACCAAAAGATGGACGAAGTGGAGGTGCGCTTGTTGCCAGTGGAGGACAAACAGACCAGACTACAGGCTATGATCCACAGTCCAGGCAAAAGAGCAGGGGTGTCAAACTCAATCGAAGCAGGGCCCGAAACTTAAAACATGGTCTAAGTCGAGGGCCAAAGGGGGGGTCAACATTTATTGAATAGACTTAAACTGACCATGTTTTCATCAGAAATATGAACTTAACTGCTCCCAAGACATGTCAGAATTCAAAACAAAGCAGGGTTATTAGAAAAAAACAAAAAAAACAAATGAGAGATCAAATTTAAAATAAAAGACAATCAGGATCATTAATACTTTTCATCTCCCTCTCTATCATCACTTTTTAAGAATTATGAGTCTTTTCCAATAAAGACATTTGTCACATGCAGCATAAAGAGCCAGAAAACGATCATTTTTCTGAGGAAAATGTAATAGAATTTTGTTTTGTTAGTTGCTGAGACCCACCAACACTTGTCATACCCGTTGTCTGCCCTGCCCCTCTTCCACTTCTCTGCCTGTTCCCCATTCAGTTTCTAGTTTTCAGAAACTGAAACTTCAGAAACTTCAGTTTTCAAGTCTTCCAGCCACACCCACTCACCTGCAGTTTCCCTCCTTTAGGCCCTGTCTCCACCCACACTCACCTGTCCTCCGTCAGCAATCACACAGTGACATATACCACTCACCTTCCCTTTGTCCGCTGTCAGTTCGCTGTCTCAGCCTCATGCTGCCTCAGATGTTGGGTCTCTGTTCGTGGTCCTGTCCTTCTATCCTGAATGATCACCTCATGTCTTCCCTTGAGTTGTGCTTTTGGGTTTTTTTTTGGTTCTCTGGACACCCTTTGGTAGACTATTTGTAAGTGTTGTTTCTGTTAATAAATCCCTTTTTGTTTGCCCCTCTACTTCTGCAGTTGGGTGCTGCTTCGTATAAATCTTGATCGTAGCACTGGAGGAGAAAGGGTTCTTTATTTTTATTTTTTCATTTTCTAACCCTAGAGAAGGGTTAGAAAACTGATCCAAAGGATCTGTCCTTATTAGTGGCTGAAAGCAACATAATTTAGGGGGGGTTCCCACACAGTTAGGAGAATGGGATTGTTTTCTCAATGTATGGTCTAATATTTAAATATGTTAGCCTTCTCAGACATGCTATTTTAGTGAAGGGAAATGTATGGTATAGGTGTATGGTAATGTCTCAAGGGGTAGAAATGAAATTTCCTGGATTTGTAGAGGTTTACAAAAACCGAAAAAAATCAAGCAGGTTATGAGTAAGTTGAACAATATAGATTATAAACCATTTTTTTTTTTTTTTTTTACAGGAGACTCATATGTTATAGGATGACAATGTAAGAATTGGAAGGAGGTGGCAAGGGAGTGTTTATACAGCATCGTTCACGTCACAAGCCAGAGGAGTTATAACTATAATCCATAAGTCAGTGCCCTTTCAGGTCACTAGCGTAATTAAGAATACATTTGGCTTACTTGATCATCCAGGGATCCCTGCTCTTAGAAAACTTGAATTTGGCAAATATCTATGGGCCTAATAAAGATTTTTTTTCTTTTTTTTTTTTTTTACAAATCTGTTTCTTACACACAGGAAAATGTATTATTGCAGGGGACTGGAACTGTACTTTAAATCTGACCAGGGATAAATCTACGGGTGCTAATCAAATCACAATAAACGTAGAACAGCTATTCACAGTTTCATTCAAGAGTTAAATCTGCTCAACATCTGGAGGCACTTGAAGCTGAGTGATATAGCTTACCCCTGTTATTTGAACACCTTTAAGACATATTCATGCATAGACTGTTTTTTAGTTTCACCTGGATTAATGGCCAATGTAAAAGACTGCTAATGTGACAGTATATCAGATTATGCAAAATGCTGTCTGCTATATTTGGACAGGAATCCAGGAAAGACCCACCAACATGGTTTTTACACCAGAAATGGTTAAAAAATTAAGGATTTGTTAATCATGTGGGGAAAGAAATAGATAATTATTTTAGAACTAACACAAGGCAAACAACAGCAATGATTAAGTGGGATGCTTTCAAGGCCTTTTTAAGGGAGCATATAATTAGATATATTTCATCCAAATCTAAAGAATTGTGCTAGAAATCTATTAGACGAGAAGGAAAGGGAGAGTCCACTTGGATATATGTCCAAATTCAATGTGGTAGAGCAGTTCGTATACCCGGGTATGATACATTTGAAATACCACAATATAATGTGGTACTATTGGGTAAGACAACTGTTGCATGTTTGTGCAGATTGAAGAGATTCCAAAATTAAAACTTCTTGAATCACCTTCATATTAATTAAGTTTAGTCCTGAGATTGTCAGGGCCACACTGTTAAAATTTGAGCCTTCTAGCCTTTGGCATTGTGGAGATATCGACTGTGACACTTGAGAACCCTGGTGTGTAATGCAATTGTCAACCTTAGATGTTTGTATACAGTGAAGAGATTACACAATTAAAACTTCTTGAATCACCTTCATATTAATTATGTTAAATCCAGAGGTGGAAAGGGCCACATTGTTAAAATCTGAGCCCTCTATGTCTGTGACACTTGGGATCCCTGGCATATAATGCAATTGTATACCCAAGTGTCAACCTTAGATATTTGTATACAGAGAAGAGATTCCCCTTCGTGAGTTTGTTCTCATAAAATTCTGACTTTTTTCTTGAAATATTACAACTTTGTTCTCATAATATTATGACTTTATTCTTGAATTATATTCATTTTAATCTTCAGTGTGGCCCTAATCTGCATGTATCCACAGGCATGTAGTAAAATAACGATTAGGCAGTTTTGGAATGTAGAAGTGCTTTTCCTTTAAGTATTGTAATTAAGTAGTCTGCCTCGCTGGAAGTACTCTGCCGGAATATCCGGACACCACTTCAGCCTTTCCTTGTCCTGTGCATAATACATCATGCTCCCATGGTCCAGGCACCTTCCGCTACGTATCTGCGCGTTTCCTTTCCAAAGTCGCTCTTGCCAAGTGAAACAATAACAAACACATGGGAACTGTGAACTGCATGCGGAAAATGGCAAATGGGTGGTTTTACCTCCCTGGTGCCGATGACTAAATTATGTTTGTTTTTTTGTGAGTAAAAGTAACGTCACAAAGTACTTCTCATGATTGATGTGACGTTTTTGTTTGCGGGTATTTAGCCATATTAATGACAAGGTTCGATGTTTCCACGTGTAAATGTTCCACCAAGGCAAGGTGTCCCTCAGAATGTGTTTTAAACGCCGCACCCCCCTGGCCCAAGGGGAGTGTGATTTGTTTAAAGGAACAGGAGGGTTTTTTTCCATATTCCGGGACAGTGTGGATTGTGGCAGACCTATCTGCAGTGCTGGCAAAGTGTGATCGAAGTGTGAAGATAGGTCTGGCTATGCGAAACTAGCAATTAAGCAAAAATGTAGGTACTTAATTGCACTTTGATTATTTCCACTTTCTGCAGCGTTATATTTCTAATCCACTACATCTCAGAGGCAAATATTGTACTTTTTTTTTCTCCACAACATTTGTCTGACAGTTTTAGGTACTTTTCAGATTACAGTTTTTCATCCCCTTCCCACGGTGAAAGAAAAGCACAAATTTGCTCCAAGGTGACATTTAATAAAATGCAACATACACATGAATGCAGCAGTAAAATGAATCAAGAACATCAGATATAATAGTAAAACAATGACAGGAACCATTTTATTGCACAACTACTTATACAATACATTTTGCTGATTTTGTTTAAGAAAGAATTTGAACTTTTCCCTGTAGTGTAGTATTTTCACAGTGTTTTGTAAGGTTTTGAATGCAGAACTTTTACTTGGAGTAGAATAGTTTCACAGCCTGGTATTAATACTTTAAAGTAAAGGATCTTAATGCTTCTTCAATCACTCTAATTTAAATATGATTTCAAATAACAATGGCAGCCAAGAAGAACAGTTGTAGGTGTAAGTAAGGTGTAAGTTCCTCCATAAATGAGCAATATAATCTTTTCTGTACTTTATGTATGCCTTTCTCTCTTTGACTGAAACCTGACTTTGCCTTTATTAGTACTATGCGATAGACTATATTCTCTCCTGTTAATTTGATAAATAAACTGAACGTATTGAGAACTACCTTTGTACAGGCCTTCATCATAAACCCGATGACCTCTCCTGCAGTGCAAGGAGGCTGAGAGTATGCTATATATTAGGCGCAGTGTGTGTTCATTTCGTATTACTCTAAAAATATTAATATTGTATGTTTTCCTATACACCATTCTGCTGAATTAATTTCCATCTCTCCCCATCCTGTTCTCTCACATGGCTTGAGGGTAAATAAGTCCCTATTTTAAAGTGACCCACTATAAGAGAGGAGTGAGTTGAATAACAGATAATCAGCTGGTTACTATACAGCACTCACTATACCGTACCACTTAAAGTGAGTTTATTAACATTTTTCAGATCGCCTCCTGCCAACAATGTGTCACCTATGCTGTAGCAATTACAGGGAGCATATACCAGCAAACTACCATTTTTCAGCCAGAAAGCAGTCATTATCTTCCATTACACACAAAGGCTAGTCAGCACGCTCAGCCAGAAAACCCAACAAAACGGCCCATCTTCGAGGAATAAAATTAAAACAAAAAAGAGGTCTTGCATGTGCTGTTTCGGCAAATGGATGTTATTGTCCTATTGTCGATAAGAGCGTCTGCTAGACAGAATGTGAATATATCTTTAGTGATATTTTGAGCATGGAAGAGTGCCTTTCAAAGGGGATTGCAGTTACTAGGCAACAAGCAGCAGAGCCAATTGAGAACTAAAGTGAGAAAAAGTTTCCCTCTCTCTCTCTTAATCATGCAGTCTGTCGCTGTCTCTCTCTCTCCCTTACACATGTGTAAGTCAGTGCTTTGCCCGGAACCAAAATCCCAGATGAATGGGGTTTGACCATAGATAGGGGACTTAACCCATTTCTTATGCTCACGTGTAGGATTTATGTCCAATTGAAACTGAAAGGGAAAGCTTAGATAGCAGAGGGTACACGGGTGTTGGTGAAAATCCGTGCTGGTATGCTTCTGATGATACCCCGGTTCTCTTTCTCCGTCCCCTTTTAAGGGCTGTTAAGGGCTAAAAAAGCCAAAGCATACATGATGTACAGGCGACCTTCCTCTATAAAAGAAAACTACCATAGCAAATAAAAACCGCAACATAAAAACACACACACACACACACACATACACACACACCCATGTCAGCTAATAAATCACCAGAAGTTGAGTATTATCAAGAGCAGATTTCCAGGAGGTCTTGTTTTTCTTTCAGCTCCTGTTCAAAACACTTTTTTTTTTTCTTTTTTTTTTTCTTTGCAAGCACATTGTCAATTAGCCACGCAATATGGGCACAGTAATTGAACACAGTACTTGATGACACAGTCTCCAGTCATTCAGATATGGACATAGTCTTTCTGTTGTCTCACCTGCCATTGGATGATATGTTCAAATTTAAATTTTAATTAATGATCATCCTCAAGAAAACTGCACATGTTGGGAATATTTTTCTCATTCCCTGATTATTTCCCCTTACATGGCTGACACTGACATCCATTAAGGATGAGGTTGGGAGTAGTTCTAAACCAAATTGTTTTCTTAACTGAAAAGGTTTCTAATTTCGAGTTATAATGCACCTGATTAACTTGTTGGAAATGAAAAACTCAGAGTGTGAGGTGTTAGACAATATCTCTGCCTGGTTTTCAGTTAATTTCCTGCTTTTGTTATGTTTGCACATCCTCTCTGAGAAAGTCACAGCAGGTTCACACACAGACGACAGGTATTGACTGGTGAAAGAATAAACACTGACTGACTGCTGTGAAGGGGATAATAACTCCTGGAGGATTTTGTAAGCATTTTCTCCACTAGCTGCAGATGTCACAGCTAAACCTGCATTCAGAGTTTTCTCAGACATTGACCTATTAGACCTCATCATCAACACAACCATGCTTTCTACAGTTGATTTTTGTCACACTCTAAGTTATCACCTCTAAAAGTATTTTGTTGGATGTTCTATTTGACATTTAAAGAAGATATGGAAATGCAATTTTGTCAGAGGATAAAGAACAGACCGTAATCCAATTTAAAGTCTTATCAAAGTTAAGGGTCTGTGTAAAAAAGAAACAGAGGCAAATGGCTGTAGAGCATACATATGCAGAGGAAAATGATTAAAGGAAATCTTATTCCAACAAAGAGAATAAGAATAAGACAACATTGGGAGGCTGAAAAAGCCTGATTTTAAAATGGATGCATGACTCATAGCAGACTCAACACTTATGATCCAGGCTTCACTGGCTGCTCGATGTCAAGGGGGCTATAGCACAAGCTTTATATGTTACTGCTGCTTAGAAAAAAGACACAACAACTCAAATAAAGTGTCTATTTTTGCTAAAAGCATGAAGGATGCATATTTTTAACCAATGTCTAGTCACATAGTGTTATGTGTATCGATGCTGCCCTACACTTTTACATACACTTTTGAATATAAGAGTTACACAAAGATTGTTTTCAATTAGACGCCACATTTTAACAGCTTATAGGATCAGACTTTTTAAGCTGAGTCAAATCATGCCTTGGGATGAAGGAGTGAGTCACAATTTCAGACACACGTCTTGTTAAATGTCAGGAATTTGGGTTGAGGCTCTTCAGCCTTGCATAACTATAAATATTTATTTTAAAACCTTCATAAGATTCCAGCTTTGTATACGTGTAAAAGGTAAACCCTAATTATATGAATTCACACAGGAGACAACAGGAGAAGCATGTTAGCTTCGCGGCACCCATGGGAGTCAGTTGCATCACATGCAAGCAGGCTTTGTTTTGATTTATAGCAGGTGTTAGGATGACTTAATGAAGGCAAGAAACAAATAAATCTAAGTTACTATTATTTTAACTCAGTGGTGAGGTGGTGAACATTATATAGTACTTAAAACAGGCCTGAAGGGATGACAGAAACAGTAATAGGTCACATGTTAGCAGGGATGTTGACATTTCTTGTTTTGTCAGCCCTTCCAGAGATAGTTTGCCAGGACTATTTGCTCTATAGAGCAAATCTTTGTGCAGTATACACTGCTTCACACTTACACACTCAAATCTGGAAAGGCAAAGACTGTGCCTTTCTGTCTCTTGGCAACTGAACATCAGCAAGTGGGATTTACGTCAGTGCCTTGCTTAAGGGCACCTCAGCGAATGTTTGTAGAGGGTTTGTTTATTTATGCATAAATTTGTTTTGAACAAATAAAAAAACTGTCGAATTCTGCAAAACATTGACGTCTGTCAACATGAGATCAAGATGCCTCTATTTTAAGCGATTCTTCCATATATTCCCAGTTCAGGATGTTACACATTAATATTGATCTAAACATAGTCTACACATTAATTTGAATGTCTGTGTCAACTGAACATCAGCAGCTGGGACTGACGTCGGTGCCTTGCTTAAGGGCACCTCGGTGAATGTTTGTAGTTTTTCTTTTTTAATTTGTTTTAAGCAAAAGGAAAAAGAAAGTAGAATTCTGCAAAACACTGAACACAAAACAAGGTCACTCTCTCTCGGGAGATACTTTATATTTACTTCTGTATTTATAGTGATAATTCTTTGTACCAAACAGGTTATGGCACAAGAATTTCCTGCAGGGGTTAATAAGGTTTTTCATATTTTATCTTCTTATCTTCCCATGTTTTCCCAGTTCAGAATGTTACACATGGTTGGTTAATATTGATCTAAATAAACATTGCTCACACATTACGAGACACTTGAATTAAAACATATCATGATAGTATTGGAATGAAGACACCAGTGAGGTTTGAAAACAGGAGCTTTCTGCAGAAACCGTGCTAAGCCTCTGCATGGAATTTTGAAATGTGATCTTTAGTTGTGTGGCAACATTTTTTTTTGGTTTTGCTATACTGCACCATCCTGCACTGCAGTTTGGTGTCAAGGGTGTCCATGATGAGCACTGTCTGCAATCCAGTTACTCAGAGCGTAAAAGACATAATAGATGGTAGAGTTGTGTTTTTGGTTAGGTAAAGCTTGTTAGATTATAAACAAACAACTTTAATTACAGTATGTAAGACAAGTCCTATTTTACTTTGTATATGCTCCATTTGTAAAACAGAATTACATTAGACTATAGCCTAAACATTAATAAATCGTATTGTATACTGCACTGTTCTTTCCATCAGTGCTCAGTTTTGTAGGTGGAATGAAGGTTCTCATTTTGAGTTGATCAAATCCCTGGAGTCATTTGTGTGTTTGTTCCATCTCAAGGCCTTTAATTTGAAGAAAAGTCTGTAAATTGTCAAAACACAGAACAATTATGCACGCTTCATCCAGTATGGATACTTAACCGGTTGGTAACACAACTGCCAGCAGGTGTGATGTGCATATCATCTGCTTCGAAGCCGTACCCAAACAGGAGCAAAATTGATGTAAAACATTTGCCAGTAAACTAATTACCGACAGCAAGAGGGTCATTTGTGCAACAGGTGGACCATTCACTTTGGACCAACCACCTGCCTGCTATGCTGATACATATTTATAACCTAAGCACATTTCTCCAAACCTAAAACATCAATACCTTGCAACGGGAACACTAAATAGTGGCTATATATCAAGGTCCACTTTGAAACCACTTTTTAAAATTCCTTTGAAGAAAATCCTAAACTTTTCAGTTACAAAATGCTTACTGGAAAGGAGTGCAATGCATCTCTAACATCAGCATAATGCAAAGCATTTTCATAACATAATAATTCATCTTTTTAGGCATCTAAAATATCATCACTATCATCATGCTCGAAGTGATGATTTGCTTGCAATTTAACTCAGGTATTCAAAATGTGTATCAGGCTAGAATGTATGTATGTAGCTTATTTGACATTTTAAAGTATTACAATTATTTTTACACACTTATTTTTAGACCACTTTGTCTGCACAGCAGATGTTGACACAGTAAGGTCAGGAACATATTGACACCTTTTCTGATATAAATCACAGAATGGGTTCTACTGTTTATTTCTGTCTGAAAAGATTCATTGTTATAGCCTGAAGAAAGCTGACGATCACAATTTTGTTTCAATCCCCATTATACATTTCAAAATGCACAATACATTCTGTGAACATTTATCATATTTTCCAACTGTTTTTTTTCTGTTCTCAGATTCTTACAAAGAGAGATGATCTACCTATTGAAAACTCTGTTATATTTACATATATATGTGTGTTATAAACTTTTCAAACTATTATTGCTTTGAAGATTCTTTCTATTGGCTTTGATTTAATTATGTACTGTGTATGCTAGACCAGAAACCTTGACGGGCATCAGTAACTAAGACAACGTGGGTAGATAAAAAAAGTGTCCATCTGGAAATAGAATATATGACATATACTGTATGTCCATATCAGTCAGTGATGTTACTACATACATAAGTTATCTATATTATTATCACATACATACATCCTTTAGGTAAAAGAAGACATACAATTAAAGCTGATGTTCCTATAGTAATATGTGTACATATGTCTAATATAATAATCAAACCATCTATAGGATGAATGTTTATATGGTATTTATGTTGTACATACATAAACATATATATATTTGTATGGGCTAGATGCAAATATAGGAATTTGTTCCAATTTCTAATTTCATATATAGTTTGAATGTTCTTCAACCCTCTGGCGGTCTTGCACAAGAAGCCATCATGCTACTGTGATGAATAGAACCTCATGGGCTCAGGAGGACTTTGGAAAACCACTGTCACTTAACACAGTCTACGGCTGCCTCCAGAAATGCAACCTGAAACTGTATTACACAAGGATGGAGAAGTGGAACAATTCTGTGCAAAAACGCCTGCGACTAGTCTGGGCCTGAGCTCATCTCAGATAGACCCAAAGTGCTGTGGTCAGACCAGTCCATGTTTCAGCTCATTTTCTGGAACAATAGATATCGAGTTCTAGATAGACTTAAAGATAAAAAAAGACCATTCAGACTTTTTGCAGAGAAACATGCAAAGCCAGCGTCTGAAATGCTATGGGGCTGCATCAGCGTCCACATGGCGGAGCTGCATATGTGTGAAGGTACCATCGATGTGAAGACATATATTAGAATTTTAGAGAAACATATGCTGGCATCAAGTCGACATCTTTTCCCTGAAGTCTGTGGCCCGAGCTCCAACAGCGTGGCTTCATACAGAGAGTGTGTGCTGGACTGTCCTGCCTGCAGAGTCCACATCTGTTTCCTATTGAAAATGTATGGACATCATGAGGAGGAGAATCAGATGACCGCTACGGACTGTTGAGCAGTTCAAGTCATGTAAATAGCAAGAATGGCCAAAAATTCCACTTGAAAAAGTGCGACAATCAGTGTCCTCAATTCTCAAACAATAAAAATGTGTAATAAAAAGTAAAGGCGATGTAGTACACTGGTAAACGTGTCTCTGTCACAGCCTTTTTTGAATGAGTTGCAGGTTGTCAAAATGTAAATTTGTTCATATTTACAAAATATAATTAAGTTGGTCAGTGAAAACATTGAAAATCTTCTCTTGGTACTTTTGCCAAATGTTCAAATTAATTAACAAATCACAGATTTTTGCTTTTATTGCATTTTAGACTTTTGTGGCATAGGGTTTTCTACATTTGCACATGGTTGTACCTAACTCTGAACTGAAAAATGTACATTATCCTCTCTCGCTACAGCGTATTCAGGGGTGCCGTGGATGTGATCACAACATGCTTTCCTTTCTAAAGTCATGCTCACCCTCTGTTCAGTCAGATTATTTCCTTTGTTAATTTGTATCCCAAACTTTTTGAGTTTGTCATGGTCGGTTTTTTTTTTGCCGTGAATGAAGGATTTATTTATTTATAGTTCCAGTACCACAAATGTCCAACTCATTATGTGCTGATTTTGATATTAATAATGATTTTTTTTGGTTGCGTTTGATTGAAAAACATCATATTACAGCATGAATAAAAATGTAAAACTGTAAATTGCATATAATCCATGAATCCTGAACCCTGAAGTCTGTTAACTCTCTGCATATTTAATGCACAGCATGAAAATAATCCCTCTCCTCACCTCCTCTGCTGCAGAGAGAAAAAGGTCCTTAAGGTATTCTAGTTTGCCAAATCCTTGTTTTGCCAAAAATCATGCTCCATTTGTGTGGAGCATGCACGGGGAATAAACTTGTCCTAATCATGAAATGTTGTCAGTCATGCTGTCAATCATAAAGATAAAAAAAGTTATCCTAGATAAAGCTGCGGTGGCTGCAAAGAGGAAAATGGTTTAACACGCACCATTATGCTCAATTTTTAGTTTCCTGCAACTCGCACATTCTCACACGGCAAAATTGATTCCAGTCAGAAAAAAGAAATAAGATGTCAAACACTGATGAGGTATGTAAATCACTGCTGCACTGGTGTTTGATAACTTCACATACTTGGCTTTTTACAGACGACACATTCTCAGTGCCCTGTTCAGACTGAAACAACTTCAGTAATGATTTTAGTCAGTCCATTGAGAATGTGCTGGCTGGTCTTTGCAGGATCCACCTGAAACACCTGCAGCTCCTGATTGAGACCTGTCCTGCTTGCCAAAGTAACCATTTCCTTAAATTGTCTTCTGTCCGTGTTCAGCTCTACACTAATGGATCAGTATCAGACTGAGCAGTTTGCTAATGCCTTTGCAAGCAGACTGCAAGCCAAGGATCAAAGAGGATGGGGCTGGTGGATATTGGCTCGTCTGTATTCCCCTCTAACATGAAGTCTTTCATGGCGGGAGCTAGAGAATGATTTTGGGAGTATCTGTGAGCGTTCGGTGCTCGAGAGAGTTGCATGAGAGCACCAATAGTTCTGAGAGATTGCATACTGTTGTGAATCTGTTGAGTATTTCTTTTGGAGAGCAAACAGTTGCCCTTGAAAATGGTGGTGCAGCTCAGTGTAACCCATCTTTCTGAGGAGGCTTTTATAATTGCGTGGATCTGAGCCAGGTTCTCCTCTAATGAGAACAGTTTGGCTTAATATCCAAACCACAAATTATTAACTTCTCATCATATGTCTGTGGATGTTTGTGAGTGAAAATGTTATTGAGAGTTCACAAAGGAAAAGGAAGCTACAGTATAATCACTGGAGCGGTGACCTTGTTAGTGACAGGTGAAAAATGATTATGTTGTTGATGATTTTTCTTTTCCTCGAAGGAGCTGCTTTCATATTCACAGGCTGTGAGTATTATTGTGTGAAGCAATATATAAAGAACATAATGGATAGTTACCCCAATGCAGGGGCATATTCCTGAAGAGTAATTTATTTAGTCATAGATTGTTTTAACACATTACTTTTCGACATAGCAGTATTTTTCGAGCCGAGTCCTTTCTCATCCCTCAGTTGTTTTCATCGTGCCATATTGCCATCAGCTGTCTTTATAATTTGTTGTAGGAGATCAAAGACTGTAATTTATTTGAAACAGCCACTGTAAAAGTTGAAAAGTTTATACATTTCGCTACATATCGCTGATTATTAGAAGGTCTACAACTGCTAGAGTGTTGGAAAGTGAGTGTGCGACATCTCTGCTTCCACCAGCGTCGTTGTCTATTGAGCAGAGCAGAGACAAAATGGCAGCACATATTATAATAATAACAAAATATAATACTTAATCAAGGTGCCCATACTCACCAACTAGTTCCTTATGAACATATGTTTTAGTAGCATTTTGGCTGTTTATTAATTGTTACAAAACACATTTTCATCATTTTCCTCAATACGTCCCAATTACTAGTTATTGATAACAAGTAAGTTGTTGAACATGAATTGAACTGAACAGTCATTCTCCCTTCATAGCAAAAAACAAAACATAAAAGTGTTCAAATAACTAAATTAAGTCTTTCTCCCCATTCTAAAGTCAGGTCTTGCTCATAATTAATTTGGCTACAACATTGTAATTTGTAACAACTTCCTTACTTACTATCAATGCACAGTAATTAGGAGGTTATTGAGGGACAACTGTTAATGGCTTAACAAGTGCTTTATTATGAAGAATAATATGGCAATAATATGTATGCTAATAAGAAACTAGTATTAGCTGTATTTTTACAAGCTAACTATAATGTTTTATTTTGCAACTCAAATATATTTCTGCTACTGTATGTGGACGGTCATTTATTAAACTCTAACACACATTTTCAATATTATTTCTGTTATGCTGAGATATGTTTCTATGAGGAGAGACCCAGGGAACTTGAATAAAAGGAAGGAAAAATTATGCAAAATACATGCAAGAAACACAGTATGTAAAAGTATAATCAAAGAATATTTAATGTGTGCATGTATCTACATGCATAGGCATTTAAATATATAAATACAAAGACAACCATACAATCATTCCCATGTAACCGAGTCCTCAAAGCATCTGCAGTAAAATTGGGATTTTTCATTCGAAATGAAAGCCCTTTCATCAGAGGGTGATGCATTTGATGCATTAAGTGTGATTGAAGGGTCAGGCATGGGCTATTGCCTGCAGCATTAACTGCTTCTGGCTGCAGCCAGCATGAGTTGGCTTTTCCTCATCAATGATTTCATAGCAGTAAGGAAACTGGGGCAGAGACAAGACTGTTTTCCATACTGGCAAGAATCCTGAATTAGATTTTGTAGGCATCTGCTCGCTGGGATGGCTCAATATGTCTCCAAGCTGGGGCACAGTGTATGGATAGCTACCCTCAGCCCAACCACAGCAGCCTGTGCATGTTTAGATGGAAATGATGATCAATGCGTCATGAAAATCAAGCAGCTCAATAAAAGAAAAGAGCCCCACAAAGGAAAGGTAACAAAAAGCCAGCTTCTGATGATGAATCTGTGCAAGCATGTGGTAGCTGCACCTGCTGCAGTGCGCTTTGATGAATATCTGGCTGTCACTGCAGCAGCCCCACAGGAAAACATAATTACAACTCTTTAATTTCTTCCATCTTGAGCATACCACCGCGTCCCCAAGAAGCCCAGTGTTGGTTTGGATTTGTCACATGCTCGTTACCACAGGTCATAACTCCTGCCCATGCTGGTTGATTCTCTCCCACCCCCTATTTCCATCCTGACCTTTGCAAGATCAAGGACAATGGCTGCTGGATTTAATGTGTCATTCGTGGGAGCATGTGCTTTTTATTTAAATCTGTAATAGTTACTAATATTAATGGACACAATGATGAACGGTCGGTTTGTTTGCGCATTGACATGACATAATCCATATAGGAAGTTTCTAGAACATGCTGAAAGTTTTGAAAGTTAATTTTCAATACAGTACCTCTCCTCTGAATATATGAATCCTCTGGATGTTGTAAACTCACACCATCTGGGACTTTTCTGGGGCACATTAAAGTAAATGCAGGGAATAATAAACAAGTATGCACACATGCAAATACCCTTGTTAAAGAGTGATTTAGCTTTTAATACCTCTGTTTTAATAGTGTTCATATGTCATTGATTGAAAAGGCGACGACTTACAAGCTCTGCCAAACATATTGGTGCAATCGATGCAGCGAATCCTTGGGGTGTCAGAAACTTGTAACCAAGACTCAGACCATCTGCTTTCTCAACAGTAAATGCCAAATGAATGAATAAATATGCTAAATGGCATAGGAACACTGTTTGTCAACACGACAACACCCACACAACCCGTGGAGAAATTATGAGCCAATGTCTGTCTGTGAGGGCTGGAGTTGACCAGTGAGATCATTATAAGGGCTTCACATTAATGAGAAAATTCTAGTACCATTTGATTAAAAAAAACACAAAAAAAAACTAGTAATCCACAAAATATTAACAAAAATAAATTTTTTCTTCTCTTACTATATTTTGAAATTTTGTAATTTTGCTGTAATTGTGCCCATGGTGGTAAGATGTGTCATTATTACTTGAATTAAATACTCAAAGCGCAATCTGTGTAACAAGATTAGTCATGTAATGATTAGTGAAATGAGAAACCCATCACCAGAAAAAAATGTTGCTGATGTATGTTGTCGTGTTTCTCCTTATGATATATGGGCTATAATTTCAATGGTTCGGAACTAAAAACATGTTTCACATCAACGTTTCTTGGTACATATAAATGTTATAGTGTTTTAACTGCTCAATTCAGTTGTGTCTGTGAAATTTTTACCACTGCTGAGGAAGTTATGTGGTCCGTCTACCTGTGTGTGAGCAGGATAACGCAACCCCCCCCCCCCAAAAAAAAAACTACACTGATTTTCATCATGAGACTCGGTGGAAGAATAAATAAATGAACCACCAACCGGCGCCAACTGATGAATGAGATCTAAGGTCTTTGTTACCATGGTAACAATGGTCCGTTATACTAACCAGTAGCACCGACTGAGAAAAAGGAGGAAAACATACAGCAGGTCACAATTTATCATTTGTTTAATAATATTGTAGGATGAGAAGAAGACTGGAGTATTGGCGTTTGTTCAGTGCCTTTCAAATGTGTAACTATTTAATACATTTTGTGCCTACGTTTAGGCACTGATTGTTAGGCTTAGGGGAAGATACCAGGGCTATTCATTCATTTTTTGTAACCGCTTAATCCTTTGTAGTGAATGTTCAAATTCATTGCGGGGTTGACATATAGGGACAAACTCCCTACTACTCCTCACTCTCTACAGGCAATTTAGAGTAAACAATTAACCTGTTAAGGTTCATGTCTTTGGACTGTGAGAGGAAGCCAGCGTACCCAGAGAGAATCCACACAGGCACGGAGAGAACATACCAATTCCACACGTACGGGCTCCGGCCTGGGTTCCAACCCAGCTGGGAGGCGACAGTGCTAAGCACGAAAATGTGATCATTTCCTTACTCGACCAAAGCATTTCACAGCCTAAATCTGTGTGTGTGAGGATGTGAACTCCACTCTCTGGTGGCACAGTCCCGGATGTTAAATATCCACCATTCACCCCAATCATTTCTGGCCGGTTGAGGAATCAATGACAAATTACTTTGAGATTACATACAGTATATATGTGGTTTGCAGAAATGTACAATAGCAGCATTTTATTCCATCCACTGTGCTGAATGTGAATTTAGCTTGTAATAAAGGATTCCTGGATATAAAGGTTTAATATAGACGTCTCATAGCCAGCTTTGTGAGTCTTAGTTGCAGGATCACAAATTTTCAGCCTGATCACTCACAGAAAGTCTGATCAAACTAAACTCTCTTTATGAAAGTGGCTCTGTGTGTGCACAGAAGGAGATTTCCACTGTAATTCAGTTTCCTACCTTTGTGTTCAGCTCCTGATGGTTCCCACTGAAAGACTCTCACGGTTCAGTTCATCTACACCTACTGAAGGGTGTCATCTGGCCCTCATTAAAATCATCTGGCAATTCTCCGGAAGCATGGAAGATGAGGATGTCAGGGAGTAGAGATCAGTGCCTTTGCTCGATGAAAGAAGCACTTCCTATCAAACACTCTGCAGATCAGCAGAGTCAATAGGAGAAAAGAGTTCTCCCTGGGCCAATTGACTCAATTAATCAAGAACTGTGTCGGAGCGCCACTACATGTTGCTGAAGCTGGTCGCGTGTAGACGGCTCACTTTGGATTTTGCCTTTTGGGAGGCAGTTCACTGTGAACGGATAGTTCAAGATAAATCAGATCAAATCATCATATATGTTCATCTCTGCTCCTGTTGAATGCGATGCAGTGATCTTGAACGCAAATTTCCAAATGAGAAAATAACATTTTCGTTGCACTTGTTTAAACCTAATCTTTAAATAATACTTATCTTCCGATAAATATTTGATCAGGTGTCAAAGTCAGACAGCTCTGAAGCACAAGAACATTCTACATCAGATATTCAGAGGTTGACAAATCGGCTCCCATAAGGTTCTTTCTCTTTATTAAGCAAGGTCACATCCATGTGCCACATAGCGTGATAAATAAGCCGGTTTCTGTGCGAAAATGCTGCCAAAACAGGGACATGACTAAGAGCTTAGAAGGGGTTTGTGGGTGTTGGCCAGTGTGCAGCAGGGATGAGTCAGCTAAAGGTCATGGAGATCAAGGATGTTGACACCTGCATTCCCCTTAAAAATTCAGATGAAATATGCAAGTGGCAGTGAGAAGAACTAGAGAAGACTGAAATACAACAAAGAAAAGAAACAAAAGTACGTCACTGATTTAGCTATTTTGGTAGTGCAGCTTCTACTGTTAATTTGCACATGATCTATACAGTGTACCACCTCGTTTCACATCTGTTAAATCTGATCACTCCATTAATCTCGTCTCTAACACATGCACATATGGCACACACACATCCCCAAGAACCACAACATCAGTTTGGGTTGTCACGCACTGATTAAAAATGTAAAAAAGTGTGAAGCGCTAAAGACAATCATGTTGTTTACCTGACTTTTTCTGAAAACTTAAAACTATCCAAACTGAAGCATTTTGCAAAACAATCAGCCCTCTTTGTTGGATGTGTTCATAGATCACACAGACCAGCGTCTCTAAAGGCACTGAATGGTAAATGTTCAAAGGTGCTAAAAATGTGAGAACCAGTGGTCTATGTTGAGAACATTAGGACTCAGATCAGGACTGCTCATAGTCTGGTTGTTCTATTATTTATTTTCTTTTGTTAATACTTTTGTGCATATTTATTTCAAAGTTGGAAGTTTTATCCATTTCATATTCCATAAACATTTTCAAATGCAAATCTTCAAAATGCACATGAAATGCATTTAATTTGGAGCAAACATAAGTTTTGTGGAAAAATCATCGAGTCATCTACGTGGATTTCATTGTACAGACTGTTATTATGGATGCAGGCAACGGAGACGGACCTTAGAAATGGAGTTAAATAATATCTCCATTCCCCATCTGTGCATTTTGCAGGAATGCGTATATAATTGGTTCCATTTTTGGTATCTTGCCACTTTCCACTACTACTTCCTTTACCTGTTCCCAAAAATGAAGAATGATTTCTGCAGATTTGTTACTGATCATCTTTTTACCAAACTGCTTCTTCATAAATGCACTGCTACAATAGACCCCAAACTATGAATAGATAATACTGTATATGTATTATAGCACTGAATAAAATGTAATTACACGACTTTGATGACATAATTAAAGTAATTGAAGCTATTAAAATAGTTACGTTCGTTTATTATAAACAGGCTAACTAATAATCCGTAGCATAGTAACTTCCCAACATTGCTTGAATGTAATGTTAAACTTGACACGGCAAACAGACAATAACATTTAGGATTTGGAATTAATCAGCCTCTGTCCAAAGAAACATGAAGACTGAAAATCCAGTTCACCAAAATATAATCCTAGGCCAACGATATTGCATGAAGTC
>JAPQRN010000002.1:6225053-6238716 GCA_037367275.1 Coranthus polyacanthus
CACAGACCTAAAGGAACAGAAGACACTGGACATAGACCCAGAGGAACAGAAGACACTGGACATAGACCCAGAGGAACCGAAGACACTGGACACGGACCCAGAGGAACAGAAGCAATCGGACACAGACCCAGATGAACAGAAGCAATCGGACATAGACCCAAAGGAACAGAAGACACTGGACACAGACCCAGAGGAACAAAAGACACTGGACACAGACCCAGAGGAACAGAAGACACTGGACACAGACCCAGATGAACAGAAGACACTGGACACAGACCTAAAGGAACAAAAGACATTGCCAATTGGGGTGGGACAGATTGAAGTCACCTCCGCCTTCTGTGAAGCTCAATAAATAACTATCAAAACTTTCAATACTATTGTAACTCTGCACCAGAGGCAGGAGCTGGTAAAGACATTAAAGAATTACCCACAACACCCTCCACATCTGCCAGTGCTCGCACAACATCATATTAATGTCATCAAGTGATCGGCTTCTGACTGTGTTGACATTGATCTAGAGGTTGTGTTTATGGACTTAATAAAATTTGTATATTGCTCATATTGGTGCCAACACTTTACGACGTAGCAATTTTTCACTCAGTGAAAAGTGTCTTTTGTTTTTCAGGTGATGGAGATGGGAGACGGAGGCCAAGATAGACTTACGTTACAAGGTGTGGCTCTTAAATATCTTGGTACAAACTGTAATTTTAGGAGATTTAAGCAATTAGAAGAAACAATTTAATAGAATATCTGCTTTCTGAAAACACACGGGATGATACAAAGTTTGGACATTGAAAAGGAAAGGTTGGGAACGACTGGAATAATATCGTTCTGTGATAGATGTCTCAGAAATTTCAACAGCTTAAGGTTTCTCTTTTCAGCCCATTCACTGACTCATGTACATATTCTGAGCTTGTGTATTTTGTATTTTGTATCATCTGTATGCATATATTTGTATTTGCATTATCTCTATGGATGCATGAGGCTCACATACATATTTGGATATATTTGCTGAACCCCAGACAAATGTGTTAAGTATTGTGTACGAGGGGCCGTACAAGACATAATTCGTTCAAATCCATTCTCATTCAAACATTCTCCTTTCACGAACATATATTTTTTGTCACACATTCACACATTCTCTAATACATGTATGTAAGAAGGAAATGTATGTATGTGTGAAGAAGAAGCCGTGTGTGTGTGTGTGTGTGTGTGTGTGAGAGAAAATATAATGGAAATGGATGGCGGGCTTAATCACGCTCTGATTGGCTGAGACGCTTGAGTAGGAAAGGTCAAACTAATATTTTGTGACCGGCATATTTTTTAAAAATGTCTGGCGTAGTGTTGAGAAAGAAAACAAATGCTTCAGTTTAGACGTGAAGTCGTGCAGAAGCGTCTGTTCTAACACCACATGCATTTCAAACGGACTTGCCGCGATAAAGCTGTTCACAGCGCGTTGCCGCAATATGTCTTGTACGGTACCGCATAATTTTGTATATTACTTGTATATACATGTATATAGATTCAATAATAATATCAATTTTAAATAATGAGTGAATGATCTTAATGACCTCTGATTGATTTGAACATCCTAAATGCTGATACCTCTCTTTAATTCTGTAATTCATATTTAGGACCTTACCTGAAACCCTGAACACCTGAAGGTCTGTGTTCTCATCAGTTTGCTCTATAGCACTAACCTGCTGCTCTGTTTCCTGTGTTACAAAATGACAAAACATTCATTTCAGTTCATTCAACATTCAGCTTCATGAGACTTTCAGACTGGAGTTTATTTCACAGTTTGGTATATACACCTGCTTTATGTGTACTCCTGCTGACAACCTGACGCCTAGTTCACAGGTAAGCGAAGCAAGGATTATCTTATATTTCAAACTACCCAACATGATTAACGTAAGCTGAAATTATTTTCCACCGTGATGTGAGGTAGCAGGTTTCCTTTTCAAATAGTGTGGCTTCTGACTTGTTAGGTTTTTCCCTATTACTGATGCTCTGGGTGGTGAAAAAGCTCCTGCTGTTCCTTCTCTCTTTTAATGGTGGCGCGTTAACGTAGAAAACATGATGTGATATGTGTGCTGCTGTGCACAGCGCACACCGAGGAAAGTAATAGTTCTTGTTACTCGAGTTCTATGAGTAAGACTGTAGTGCTCGAACGGGCTTCACCATCGGAAAGATAAGAAAATACAAACTAGTTCCTCAAATATTGGGAGGGACAATTCTGTCCAACGAAATATTGGTTGGCACATGTCCCTACTGCCCATATGCAAATCTACACCATCAGCAAACTAAAGACAACATGAATTCAAGACAGATTGTCACCTTTCTTTTGCCTCTGACTTAATGGATCTTTGTATCTGCCAGGATGAATCATCTTTCATGCAAGGCACAGTGAATTAATCAAAGAAAGTATACATGAAAAAACTGACTTTAGAATGGAAAAATGTACATGGAATAATCTGACCTTCATGTCCTGATACACAGAACTCGACACACATCAAGTCTCAACAGAAACAGAACGCATGAGGACATTCACACGTCTTCCCTTTTGCTTGCACTTACTCCTCTTCCAACAGCGTAACAAATTCATCGCTGAAAAGAGGCAATGTTGTCAGAGACCTTGAAAATTAAGTGACAGCCCTGGCAGTATGACGAGCACTGAAGCAGGCTGCGTTGCTTGGTTTCAGTTCACAATGCAACAACAACTGGCTCTGACGTATTCACAAATAAAGATGGATTGCGTATGATGACACAAGTCGAGTTTAATTTGCTCTATGCCGAAAGGGGCTAGGGCTGAGGGAGAGAGATGTATCTTGAGCATTGGAAGTTAACTTAATATATAACAAAGCCCAGAGGTGTGGCTTTGATCTTCTCTTGCCAAGGCTTGTGACATTCCCTGTTCCCGCATGTCTGAACTCAGGTGGCCCTTCAAACAATAGCACAGAAAAATAACTTCATCTCACAGACTAAATAAGGAGCTCTTGAAGTCCCTCTAGAAGCTGGAAAAGGAAGAAGATGAAACAACCGGATAAAATTGTATTATTCCTCCCCGATGCTGCATTCATTTTACATGGGATAAGAGCCGCGTGCTGCTGACTGAGACCTACGTGCATTGTAAATCTCTTATCTCTGCACAGCACAGGTGGGGTCTGCTCGTTTTCTGCGCAATCAATTCAAAATGTCAGCAGAAATTCTGGTTTATCTTCCACAGTTGGAACATTCAGTCTCATTTATTTGTCAGCGGGTTGGATATATGTCGAGCCGGGATTCCTGTCACCCTGCAAGCTACACTCGTCTACCTTCCTGTCGAGCACACGTTTGTCACTCAGCCTGATTTTGATTGACTCTCCTGCTTACGTCAGGCACCTCAGTTGCAGTGTATGTCAGTCATCAGGTATAGAAAAATCCTTTCTTCAGTAATCACAGATCTTCACACGGGAGACTCTTCTTCCTTTTAATCATTTCTTTCCATTTACGGAATTCTCCATACGGTTTATGTTTGTGTAATCTCCCTGCTTCCCGTGGGTCATACATTATGCTGAAGTGATGAATTCACTCAATTTTAATTCCACAATCAAGTGTTTTCTTGAGTACATGCTCACAGATCACAATACATCTTTTGTTTGCTTTACCTATTTTGTTCTACTGTTTGCCCAAGACTGCTCTGCCTTTAGTAATTCATAAACAGGGTGTGCATATACGCGAGGCAGGTAGGATGAAAAAGAAAAATACTGGCTCTCCAGGTGACGCTTTGTGTGTGTGTTTTTGTGCGTACATTAAATAGCCTCAGGTTATTATTTATGCTCCATAGTAACTATAGACTCAACAATTGCTGGAACAAAACAGAAAGTGTTTCACACAGTCTGTCCTGTTGAAAATGTGCTCATAAATTGTTTGAGCAACCTGGTTATTTTGACTCATAAGCAGTGTTTCTATAAAATGTCATGCAAACTTTTGGAAAGCTGCAAAAAAGCTAAAACTAAAACAAACTAAAAAATCTGAACAAAATCGACATGCAGGCGTGGTGGAAAAATCTGTCAGTGATGGTCAGTGAGACAAAGTTGGTCTTCCGTGTGAGTTTATTCATTTGCTTTCTGCAGAAAGGTCTCCCTCGAGAACGCACACACAAAGGCTTGGTACAGGAGCGAGTGACTAAAGGCAGAAACATACAATCTTATGAACAGTGGATCAGACAAGGACACTTGTACAGCTGGCGTGAATCTCTTGCACAAATTTACAGAGATGCTTTGTGTTCCCAGACACAACCAGGTTGAAGGTCGCTCTGTGTATTTATATATGAGGATGAAGGTGCCAATGTGTGACCTAGCAGATATAATGAAAAGAGTCATGAGTGACCATGAGTCTGTCTATCAGGAGGTGACGCATAAGAATACCAGACCTAGGCTGATCAAATGTGTCAAATGGTAATTTTGCCAACACTATTGTTAATCCGATAGAGGTCGATGTAACGCCTTAAACATCAGATATTAATGACATAGGTCATGTGATGTTAGGCAAAAACCTTAGAAAGAGGCGTGGACATGACAAGACATGAAAGTTTGTTTGTTTTTGGAACTGATGCTGATCTAAAGCATAGTTACTGTCTACGTTTCTACTGTATAATTGGTAGCAGCATGATGATGCAGTGGTCTTTGAACCTGCCGGGTGGCTGGGGCCTTTCTGTGTGATGTTTGCATATTCTTTCCATGTCTGCGTGGGTTTCCTCCCACAGTCCAAACAGGCGAATAGGTTAGTAGGTGACTCTAATTTGCCTGTACGTGTAAGTAGTGCACGGGGATATTCTACCTCTCTCCTAATGTCAGCTGTGATTGGCTCCCTGCAGGGATAAGCAGGTATAGGTAATGGACGGATGGATTTATGACTACACAGAACACACCTCCAACTAACCTGAGGTGAGTTGAATTGAGATTTGTGGTAGTTCAGGCAGCTGTCCGTGGCTTCAGTCTGTCCCTCTGTGCTGCATAACCAAGGCTGCTTCTATTCATCAAGCCTGTGCTGCACTGCACACACCATCGTCCCACCACCACTCACTGGCTGACACATCTGTGAAGAATCATCGACTTCACCTCCTCAACCTCCTGCTGAATAGAGCAAAAAATTATTCTTGCGCATATAGGTGTAAGTGTTCATATATACTTTATTCATTAAAACTTGTGAATCTCAGGCTCTGCAGAGCTTTTGGGATCTCAGGGACTGTCTGCATCATGCATGCACAGGTATTTGAGCATCAATTGAGTCACCACCAAATACAAATGTATGTCATTCCATGTAAATGCCTAAATCCTAAATCTGTCCTAAGTGTCCTGCCTGAAATGACTATATGATTTTTTTTTAAGTTTCAGTGTGTAAGACTGAGGGAGGAAAATGAATCTAATTATAGAGATGGAATATAATATTCATAATTAGGGCTGGGTTTTAAAACAAATCAGTGTTCCTAATTCAAATCAATCTTCATTGGAATGATTGGATATCGAGTAATAAAATCCAAAACATTCATTCAACTAAGGAAAAAGCAAAAAGTAAATTCAATTCTTAATAGAAACAATAATAGAATTCTGGCATTATTTCTCGGAGAATCTTTTTCACATCCAAGCAAAACTGGTGTTGTAGCTGAAATATCCATGACAGAATTGATATGGGATTGAAGCCTTGTGAATTGGAATTGAATTGATTCAGGACATCATTTGGAGCCCAGAATGGCGTCTGGGGTCCAGGTTCATTACCATCATCTACTATATTTGAGCCCACAATGAACAAAAACCAAACACTGGCTCTAAAGACGGACGACTGCTGTTTTAGTGGCCACTAAAGGGGAGGGTGAGGAGAAGAGCAAACGTAAACCTTTAAGTAAACGTGTATCAAAAATGAAATGACATAGGAAGCTAAATGGTGCAGACGTCTAGCTTCTGCGACTCCTAAGCAGAAAGCATGTGCATTTGGGCATCACTGTTCTGGTCAAAGCAGGTCATCTGACGGGACTGTGGGGGAACAAAAATCAGTCAAATGAGGTTGAGAATTGTTACTCTAAGTTGCATCCTCTGCTTTTTTTAAAGGTCCTAAGGATGTGGAAATGGTAATGTCATTATATTAGGGCCACAGGTAGGGCAGTTTCATCATGAAAATATGAGTGACAACAGAGTGAAAGCTATTCAAATTGTTAGTCTACAGGGCAGTGAAGGGAACCTTGTTCATATGATTGCAAGTTGTTTGGCACAAAAGTATCATTTACAGGGTGAACTGAGGACGCCTCACCTTCACCCTATAGCAAAAAAAAAACTATTAACCAATGACTAAAGGACTAAAATACTAATTTCCAGAGCATCAAGACCATAAGTGAGTTTATGAGAAGATATATTGGAGCAGTAGGTCCTGACTGATGCTGGTGCTGGGGTAATGGGCTGCTAATGATATAACACTACCAGAGACCACAGACAGAAGTAGTAATTTAAAACATCCTGAAGTATCTCTATGTGAAAAGTGCTAAAGGGAAGGCTAATCACATTCTGCTGAGTTGATTAGGCCAAAGTTTGAAAGGGAACAGCGTGGAGAGAGGGAGGATAAAGACTTAAGGTCAAATAATTTAGAGATATCTGTATGCTGTGTTGTTGTCTTTGAATTTACTGTTTACGCCTGTGCTTTGTTGCACATTTTTGATGTATTTATGAAGGATAGATCTCACATATGCTGTTTGAAGACAATAAGTGAAGCTGCAAAGCAGGGAGTTAGACCTTGAGTTGTCTGTGTACGCTGCAGTAATAAAGGGGTTTTATGAAGAAGAAAATGTATGTTTTAAAGAGAATCTGTCACTCATTGGAAGAATGAAATCAGCGGGGACCTTCAAGGACAGGGTTCAACCCAGGACTAACATGCACAGTACACCTGATGATACTACAACGTATGTATCGAGAGCTAATCAGACTCTGCGTTATCATATGGTTGAGTGTTTCTGCAGCCTCGGTTTCTTTGATCAAAACACCCACTAGATGTTAGCTGCAGGTAGTAACCGCCTCGTACATTCAAATGATGGGAGCAAATGGGGAAGTCAGGTAATGTGTGACTGTAGAAAAGAAGTGGACATAGCCACCGCCACCAAGTCATTTCACAGATGTGTCTGACCAAGAGCTGAAAGGTCAAAAGCTGCACTTACTGTTAATATTATGTATCATGGCTGTAGTTTTGAGAGAAGAGGCATCAGGAGCTCTTTCATCACCCTGCACACTATGGAAAATAATGTCCGCTGATGTTAGTTAACCATGTTAGCTAGTGTTAACTGTAAGATGTCAGTAGGAGTAAACATAAAACAGGTGGATATAGATGAATTTTAGTCAATAAAACCCATGATAATGTCACCATTAATGAATTATTTTGTCTGCAGGAAACAGCAGCCGGTTAGAGAAGGAATCACGTGAATCTTCAGGGTTTCAGGTGAGGTCTTAGTTATCACTTATAGAACTGTAGAGAAGCATCATCAACTTCAGAAACTTGGATAGTGTTTCGCTTCTGGAGTGACGGGGAAATGGATGGGATAGATAGGATGGGGGAAAAAAAGCATCAGAATGTTTACCTGTTCAAGTCTGTAGTAAAACAACCTGCTGGATGTCGGTTTCCCCAATAAGAACAATGCAGCAAGTCAGGTCACAGTGGAAAACAACACAGATACATTACTATGTGGATTAGCATTAAAACCAGTCACTGAGCTCCATCACGACGACCCTCTCCCACCAGTCACAGCTGCGTATCTTCATCCACGTCCTTGTCCTACGTGGCGGCAGTGACAGAATAACAGCCGGAGGACATGTTTACCTGTTGCTTTCGTCTCCCATTGCCGACAGGAGATGAATACCGGTAAGACAAATCCACAATGTGGTGCTGGCATTCAATGGTGTTAAGTCTGCTAGAAGCCAGAGTGGTCTCATTTTTTACTGTACATACTCTGCGAGAACAGAGAAATCTGTTTGTTTTCTCGAGGTGGCAAGAGTTAACAAGTTAGCTCTGGCCAGGACATTTCATACTTCACGAGAAACTCAAGTGCGGAACTACTGGGAAGTCCTCATAGGGCGCTCCCACTGCAGCACACGTCACGTTCGGGAATCTGGCAGAAAAAAAACAATACAACGACAGCACGGTGACAATGGCAGAGATGGCAGGTTTTGAGTTGATGGAGGAGGAGGAGAATGACATGTTTGAAGCGGAGGGGGAGGAAAATTTGTTGTTACTATTCACGATTGCAGAGAAGATGGAAACGAGAGTGAATGTAGGTGGCACGTTGGACCACTCAATGTGACCAGAGTTGAGCAGGGCCGTGGTTCAAACAGATGCGGGAGATGGACGACGAGAGGCATTTCAGGATGTCTTTCCGTGCTGGCGGAAAAGCGGGAATGACATTTCCTCTTTTCCACATTAACCATGGCCACTTCAAATTTCTGAACAATCACACAATACTTGTCAGACACAGCATAAGAAAAAAAAGTTCTGCTCAGATGATGTGTCGAGAACAAGCTGCGAAAACTCCCAAACCGGGGAGAGTATATATGTGGAGTATATACAGGGTTACCTTTAAAGTTAGGCGGCAGTTACTGAAATGTCAGACTCAATTAAAATCACAGGCACCTGTGTAAACACCATATCCCAAATATGATCAATCAATATGATAAGCCTCATAACCGGGACACTGGTGTGCATGTAAAACAGTCTATGATAAAACAGTAAAAGTAAAAGCTCTAGTCTTCTTTAACAATTATTCTGAAATCATTCAAATAAAGCAGTTGAACTAAGTGAGCTGAGGTTGAATGGATTAAGGTGTACGTAAACGTCTGCCTAATCTAATCCTAACAGGAAACCTTAACTGATTCAGCAATGGTTTGTCAAGGTCAAATGATGTCCAACAGAAACACTCAGGTTTTTTTTGCCAGAGGCCACTTTGCATAATGACAAGAAGCCAGAGGCCAGTGAATAAACAATATTCATGATATGACATGAAGTGAATAAATTGCAAAACCCATCTTTATTTAAAATCATTTATTTTTATATTAACTGACCTATTAGCTGAACTTATTAACTAAATGAGAGGATGCATATCCTGCACGCTGGCAAAGGACTCGTCTGTTTTCCAGAGGTGGAATTCAAATAAAATCCCCCCGTGAATCACTTTCATTTGATTGCGAAGTAGAAAGGGGCTGACGATGGGCCAGCGGCGCCCTATCACAGGCTTCATTTGGCCCGGGGGCCACGAGTTGAACATCTCTGCCGTACAGTATACACTTGTTTAGGTTGGACTGCTTTGATTCACCTATCAAACTTATGTCTTTGCCTAAATTAGTCACACCTGAGGTGAATGTGCCTCTTTGATGTGATTCATTACCTTGGTCTTTGATAAGCTGTATCTAATTTATCTTGAATAAAAATCAGTGATTCATTTCAGAGTAACTAACTCTAATTATGAGCTGATAGTGGTCTCTCCTTGCATAAGGTCACAACAATTTCTTTCATTTTATAAAAACTTTTCTTTTTTTTTTTTTTTTTTTGCATTTTCAATTTGCTTAGCGAGGTGATCTTGAGACTTTAGAATATTGGCTTATGTAATATCATGAAGCATGAGCGTGAACTTTTTAAGGCCACTTTTTAATTACCTTGGTTCCTCAGAGTGAGTCTGGCTGAATCCACGTTCTAATTAAATCATTGTGCAGGTATTCAAAGCATGATATGCCTCCCAGCTGCACTAAAAGAACTAAAATAGGTACAATTATCAATACCTGCCTTTGTAATCTCCACAGATAAGTGCTTATGACGTTAAAGCATTTACGAGTAGGAATTTTTTAAGAATGTGAGAAAGACTCCTGAGCATACCTTTGAATATAACCTAAAATCATTTGGCTTTAGTCATGACTTTCACTATTCACATTGTTTAATAAATCATTAGAGTATACTGCCGGCAACAAATTGCTTAATATAATGTTTATATTTGGGAGCGATGGTGCCGATGGTTCAACAGAATAAGCAGAATAAATAATTATTTTATTTCACCAAGAGGAAATATTGCTTTCACTTCCAGAGGGAAGGAATGTAAAAGTTTTCATCTCTTTGCTCCAATTTACGGCTCCATTCATCATTAAACAATTACATAGGCAACGGATTCAATTGCCCTCCTCTCATTTTTCCTTTCATGACCATGTTTCCCAGAAAGGGCAAAAACATAATTAGAGAATGCAGCAACAAGCTAACAAAGAAATATTGACTGCTGGTTCACAGGAGAACACTGAATTGTGAAGGAGTTTTTGTTGCTAATAATGTTTTTCCCTTCATTATCTTGGATATGTTTTTCATGACAGCCTTGCGTTAAAAGAGAAGTTTATATAAAGAGAAAAAAGGAGGAATGGCTCTCCGTCAGCCGTACAAATCTACCTGGTTTTTTTTTGCAAGAAAACACGAGGAAGAAAGAAGCCGTCTTCCCGTCATCCCTTCAACAGTGATGCAGGCGTGAGTGTCTCTAAACAAGTGCCAAACAATTTGAGCACTGTGCCTTGTTTTCCACTGGAAGCACGCGTCTCCCTTCATGTTGATGATGCTTGAGCGAGTGTAGAAAATGCATAACAGCACATGCATGTCTTCCCCTTTTGCAGCCAGCCACAATTTCTGGACGATGGGTTGGAACTGGAGTTGGCTCACATGGGAGCTCATTTGGCAGACCGGCCTGCCACCGGGGAGCGTATGAAAGCTAAACCTAATGAAAGCACGCACAGCCAAAACCTGCTGGCTAACATCTGCCCAGCCACAACCGGCTCCACGCTCACGTCAAAGCACACAGCTCCCTGTTTTTGAGGGTTCCTGACTTAAGTTGAAGGTGTATATGATCTTTTTTTATGTGCTGCGCAGGCTTCATCTTCGTGGCCTGTGGGACTTGGAAATCTATCAAAACGAGGTGTGTAATTTTTGGAACTACAGGGAACTCACTGAGCAAATGATGATTTTTTTAACATTCCTGGGAGATGTTTTTCAGATTTCCACAGACTACAGAGATAAATATAAGCTCTCTCTATCCACACACTGCAAACAAGGGGAACTTTAAGAAAGTGAAACAGGCTTCTTTCTGGGAAATGAGTCTTTTTCTTGTTTTCTAAAACAGAAAAATAATCTCGTGAAGCATGCTTTCCAAGCAGCTTTGTTTTAAGAAGATATTCCAGCTAATACTGAGCTAGATTCAACCAGTAACGAGCTAAAACGATGATCTGCATAACATCCTAGCAGAGGAACAGGATTGTTTTCCTTTTTGTAAGAGTGAAACCACTTGCACGACTCCTCCATTTAAGAATATAAAGTCTGTATTAAATGGTGTTTTTGTTTGCTTGCTTAAATTTCGGTGTTTTTCCCATTAGGATCACTTTGGCTTGACTTTCAAGAAATCTAGCAAAGCAAAAATTTGCTTACCCCGTTGGCAGATTTTTTGTTGTTTTTTTTTTTTGCTTAACACAAGACATTTTGGTTAGATTTAAGAGTATCTGGCTTCAGCTGTTTTTGCAGTGTAGCCGACACTCCTTAATGAGACACAGTTTATTCATTCCTTCCTTAAATCTGCCATGTTTATGTTATTTTTTTAAAGCGGAGAGGTGGGTGTGAGTGTGTGTAGGAGGGGCAGTTTGTTCATTTTGTATCTTTGCACTGCCTTAAATGATTCTTTGGAAATACTACAAAGTGTCTCAGAGAATCCACATCTGCTGTGTCTGCAAGTTTTGTTCTAGCCTCACTTCTGTCGGGGCTCAAGGGATGGCATTGTTGGTCTAGTGGTCACATGGTCGATCCACCTCTTGGTCCAGAATAAAATGTCTTGACACTATAAGATGGATTGCAATGAAATCTGGTGCAGATATCATTAACCCCTTCAGGGTGAAATGTAATAACTTTGGTCAACATTTGTCCAGGTCATTGGTTTATGACCATAATATTGACATTCCCATCAGCCTCAGCTGTGCGCTGCGTTTAGTGCTTATTAAATTGTACCACATAAAGTAAAGATAATAAACAACTTAAACATAAAAATATACTAAAAAAAAAAAAAAAAACTTGGTTGGCATGCTGAAATTTAGCTTAAGCCCCATAGAAACAATGATGTTTTGAGATAAATGACATGTCAGTAGGAAATACTCCTAAATGGGCTCCATGTCGAGCCCTTATAATGTGGGTTTAGTTTCCTCAACTATTCAATTTCAAGATATACATACCGTGTATATTTTACTACATTTCTATTGCTTTTCATTTGAAGTGACTGTGTCTGGCCCTCATCTATCAGCAGGATTATGCATAAACTACTACACTGAAGGGGCTCTTTAAAAATGGAGAACCCCAGGCTAAAAGTCTTAAAAAGACACTGGGGAGTTCTTTTGTGCTATATATTGTAAATTATATTTATTTGAACCTCTGTTTAGATCACGAGCACTTTGACACAGAATGTGAATCTTACGCTGTGAAAAAGCATAGTTAATTTTTCTTTATTTTCCAAGCTTTCGCAGCGTGAATAAAGGTATCAACCAATCAAGTTATGTGAAATAGATGTCACGCCACAACAATGGCAAACCTTTTCATATCCAGCCACACTGTTTTGTATGAAAACGAACACAAACTTCAGATGGTGAACTGAAGGACTACGTGTGGAGCAGCATCACCAAGCAACTACACTATCAGGATAGTGAGGATCTTGTGTAACGTTAATGTCATATGAATCAGATCCAGGTTGCGCTGTGTGCGTCTTTTTACCTGGACACTGAACATAGACCCAGAGGAACAGAGGACACTGGAGCAGACCCACTGGACACCGCTCCACGCGATGTTGAATCCAGTATTATTTCTGAAGAATCAGCTGGCATGAATCTAGTCAAACTCCTGACTGAACAACCCTTACAGAAAACACGGCATCACATGTGATGCACATGGGAAACGTGGTTTTGGAACAATTTTCCATTTACTATTTACTGTACAATGGCTTCACGCCTCACGCCGTGATAATGTTCCAAACCACATGAATTTCACATGTGCAGAAACACATGGTCACCTGCGATTGCATGTGGAAAACATGGGAAATGTGTGTGTTTGTGACGTTTCTGTGTCTGTAAAGGCCTTAACTTTAGATTCAGAATGGTGACAGTGATTTCACACGGACTGACCCAAACAATACACCAACCGCCAACAGCCAACGAGTGACGCATTAGAACCAAGATCCTTGTTTCCATGGTAGCAGTCATTTACACTAACCGTTGGGGCCGACTTACGAAGGAGGAAAACATAGATCATCATTTGTGGTTTTAACAGTATTGTGGTACAAGAAGAGTGGACTGTTGACCTTGACGGAGGTGTGTGCTCTCCGAGTGCACAGGCGCTGTTTGTTCTATAAATTGACATAACTTATTACATTCTAACCCTGGGTCTTTTTCAGTAGAGCACAGTTTTCAAAGGTCTTTTAGGTTATTTTGTTATTTAGGTTTTTGCTGTACTTTTATCTACTGCATGTCTCTGCATTAAAACTCTATGCATGTGAACGTTTCAAATAAAAAAATAAGGTCAGCTTTGGTACACATTTGGTTGGTGTCAGGTTACGGTGATGAACGCTGCAGGCGCCCCCTGGAAATGTTTGCCTACA
>JAPQRN010000002.1:6238816-6259327 GCA_037367275.1 Coranthus polyacanthus
AGCTTTGGTACACATTTGGTTGGTGTCAGGTTACGGTGATGAACGCTGCAGGCGCCCCCTGGAAATGTTTGCCTACAGGACGCCGACAGAAACCCTGCTGCATATTATAGTAAAGTGAGCCAACGTAATTCATGGACGTCGGTTAAGAATTATTTATATTGACAGCAAACATAATGTCTCTGGAATACTTCTCCCCAAAACATATTTGCAGTTGCAATTTGTCAACAGGTTTTCAATAAGACTGCTAGTGTAGGAACATTATTTATTACAAAAAAAAAAAATAACACACTGCCTTATACGATATCAAATATATAACATGTTTAGTCTTGAAAGACATCAAACGAACGCCTCAAGCATGTACATGAGTCCTCTTGTTGTTTCCTTGGTAACGAGGGCTGCTGTATATCAATGCAGCTGATGGAAAGGTTAAATAATTTTATCAATACCCTCTTTTTGTGTTCATGGTGACAAGTGGTGTGGGCTTACTTTGGCACTAATTAGACAGAGAAATGTTAAAAAAAAGTGTTTGGTGTCTTGTATGCAAAAAATGACTGAGGTAAATGACTTATTTGATTATTCGGGATGGGTTGCAGTGCGGTGGCAGCCTTTTGTCTGTTTAAACAGTCTGCATTACTCATGTGAGCGAGAGACACCCATCTGTTTTACAAAATTATCCTCACTAATTAGTCTGAAAATAGGTCCGATCAGTCAATAACTGAAGGGGGGGGGCGGCACTAACAGCTTTTCAGATACAATCCAAATGCAAAGTCCAATCAAAATGCAGTCAATTAGTATTAAACCGTGTGCATAACACAAAACCGCTATTTAGAATATCACCATGGAAACACAACTTACACAGACTCAAAAATTCAAGTTGCGTATGCAGCTGTACACAAAGTAATATCAGCTGTCAAATGTCTTGTGCTACCAGAGAAACGTGGTGGCTTTATAAGCAGCGCTTACTACTTATCTTAACAACTCCGCATGTAAACAGAATCAGTATGTGTTTAAGTAAAGAGGGATGCAGTTTTAGAAGACACTCACATTGTACGAGATGAAAGACCTTCAAAGAGTCGCATCCTGTGCTGTGGTAAATGGCTGTTGAGCGGATACAGTAATGGGCAGAATATTTCTTTAAGTGCTATTTGGGGCATACGCTTTATGAACCCTACTGTATGTAAAGGGTGTGAGTGCCACTCTAGAAACCAAAGACCTCGATACACAAGAACAAAGAAGGAAGCTTCTCCTTTATGCGCCTCGTTTCTATAAGACGACGACACCGCGCTCAGGAGGCAAACGAGGAAAACATTCCTGCTGTAATTTGACTAAATGAATGCTCAGGAACTGGGTATTACTGACCTACAAATTTAACCTTGTTTCTTTTGTATTTTTGGAGGAGCGCTAGCGTTTGGTGTTCTCATTTCTGAAGCGGCAGCCCATGGGACTGAAGGCTCGAAACTAAAGATACTACGTGGTGCTTAATGAGACCGCACAAATGAGGGACAGCAGAAGAGAAAGATGCTTTGCAAAGAGGGGAAAAAAAACCCAAAAAAAAACCCCAAGAAAACCAAATACAAGAGGAACAATAGAATTTCTGATGCCATACAATTAGGTTCAGTGTTGCTGTCGACGGAAAACTGTATCTTCGAGTATCTGCCCGACGCTTACAACTATTCCTTAATAGGCTTAGTTGGATAAACACTGTTTTCTAGAATCCTAGCCCGTTAATGTATAATTATGTGTTTGCGTATAATTTAGAATTGAGAATATGTTCCAATTCTCAAGTGACACAAGGACATTTTAAGAACAATATAACAATTAACCCTGTCTGCAGTTTGGTTACTGTTGCTTGTTAAGCATTCCCAGTGATATCATTGAGAGATATTCCAAAGGAAATAATAGCACATTTCTGGAATAATTGGAGAGAACTGTTATTGCCAAGAACTGAAAGTCAAGATATTGTCTATAGAGCTACAACCGATGCCGCCTTTATGGACTGAAAGCTGTTGTCAAAAAGCACCGCAGGTTTGTCCTTTTCCTCAAACCTCTGTCTATACTTTTGGCTACTGTAAAACAACTTATTTTGATGAGAAACTAAAAACACATTTTTAGTTTAACTGCAACATCAGTGCGTAGCAGCAGAGCTACTGTTGTCAACAAAGCACCAGAGTTGTACCTTTTCGCTTCTAAACTCTTTGATAATAGCTCCACAATATCAGAGTAAAATAGACAAAAATGACTACACTATGCATTTGAGAGCTACATTCACAATATAGCCTCGAGTTATTTGATTTGACTGATTTTGTTTGCTTTGTAGTTGTTAGCAAAGACAGTTGAATATTACATCCTCAATTTGAAAGACAAACAAGTCCTAGTCTGTTTGTGTGTGTCCACGGTCCTCATTAAGCCTGTATATAATAACTAACAGATTCTCCACACTATTTATTCCATTTCTCTTCTTTTTGGCATCTGAAAAGCAGATATATGTGGATATCTGCTGTCGGACTTGGATGCTCGGACATGCACGCAGTTTGCACAGCTTGACAGATATTCGAAAAGGAAATAAGAGCACATTTAAGGAATAATTGTTCAAAAACATCAGAGAAGGCAAAATGACTAGACTGCATTTGAGCTACATTCACAATTCAGTGTTTATTTGATTGACAAAAACTGCTTTGGCAGAGTATTACATATAAGTTACTTGTGTTTTAACTTTACGATGATAGCTGTGCATCATTTGAGGCTGAACAAATACTGTTTGTGAGTTTTTGTTAATTTTTTTTTATTGCAAATTGTGAATTTAACTCTAGTCCTTTTCTATTTACTTATCTGGTATTTCAGAATTATTATTCCAGAAATGTTGCCTATTTTTACCTTTAGAATATCTGATCTATCTCATAATATAATGGACGTCCTCGAATTTAAATCCACACAACATGCTATTTCCTAGTCTGTTTATGGTAGGAACCTCTAAAATTCTCAGTAAGTCTGTATATAATAAGCAATGGTCTGGCACCTCTCTGCTTAATGAGGATATCTCATATCCTCAAAGTTTAGAGGGGGATGGTTCATGTGCACACCATTTCACTTGTTCGGAAAGCTTGACGGGCCTCCCACGCCTAGTTACGGTTGGTAACATATGATTGGCTTAATGAAGGGTCAATTATGCAAGAAATGAAGCAACAGACCGAGGTGAATTACATATAAAAATGTGAGTGCTTGGTATATTTGCATGTAACTCGGATCATCAGTGAAGAAGTGGACAGACTCCTGACATGTCCGAGTGTCCACTTCCCTCCTGTTTCCTACTTATTTCTATTCATGTCAATGCCTGGATCATAGACTTTACTGCTCTAGACTCCTAACAACAACATATCATTTTATTCATATTTCCTGACATAGTTTCACTTGTATATCCTCTGAGTGTTATTATGTTACTCTTAGTTCAAATGTGTTCATACTGTGAAGGCTGTATCAACAAAAAAAAATAATAAATAAAAGAAAATCTACTTTTCTAACATGGCAGCTGTTTATTTCCCTGCACAGGAAATCCTACAATATACACGCCAGACTGACTTTTGTGAGATGTTAATTTATGCTATAAATAAATAAATAAATAAATTATGAGGCGAACACAGAACTGCTTGTTCCCATGGGATCAACTTGCTTTTAAGTTAAGTAATCAAATGTAAATGTTGTTTTCCTTTGGGGTCCAGTTCCAACGAACATGCGTTTCCTTCATATAATGAAAACCAGTTGCAGAGAATATATATTAAATCTATTAAACTTACAGTGAGAACGATGCGGTGAGGACAGACCCTTATTAACCTTTGATATGAGGGAAAGTGCACTCAAACCTCTGATGTTATTTTGTCACTGCTGCTTTTACTGCACTTGGTCATTTTGAAGGCAACACGTGCGCCTCAAGCCTTAAATTTACAAACACACTCACTGGCGTCAGTCTGCAACCAGGAACATGGTAACCAAGTGAAAGATGCACCTGAATCATTTACACACAAACACTGAACATTACATCAATCATTTGGCCTTAACTTCAGCTGCTTCTCAAAAGCACATCACTGACATAACATGCACCGAAGTTTTGCTTTGCTCTCAGCAGAAAAAACAGTATTTGTGGTGAATTTATCGTTGTATTTTTATGCTGCTCTCTTGGCCGGGCCACTCTGGAAAAAGACATTTTAATCAGTGAAACTTTCACCTGATTAAATAAAGGATATAATAAAAAGTCAATACCTGCCTATTTGAGTAGATGTGTTTGTTAGGCAAACCTAATTTATTTGGAAATGTGCACTTTTACTGGGGCTGTTACCTACGATAACGGCACATTTATACTAGCCCCATTCACACTAATATGGATATTTTGAAAAAAAATGTTCTCAACATTTGGGCCTCTTATCCACATGTTAACAATGATTTAGTCCACTTAAACAGATATACATTTAAACTGGAGTTTTTAAAAATAAGTATGGACATGAAAATCTAACCTAATGTTATGTGCATATCCATTGTTGCTTTGTGTAATGAGCATGTCCGTAAAACAACAACAATGGCAGACGTATAGGCTGCCGGTGTCTTTAGCCCTAGCAGTTACAACAGGATATTGAGGATTTTTTTTTAAGTCAGTGTATTACCTGCAGTAGATCGCGGTCAGCAGCACAGACACATTTTAGTGAAACACACACACAGTACCAGTGTTGTGACTCTGTTTGAAAGGTCATACTACATACAACTGGCATACTGATTTAGACCAGAAGTAGTAAATAGTATGTGACAAACCTGAAACTCTGTAGTATGCCGAACAGATACTGCACCGGCCAAATTTCTCAGTATGCTGCTTGAGCTGCGTGCACGACATGCTGCATCCCACAATGCATTACGGTCATCTTTGTCTCCTTCCAATGACGGGTTGCAGTTAAGGCTGGAGTTAACCGCAGCACCAACCTCAGGTATGAAAAGACCCAAAATGAACACTGTAAGCGGAGTATTGATCACTATAAGCGAATTATTAAAACTGCATTTGTACAGGAATGATTCTGTCCTAGGGTTTTGATCCATATAACCTCAATCACTACAAGCTGTTTCCACTGTATTGTCATGCAAAAGGTTATTTGTGGCAAAAAATACCATACTGTTGCAGTTTGAAACATGAAAACAAGCTAATAAGCAGCTAACAATAGCAATAGCAATTAATATGAACAATCTCGTTTGCATCAGATGATTTCACAGAGATTTCTATGTAAAAATATAACGTACAAGTCTTCGAACACCTGACAGGTAACTGTTTACATGGGCGTACGATTTCATAGTACACCGCATATATTCACATACAGGATTTTGCATGTAATTGCATCTGCAATCAAAACTTCAGTTCTTGGATTCAATTTTTTTGCCTCCATTTGTAATGATATGAACGGCGATGTTAACTCAGCACTGACTGCGATGTCCATCGACGACGCTGAAAATCAAAACTGTGCATTATATTTTAGCCATTTAGACGGACACACTGGTACAAATACATCTTGATTTATTTCACATACATTTTTTTTTTAACTTTTACTTTTGAAGTTTTCACAATCTAAATGATTCAACAACAAAATGAGAAACTACCACAACAAAGTCCAAATTTCCTACTGGGGAAAATGATGCAAATGTCACTGTAGTAAAATTGACACATGTAGTTTGCCAACCAGTAAAGGTACAGTTAAAGGAATAAAAATAGACAAAAATAGGACAAAAAGGTGGTTCATGTAGGTACTTTGACCAATACTGGGTCATCTTTATATTGATCCAAGAGTTACGTTAGATCCAGAACAGCGTTTGAGACAGATTTTGTAAAATCCTCAACTTTTTTTATGAATAAGTTCTTTTTTTCTATATTTTCATTGATAAATAATATATATATTTATAATATCTATAGGTCAATTAGGGGAATAGGGACAGATAATCATCCATAGAAGCCCTTCCTGAATCCATGGAAAAGTCTGCAGGTTGTTCCTGCTGAATGAACACCGGGTTATATCAATTTTGGCTAATGCATCCCATGAATATTGCTATGAATATTTTTTTTTTTAATGAATATGTACATACATGTACATAATAAAGCATTAGGTACACATATGCAAAGTATCGAACATAGGAATTTATGGTCTGTTTCATTGATTTGTTCAGTGAATAAGCATGGCGCAAGACTAAACAAAGTAGGTTAATAGTTTAGATACAAATTTGAACTGTACATGGTTCAGGTGAGTCTGTAGATCCAACCCAAAACTGAAGGGTTCTTTTTTGGGCATATAAATTTCAAATTATCATTTTCAAAGCTGATAAATGACACCTATTCCCTTTAGGTCCTTGGTGGCAACAGTTTTCAATCCTCATCCATGTCAAAAAACCGTTGCCCACTGGCAATTAATTAAGAGGATGTCCTGCTGTGCTTTTCAAAATCTGAACACAGTATCCATGTTGAGATCCAGTGATTTAAGGTACTGCTCATTTTGTTATGATGCCCCACACTGTTTGATTAACTACCACTCTTCTTGCCGCGGTGGGAAGTTCAGTAGTCCTGTTTGCAAAAAAATACATTGTACTTTGGGCTTTTGAAAATCCCGATTCTTGGATCTATAAAAGAAGTCACATCATTTTCATGTTGAAACGACGGGGACCGGCTTGTCCCTCTGCTGAGTCAACGTTAGTGCCGTTTGACTTTGAGCGGGGCACATATTCAACATCTATGTTGTTTTTATGTTTTCCTTTACCTCTGCTCCAAACAAAAAGTAGGAGGAAACAAAACAAGACCACTCCAAGGAACGTAAAACAGCCCATGGCTGTCGACACCAAAATAGTCTTTAGGTCCAAACCGAGGGTCACACTGGTCGTTCCATTGACAGTGGAGTTGCTGGGATCTGTGTAGTACTGGGTCCTGTTTGCATACAGTGATCCTAGACTTTTTACCGCCAGTGAGGTCATCAGGGTGTCATTCCCAGCAGTGCTGGATGCAAGGCAGAGGTACACACCACTGTCTTGTACCTCTGCTGACTTGATCTCCAGCGTACCGTTGTTATGGACGGTAACCCTTCCATGGTTCCTGCTCGTCAGAACTTGTCTACGTGGGGACAACCACGACACGCTGGGTCTCGGCGTCCCCTCAGCGCTGCAGCGCAACATAGCTTGCTGGCCCTCATCTACAGTTATTGTTTGCGTTTTATTCTCACGAATTTTTGGCTTTGTGCACGTCACATAATAGGACAGGAGAGACTCCTTAAACTCCTTAAAAGGCCTGCCACGGATCCCTTCAGGTGTGCTGCACTCTGGCTGTGAATCCCCAAAGAAGATGGAGTGCTGTTTCTGTAGGATCCACATGAGACGGCAGTCGCACACTAAAGGGTTGTTGTCAATCAGAAGAACCTTGAGAGCCTCAGGAGACTGAAAGACACCCTTCTCCAATGTGTCAAGGCGGTTGTGAGACACATTGAGGACTTTGAGCCCCTTCAGGCCCTGGAAGGCATATGGTTCAATAGCGGTGAGCTGTGCTCCAACCAGATGGAGTTCTTGCAGTCGAACCAGTTCCATGAGCATCCCTCCTTCAATGTGCCTGATGCGGTTGTAGGACAGGTTGAGGTGTGTCAGGTAGGGCAGATGCTTCAAAGCCTGGTAAGGGAAGGACGACAGGTTGGTGTTGGTGATGAAGAGCGTGGTCAGATTGAGGCCATGCAGAGCATTGGCTGGCACGTGGTCCAGTGAATGCCAGTTATCAATTTCTAAATGTCGCAGTCGGAACAGCTTTTTGAAGGAGTAAGGGTGCAAAGTGCTGATGCTGAGGTATCGAAGGTGGAGGCTGACCAGGTTGTGCAGGTGGGAAAGGGCCTCAGTGGGTACAACGGTTAGGTTACACCTTTCGAGGGTGAGTATCTCAAGGCTCAAAAGTCCACTGAATGCACGGTGAGAAAGGTAAACCAGGTCGTTGTCTCCCACTTCCAGAAATTTTAGATTGTGCAAATCCTGAAACATATAATCCAGGAGGATGACGATCTTGTTGTCACTTATATCCAGTCGGGTCAGATTTGCTAAGCCTGCAAAGACGCCAAGCGGAATGAGCTTTATACGATTGCTCTTGAGACTGAGCGAGTGCATGTTAAACAGGGCGTTGAAGGCTCCAGGCTCAACGTAACTGATAATATTTCCACTGAGGTCAAGTTCCTCTAGCCCAGGAAAGTTAACAAAGTCATCTGGGTTGATCATTGTCAGCTTGTTCTTACTGAGGTCCAGGATTCTGGTCTCGGTCGGAATGCCGTCGGGGATGGTGGGCATCCGCTTGCGGTGACAGACGACTGCCTTGCTCTGTGCCGAACACTCGCAGCGTGAGGGACATCCCAGCGTTGACCCTATGAAGACAGCCACCAGGGCCAGTCCCAGGAATGGTTGCCAGCATGAGACGACCGTGTGCAGCATGACTTTGCTCATACAGTCGACCATTCTGTCACGGTTCTGCAAGAGAGACAGAAAAAACAAAGAAGAAAGAGAAAGGAAGATGTTAGTGAGGATCAGAGGAGGTATTCTCTGAAAATTCTATCACATTTTACGTGTAAAATAAACCGGGCCAAAGGTGGACTTTGGGATGTAGCAATGACGTATGAAATGAGTGAAATGAAATATCACAATTTAAACATATAAATAAGCCAAATAAAGTAAAATATAAACACTGTGATGAACCAACTCAATAACCAAAATATCAGCAAATAAATCACCAATTAATCAACTGAACTGGGATTTTAGCAATTTATAAACCAGAATCAAATGCAAATGGAATCAAAACCAAACAAGATTCAGAAAATATATTAAAAAAATATCTGCAAAATTGCAATTACGGGATCACAACCTAAACCAAGAAAATCCCTATGAAGTGACAAAGGCTATAGATAATATTGTTTGGCTGAAAAATTCAAACATTGCTCGGACCTTGTTGTCACTATTTTATCCCACACAGTTAGAAGCAGAAGCAGCTTCAAGTTCTGCCTCCGATTGTAGCCTAGTCATTTCCATTGCATTAAAAGTTCTTTTTCTTTGTTGCTTTTTAAAATATAAGGCACATTTTCCTGTGGTTTTTATCTTCCTTTTATCCATGTGATACTGATAAAGGTACAACAGTGTCGAGTGAAATGCTTCCCTGGTGAGTGTCGGTGCATTTTATCCTGATTTTTAGCAAAATCAAATAAACCTTTCAATGAAAACAGAAAATTTGAAGCCCACTGAGTCGGTTCATTTTTGACAATAGATCATTGTAAGAAAGCCAGGAAAAAACAAGCAGATTATACTACAATTCCTGTGTATAATGTACTTTTCAAATTGGAAGATGAGGCCTGTTTTCACCCAATAGTTTGCATCTCTATTTGTTACGTATTTAGAGTCGTCTTTACTACTGTACCTCTCTGACTTATTTGGAAATAGTAAATATAAAAAACAGTTAATTATGAAAAAATCTTCCTCCATTCTATCTCCTGAAACAAACATCAAACAAGACACAAAGGGTCTCATACTCAGTATTTTGAATATTTTTTTTTTTTAACAAATTGTTCATTAAAAAATAAATCTTACTGGGATGCTGCTGTGCAAAGATGTGTCATAGACTTGTTAATAATTTGCTTTGGTTAGATATGAATATAAACACATTAGAAATAATTAAATTTTTGCACATGTGAATCACAGGTATATCTTCAAATGCAGCCTCTGCACTTATGTCCATTAAAACCAAACTCGTGTTAAATCTATTTATGCATGCTGTTTGTCTGTAGGTCTTCTCATATATATGTATATAAGTATCACATAAGCACTTGGAGATGAGACGGTATGTGAAGTGAAAGCACTGCTTGCCACAAACAGACTGGGTGACAGGTTGCAGAGATTGCAAACCATCCCTGCCTCATTTGGTGTGTCATGGGCTGTGCTAAATTTAAACGATGAGAGGAATAATCTGAATTTCTCCCCAGGCTTTTAATATGCTAGCAGATTATGGGGAAAAGATAATACGATGGCAAACCCATGTAAAAAGAGGCATTATGTAAACCTAACAACAAAAAAAAACATCGTTGCAGTGTTGTGATTTCAATCGACAGACTGTTCACACACAGCAGTAAATACAATAACTATACATACAGTATAAGTCAGGTTTTTTGTGTATTTACAATTCAAATTCATAAACACAATTTTGAGCCAAAGTCCAGGCACCACAAAGGCTTAAATGAGTCACTAAATATTTCCATTAGATTCTGTGAGATCCAGATGGTGGTGCGCTGATTTAATCCATTAGATGATGTGTCAGGGAACTATATAGTGTTTGAATATTCTAAATATAGCATTTTCAATAGAGTGCATTATTTGTATCTGCAGATGTGTATCGATTTCCCCGCTCTTTTGTGTGCCTAACCTTTTCTTTGCCATGGTTTTCTATTAAACTTTATGGCTAAAGTCAGTGGATATCACCATATGCCAGACTCTCCAATGCTGACGACTTCTAGTGTATTGTCGAATGTGCGTAACCCTGTTAAAGTGTTCAACAGATTTCTAATAGATTTTGCATGTAAAGCTAAATCCTCCCTCGCTGCATTAAAAGAGGTATGTTTTTCTTTTATGCTCAACTTTGGTGCTGACACCCTAATTACCAGAGCTCGGCTTTGTGGAAACCTTTTATTGCAGCCGTTGTTTCTAGGTACAAGTCGACAGTATGTACCAAATACTATTGACTTTTGAGTGAGCTGTCAATAGGGATTATTCTCCCACAATGCAATTCACAAAGGAAATAAAGGCTCACACCTGGAAAAAAGAGATCTTGAAAAAACATTTGGTGTTTCCATAAATAGTGACACAGAGAGATGAGACTTGGCCTGATTATCTTATTTCATGTAATGTCTTTTTTCAGTGGTGGAAGAACAATGTACAGCAATGTTAAAATACTCCATTACCAGTAAATCCTGCAGGAAAAATACTACTTCAAAGATAAGGTGAATAAAAATTAGTAGCAAAATTTAGCAAAAAGTATTGGTTACATCCCTGTGACTAATACAGTATGTGATGTTATTAGATTATTAATAGTGTTACTGTTGTTTCTGCTGGAAGTGCAGCCTTTTGAACTATATTTTATATCCAGTTTTATATACATGGACACCAGACCGTGACACACAAGTTGTGATACACAAATCTGTTTTTACTTTTAAACTTTTTCTCTCATCTTTGATTTTTTGAATTTATTGAAATGAAACCATGTGAGAAGTTTAGAGGGAAAAAATTATTTTAATTAAACTATGTGGTGAAGCCCACATCTCAGACATCTGAAATGTGAGCCGACTACACACTGATTTACGAGAGAAGAGAAAAGGTTGGAAACCACTGGTTTAATCCTTAATAATGTGATGTATTTTAAAAGCGTGTTATATTAGCTGCTGTGTAAAATGATCTTAAAAGTAACTAAAGCTGTCGAGTAAACGTAGAGGTGTAAGTGCAATATTTGCCTCTGAGATGTAGTAAAGTAGAAGGAACATAAAATAGAAATAATCCAAGAAATCACCTCAAAGTGCATCTGTTTTTGTTTTTTAGACAACGTTCTTAGACAGCTGTTCGTGTGTAGATAAGATGTGCTTATTTAGGAAATATGGTTTTAAATGACCAATCTTTATAAACACTATGATACGTACATCTGATCGAACGCTTAATCCTCTGGAGGTTTGAGGGGGGCTGGAGCCCATCCCAGCTGACGTCGGGCAAAAGCGGGGTTCACCCTGGACGTGTCGCCAGTTCATCACAGGGCTGACATATAGGGGACGAACAAGCATTCACTCTCACATTCACACCTATGGGCAATTTAGAGCGACCAATTAACCTGTTGAGGTGCATGTTTTTGGACTGTGGGAGGAAGCTGGAGTACCTGGAGAGAACCCACGCAGACACGGGGAGAACATGCAAACTCCACACAGAGGCCCAGCCGGCCTGCACTAGGTTTGAACCCAGGACCTCCTTGCTCTGAGGCGACAGTGCTAACCACTGCAGCACTGTGCCGCCGTACTGTATCTGTCCTTATTAAATAGTCAATTGTCAAGTCAGGGGGCTTTACAATCTGTACAATGTGCAACATTCTCTGTGTTTTGAAATAAACCATAAATAAATAAAATACTACTTAATTCACACTAGTCTTGAAAAAAATCCACAATGATATTATCAATACAGCAGCCAATCAACAGTTGTTTGTTTCAGTTTCCTTGTTTTGAAGCCATACATACACACAGGATATTTCCACATGTCCTTGTGTTTTTGCAGACTCGTTCCACATAACTGCGTTATGCACACACACGCACGCACACACACACGCTGTCCATGTGAAGTGCTGCACCATATGATGTGATGGTTTACTAAGAGGGTGTCTAATCAGTATAATGATTGGATGTATTTATAACAGTGTCTCATCAGAGTATGAGTGAGCCTGTGATATGACCTCCTCACCTCGGCCTAATGTGAGTGAATCACCGATAATGCCCGCTGAAGTGTGTCCTGTGCAGGAGCAAACACTGCACAGGATTAGGCAGGTGCCCCGTGGGAACATCCAGGGGAAAAAAAAAAAACAATCTCAATTTGCCCAGGTAGGGCCCAATGTCTGTGCTTATAGAGTTTTGCACTGCTGGAAGCATGACTTATTTTTCGGATAATTTCCTTGATAATTTAACTGTGAACAACAAATAATGAACGTGTTCAGTGTTGTTCCCTGCTGCATTCTGATTGATTTTGTGCAGCTCGTGTACTTGTCTTTCAAAGTTAATTGTTGTCAAGACAAAGCACATAGTGGTATTTTTTTTTTTTTGCAATCTATAATAATCAAGTCACAGATAAATATGTTCCTTTTGTTACAACACAAACATGTTTGATTTCACTTGGTTTTGTCATCATTGTAAGAATGTTCCACCATAACATTTTTGTCATCGTGTCTAATATTTCACAGCACTTACAGTATTTAAACAAGTGTTGACACATTTTGATTATTCCTTTGGATATCTGTAGTAGACATAATCAGTACCTTCTTTTTTACTCACTTTTTTCAGACTCCTTCATAGTAGCCTCTTTCTTGTACAATAATTTAGCACTGATATTCACCTTTTACAAAGCTGTTTCAGTACAATGCAACCACAGCAGGAAATAAATCTCTTAAGCTTCTAAATGTTTGCTTTACCTAGCGTTTCCTTTTTCTGCTACTTTGTACTCACTCCTCTACACCTCAGAGGCAAATACTGTCCTTTTTACTCCACTACATTTGTCTGAAAGCTTTAGTTATTCGTCAGATTGCAATTTTCTTCCTTTCCAGTGAAAACCATGTATGTCCAAGTGTGTTCATTTTGAATGTTTGTGATAAACTGAAGGATGAAAAGTGTTTCCTTTATGGGTTGAGTTTCAAATTCTCCTCCTTCTGAAGCTAAAAAAAAAAAAACCCTCCCATTGTCACAAAGCTGAAAACAGGCCTGTTTTTCTGGTGGTTCTCACACGATGCTACAAACATATGATGATCTGTGATGCTCTGCTGTAGATTAAACAGTTTGTAAAGTAGTAAAAATGAGTTCAGCCTTAAACGTGTACAGCAGTAAAATGCAACATGCGCATGGATGCAGCTTTAATGTGAATCTAAAAACATCATAAACATCATAGACATAGAGTCCATTTTACAGCGCAATGAACACTTTGACTTTTCGTAGTTTAAATGCATTTTGCTGATAAAACATGTTATTGTTAAGTGTTTGCACAATGTTTTATTAGTATTTTTATTCAAATAAAAGGATCTGAACACTTCATCCAGCTTGACACAAAACAGCTGAAAATATTCATGTCGTTTTCAGCGAAATTCAAACTTACACAGAATGCGACACTTCTCAATCTTTTGCGACTTAAAAAAAGGCTCAAACACATATTCCTCCTTAATGTTTTTGTGTTTGTTCTTATAGTTCTGTTGCCGAACGCACAAGACACTTTAACCTCGAGGACCACATGACAAATCACAACATGCGGTTCCACAAATTCCAAATAAATACGATTCAGAACATTAAAATGACATAACAGAAATATCTAGTTATACCGGATAGTGTCCTCTGTCTGAGCTGCCAGGCATCTTCTATGAATCTCATCAAAACAAAAGTTAACTCAACATATCAGCATCAGGCAACCGAACAACAAATCAGGACTGTACAACTGGATCTTCTCAAACTTCTCAAACTTCTTCTCAAACAAAAAATCCTGAAGTCTCTGTACAAAGGGCGAAGGATTATCCTCATAATATATCATCCTCAACAAAACCAAGATCAGAAAAAAAAAACACGCACACGTTGCTCTTTGGGAAGTCACTTTTCAAATTAGCAAACAGAAAACAAATAAGTCGGCAAGTTTTTATCGAGGGCTAGACTTACTCTTTTACACTTTTCTCCAGTATCTCAGTAGTGCATCAATATTTTGGGAAATTACAGTGACATTCAGTAACAGTCACACTATATGGTGAGAGAAATCCTGCAATGCACTGTGAGATAAGACTGCACAGTAAAGGTGTTTCTATAATGTGGCCCCTGACCCACATTAGTGCAGGGTTGGATCCTGAGAGGGGGATGATAACAGCTAATGGTGTCTGACTCAGCATAAATCAGTGAACAGCCATTTCACAGGGGTGCTGAGGTCGCCTGTGCAATCCCATCATTCCACGCAGATGTACACAGTGGCTCCATGTGAGTCTCACACTTGAATATTACTTGGTCTGACTATTAGACAAAGATTTACACCTCTCCACTGTGACGAGAAAAAAAAAAAAAAACGGTTTTCACTTCCCGTCATAATCAGGTCCTTTCAGTCCCATAACTTTATTTTACTTACAGCCCGAGGCAGATGAGTAGTTATGACGTCTGTCTTCACCAGAGCTGCAAACACATCCCTGTTATCCACTGTTACATCCTGATTTCACTATCTTGGTTCTTCATCTTCTCAAATACATTCTGTGCAAAAGAAGGTCATTTGTCTTTATCTTACACTGCATTATCAGACTCAACGTGCCTAATAAAGGTTCACCTTTGGTCAGTGCAGTAGATTTGTTTCTTTGACCTCTGCACTCCTCACTTGGTGTCGAGGTGCGTGAATGCTACAAAAGGATTTATCAGACATGAATCTAGAGGTTAAAGTGTGCCGCTGTACACATTAGATTGCAGATGCTCCTCGGGCAGTCGACTGATATGTTTCCTGGGTCATTGCTGAAAATCTTTCTCACTATCTTACTATGACCATTTCAATTTTTTACTTCCTGCAAAAGCTGATGATGTACAGTACATTAGTAACTACGTTTACATGTTACACACTAATATCCCACTATTATCAGAGGTGGCAAAAGTACAAGTAAATGTCTTTATTCAAGTGAAAGTACAAACGTACAAGCTCAGTGTATATAAACAAAGTATTCCTACATTTCTACTGGCTGTTATTGATCCACATGAGAGGGAAATGTAGACATCCAAACACGAGGAAGATGCCTGCCACGTGTACTACGTATAGTACATGGACACAGCTACATTTTAGACACGGTACAAGTCACACTGTAAGAAAATAACAGTAGCTCAGATTAACTGACCTATTAAGAGAGACAGGGGAGCAATAAACTAAAGAGCATCAATACTTAACATGTGCCAAATTAAAAATCACAATTCTAAACAATACATCTCTGACTGTCAGAGGTGGTCTCCGTCTCTTGTCTGTTTTGTCTTGTTACATCTTTTACGTCACTACCAGTGGCAGCTGGTGCTAAACAAGACAAGAGAATATGAACACAGCAGTTATGGATATGTGTGCAGAGCCAAATTATTTCATGTCTCATTCAGCTGATAATGCTTACATATAGTAAGTCTTACATTTTAATAAAAATAATTCAACTTACACAAGCATTTTAATGAAAAGCAAAAGCCACATGTCTCGCCAGAGTCGAACCCCAGTCCTGCAAGTGGGAAGCCGAGTGGTTACCCACTTGACCATAGAACAGACACTATGCAGAAGCCCTACATGAGCTATGCAGCCGAATAGTCAAGTGGCGTTTGGTCTCATAATCATATTTGGTTTCCATTAAATTGCAGTCCCCGTGTAAAACACAGAGGTGCATGAGACTAAACGTTGGAGTAACCGGCTGAAAAAGACAAAACTGTGTTGCCCGTGATATTTGGAGCAGGTTAATCCTGTCTGGATCTCACTCATGGCCACTTGGCAACGCAGCGAAAATCATCCAATCACATAAGCAAGAAGAAAATAAAACCAATTCTGATTGGTTCTTTAATCCTCCAATGAGAGCACCCCGCGCCCTGCGACCAGGACGTGAATATATTAACACAGAAATCACAGTTAAAAACAACTTAAAGAAATGTTGACATGAACTACAGGACACAGGAGAGTGTCCTATTTGTATTATTTGTAATAATAAGCATTTCAGAGACATTTTTGCTAAAATTAATATGCTTAATATTATGTTTAAATAGCTCTTCTCCTCCAAGTAATTTTAGGTAGGGCGGTGCCCCTGCGCCCCCTATGGACCAGCCATCACTGCTCTATACATCAAGGGGTCGTCTTTTCTTTGTGTTATCATCCCATGGATGTAGGTTGAATCGGTCTTGATATTGCGAAGGTGCGCTATGATGTAAAATAAAAAATAATTGATAATTGTCAAATGCATTAAAACAAAGTAACAAAACTGAAAACATAAGGAGTAGAAAGTATAGTGTTAAATGTAGAGATGACAAGTCAAAAGTCATCAGAAAAATAAATACTCAAGTAAAGTACAGATACCTGAAAAACCTAAGAACCATAGCAAACTATTTGCATTTCATTACTTCCAACTATGACTATTATATATGATAATATTCCATATTTGATACAGACCATGTAAACAGCATAATCCTTATTACAAATAAGTCTACATTTCTGGTTGGAAGGAGAAACACGTCTACTTGTAAACATGGATATCTTGGATATCAACAGGTTTTTGGATATGCACATATTGCAATGTTTACCTTTTCAAGAAGGTACCTGAAGGTATGAAAGAGGAGAGTTATGTTCACCACAGGTATTAAACTATTATTACATCCCATTTTGACACAAAGAAGGAAAATGGCCCTAGGAGATCCAGCTGTTATGTCACATTTATCGGATGTGCAAAGTGGAATGTAAACAGGAATATTTAGGATAAAGGATGAAACAGAATATTTTCTGCATAAACATAGACATTACAAGTCTTAAGAGACCGAGCAGGGTCAGTGCAAAACATATAAAATATATTTTAACAATAATTTTAACTTGTTACATCTATTTAAACCAAATAACAAAGGTCATGTGTTTAAGATTTGAACATTTGTTTTTTGAAAATTATAATATAAACAGTTTTATTTTAATGGGATAATACTGTTGGTTAAACAGACATTTCCATTTTTAAACCTGTTCGTATTGCTGCTAAAAGGTCCAAACACAATGCTCTAAGGCAGCTTGTTTATTTAAAAGTCTGAGGGTATTTCTTACAGCAAGCCTATAATGTATATTTATTTATATACGAAAAATATTGCAGTAAAAAAATCGATGCCAAAGTCGGCTCCTGCTGTATTCTCATTTGGCTGCATTTTAAAATTTTATGTGCACCCATGCTCGCATAATTACAACAAAATGATTATTTGCACATGCAGAGTGCAGATTCAGTCCAAAGCAGAGTCCTCTCAGTTTGCTCCTTTGAATTACAGTAGCTTGCATTTCCTCATAGGTGATTTTGTTCTAATTGGGGCAAATTGAATCAAGCAATCATGGGTCAGTTTGCTCATCAGTGTCTCTTCCCCTGTTGGGCAGAGTGGTCACCCACTATTCACGTTTGATTTCAAATTATTTGCCAACTAATTAGCCCCACAGCTCCAATATAGTGTGAATATAATTATGCAAAATGATAAATTAAATCACTCATCGGTAGACCTCACTGTAGAGCAGGTCGGCTTGTTGCAGCAGGATCTTGGCAAGAGAGGGTCTAAAATCTGGATTATTACGATGGGATGAGTCAAAACTACACAACTTTGGAAAAAATGATTCAAGGTTTTACTATTTATAGGCTAATGCTAGTTAACATTTTTTCTCTTATTCACCATTTCTGCCAAATTTAAAACAATAATATTGCCGATATAGAGCATTTATTTGCTTTCTTTTCAGAGCTTGAAAAATGAAAAGAAAACAAATTCATATTCAGTTAATATTCATTTCGAGGTCAGGTCTGGAGCGTTCTCTTTATTGTTTTCCAAAGCTGTACATAACCTTTAACCGTTTTTAAAATATACAGTTATGCGTTTTTAATAGGATGCACTGATATTTAAGTCATTCTCGGCCTCGCTGACTGCCATCAGACATTGCAAATAATTCACACATTCACTGATGGCAGTGGCTTGTGTTTAGCTGCTTTTATCTTAAACGTTGTTTGGTTGAATTTGTGCTCATTCAAACATGATGAAGGGCTGAAAGAGTTTAAAACAGTTCCGTTCTTTTTTCATAATGAAGATTTCTTTGTTTCCCTGATACACAAATAACAGAAACAAAACGGAAAAAACTGGTATCAACTAAATTATTACTTCAAACATCAGTATCGGCCAAGAATTTCACAATCTGTGAAGTTTTTAGTAGAAGAGAATAGATTTGTCTGATTAGTTTTATTGTGTGTTCTGCTCACCAAAAACCTAACAACGCATTACAAATATATAATAAAAGGCCTGAATGAAACATGAAACAATTTTACATCACACACTAAAACAGTTCATGTCTGTGGCTTAACTCTGTCTCTTCAGATTCATTAACACTAATTACATTTGAAATAAATGACTTCTTAAACACATTTTCAGTCGCCAAAGGCACTCTATAGCATCTTCAGGAGTTCATAGGCTCAAACTGAACTGAGGGTAGGAGATCGTTTTATTTAACAGCAGATGACGAAGATACAAGGAATGGAGGTAGAGAAAAAAATCTGAAAAATGCATAATAAAGCAGTCAAACTGGTGACGTAGCAGTTTGAGGTCGGTGACTACCAGGCTACCAGTCACTTTTAAGAATGTGAGGCATGCGTCGTCAAGGGAAAATCTAAATTTTCATCATGTGATTTTTCTGCAAGAGCAATGCTTGTGCTGTATGTCACTGGTGGACTTTGTAACCATGGCACTCTGTTTACACTTAGACTCTTAAGCCATAATCCTGGCAAACTATTGGTTGTAAACATTTTCCTTTGGCTTTCGTCTGGGGGTAAGTTTGTACACCCTGAGCGCTCACAAGGCACTTCTTATTTTGCTCAAGTAGTTTGAGGATTTAGATAACAACTTGGCCTCTGTGCAATCAACCAATAAAAAGCCACTTGTGAAATTGGCCTGCCTGTATCTCCTCTGGAAAGGTTTTCAGACTGTGTTTGATGTGGCCCCCAGGCACTGATCATCGCACATAATGTGATTCCTCTTCACACAGAAAAGCCTCCCTGCATTTATGGTGGATGGTGGGAGACAGATGCTTTCTTTAACCAGCAATTATCAGCACTCCTTAAAAAGCATAATCAAAGTGTCAAATTTTGATATTTTGACACCAAAGATGGCTTTCGGAGGAAGATTCACTTCCGATGGCAGGAAAAGGAGCAAAATTAAGTCTCAGAGCTACAGAAAAGCTGCTGAGAACCGAGGCTGTGTGAGGAATAAAGCGATAATGAAAGCAATATTATGTGTAATCATGCAGAGAAAGAACGTGCTTCATACTGGGTGCAGCAGTTATACAGCAGGCTTTCACATACATTAGCGTCTGACATGGCTGCCTTCATGCCAATGGGTGGAACTTATTGTACTTAACTAGTTATAACGAGCATTATATAAGAACACCAGCTCCTACAGAAGGTGCTGAAAGGGAAAGTTTTAAAATCCCAACCATACACACATTATTTATTAAATTAATTTATGTTAAACATTGTTAAAGTCACCTCTCCATTTTGGCGCACGCATAGACCTAATAGTGTAGTGTTGCAGTCTGGCACCACATGCATTTCTCTTTCGTTACATAATGTTTCAGCCCGCAGGCCTCCTTCAACAGCCATAGGAGGACAAAGACTGTGGTGTTTTATAGGCCACACCCTGGTGATCAGATAATCATGTTCCACCATTGGGGAGAGAAAACACAATCAGGAAGCAATTCAGTGAATTCAAATACACAGCAGGAACTATAGTTAAACTAATTTCTAACCCAGTGACAAAAACTAGTATATGTCACATTACATATGAAGATTCAAATTTTCTTGGTCAGGTATCTTTCAAAATGTTAAAATACAGTAACTTGTTTGGTTTTAACATTTCTATAGCTTATGTTCAATATATAATATATCATTTAAAACTGAATTTTGTAAAAAAAAAAAAAAAAAAAAAAAAAAAAGGGTTTCAATTTCAGCCCCAATATTAAAATATATTG
>JAPQRN010000002.1:6259337-6284326 GCA_037367275.1 Coranthus polyacanthus
TAGAAGTAAGTCAGTCTTGTGTTTGGGTATGTTAGCAGTGGAAATGTTTGTTTTGTGGCACCAATCTTAAAATATATGGACGATTTTCTGATTTTTCCTCATAATTCATGCATGAATGGGCGAAAAAGTAAATAATGATCAATGAGAAACAGTTCATGTAATCAGTGGCTAAAATGTTACTCTGTAAACTCTCTGTAGGTCACCTTCATCTAAAATATCCAATCAATAGCGGTACATCACAGAAATATAACAGAAAACAGTCCACATCCATGACACAACAGGGTTTTCAGAAGGTAGATCCAATAAAACATCGAAGTTGCCTCTTTTTGGAGGGATAAATTCTACGATTTGATTACATCTCTTGTTGTTTTTCCCACCCTAATGATGGAACATGATTATCTAATCACCATCAGATTCCAAGTCTGATTCTGACAAAAGTGTGACAAACTTGAAAATTCACAGTATGCCAACGATATCCAGATATATACACCGGCCAAATTTCACAGTACACTGCTTGGGCTACTTGCATGATGTACTGCATCCCACGATGTACAGTCCTAATCTGCTTCTTCTTTCTCTGTTTAATGGCAGGTGGTAACTAGTGCCTAAAGTGCATTACCACCACCTGCTATGCTGGAGTTTGGGCCAGAGTTCAGTATTTGCAAACATAATACAGATATTTACAGCTCAGGAAATTTAGGCAAATATGGCCATGTGTCGCAGAAGGTGAGCGAAAGTGCATAAAATTTCTATGATACAAATATTAGCATTTGCAGCAAACACTGAAATGAGCTAACTGACACATGGTAACTGATATGAACAACTTCATATCTAGCAAATTACTTCACATAGGTTGTCTGAAATCACTCACTATTCACTATATAGAGAGTTTGCCATGTTGTAGTGATGTCTGAAATCACTGAGTGAGTGAGTGTTTATGGTAGAGGGAGTAATAATGACTGAATGTCATTTCTGTTTTCTGAAAGATGTCTAGACAATGCCTTGGTTACCATTTAGTTCAGGCATAAAAACAACTTGGGTAGGGTTAGGAAAAAGGGGTCAGAGGAAGGGCTAAAATAAGAAGAGAGAAAATGAAAAAATAAACACAGCATGAAACGGGGCACAAACCCTGGCCTCATGTTAAGTCCACAAGCGTCGGTGTTCCACCCGAACCACCTCATTCTGCGGTTTGAGCCTCCTTAATGACATCATCCTTAATGTCACCTGGCCCATGTCATCAAATTCCGACGTCTTACGAAAGACTTACACGGACTTCTATTTGGTACCCTGCATGTCAAAAGTTGCTGCTGTAGGGCGTTCAACATGGACTCACTTCAGAATGGGCTCAAATGTAACATAAATGTAGACTTCTGTAAATATCTGTGAACAGCGGGCAGGTAATTGTTTCCTTGGTTATCTGATAAGACTGGTGGTCATGTGACTATAGAACATTGCATTTTTCACATACACGCACTGTAGGAAGTAGCGTGTACTACACATGAATGCAATATGTCGTACATAGTATCCAGAGTGTGAATGTGAACTCAGACTTTCTGCTATATGACTGCTGATCAGAAGCCAGAGGGCTGAAATGTCATCTAATAAAAGAGAATTGCATACAGAGCCAGGCTGTCTTACTCTCAAATCTACTTCCGGTGATTAACAGCTCACTACACCTCTGGGTGTCAGTGCTTTTCTACAGGCATAGACTTCAGCATTATACCCCATCACGGTTATCAGTTATAGTTTCATTAGTCAAGAGATGGTCAGTTAATATTTGCTTTCTGAAAACAACAGAGGAAATGGAAAAGCACCGTGTTTGATACGTTAATTTGCCAGATAACTATAAAATAACAGTACATCCTCATAAGGGTCATAGCAAGGGAAACTTATTAAATCATAATTTTATTTTAATGAGGCTTATAATGATGCTACCCGGAAGGAAAGATGTTATTAACTTGTAGGTTAGTTCACAGTCAGAGTATGCAATTAACCCACCTTTTTGAAAGAGCATCAGCAAGTAATCAAATGGGATCATAATGAGAGAGGAGAGACTGCAATGCTCTTTGCCTTATCCATTATTGAAAGGTTCTTTGTAAAGGCCAGCAAGGCTTTAAGGTGAGCCTGCCAACATGCAAAATGACACTGTACTCCTTTAATAAACCACTGTCAATCTGGCTTCTAATGCAACAGAAAGCCTCCGCAGGATGTGACCTGGATACGATTAAACAGCTGCAGCTGTTTCTCCAAACACTATCCTAACACACGATTAGAAGGAAGTAACGGCAGGAACAATAAGAGAAAACACAAGACGCAACAGCCGAAATGGCAAAGAGGATAGTGGAAAATCTTCCAATTGATTCATTTTCACAAGTGCTTTCATAAATTGGAATCAACATGGCATAATGTATGAATCATTAACACTCAGCACAAGAGCAACATGATCACAGTCACATGATCGAGGGTTTTAGGACCTAAAGCCCTTAACTGTGAGGATCAACAGCCTTGGGGCAAAACCAGACTTCCATGCACATATTGCCCTTCTGCATGACTTGCAGAGTGAAGTCAAAGCTCAATTAATCCGCGCTAATTAGAGATAAACTTCACAGATTGAGTCAGTTGCTTTTTTCCTGTCTCTGATAACCCTTGGTTTGGGAAGGAGTCAAAAATATGCGCATCAAAGAGTCGGATCTCAATTCATCCCACAGGAAAAGCCTCTCAGAGTTGAGTTAATCCTGTGTTTAATAGCTATTAAAAATTCTGAACTTGGGAGACAAGGAGGGCTGTTTCATGAAAGGTAACAAAACTTGGTAATTAAATGTGGGAGGATAAAAACACAAAAGTGATATTACGAGGTGACTTAATAAGGTCCGGGGAACAAAGCATTGTCATTTTTTTATCACATTTATGAAGTGACAACTGAAAAAAGAAAAATCTCCCAATTTATCAGTTCATTAGAGAACGTAGAGAAAGTTTTATTGCAGTGTGTTTTGCTGAGTTTAAGTGGCACCCACTCTCTAGTCCCACTGGACTCGTACCATATTCATAAACATTCATTCTCTTTTATATTGATAGTGAGGTGATATTCTAATGCCATTTAAGCAGCTCTGGATGTTCTCCAGAGGGGCTTGTGTGCCTCTAACCATCAGGACGATGACGACTAATCTCACATTAACATGACAAAGAGTCTAAATGTGCAAAAACTATATGTTACAGATATGTTTTTCTAGTTGATGTGTAACATTGGAGTGTTCACTTTGCAGAAACATAACGTTCCTTCAAAGATTTTCTAATATAACAGGGCGTCTACAAATGTTGAGATGCTTTAAAGATAATTTTAACCATATTTAAGACTAATTTTTGGACATATTTTCTAATTCATGGACTGCAGGTAAACATATGTATGTGTAGTATACATGTGGTCCTGTACAGAGGTAGGTTTAATGTAGGAATATGATTATTAGACTGAGTTAACTAAATCTACATTTTGCACAGGTAAGTGCAAGTACAAAGTAAAAAGACAGGATTAGGTTCAGTGGTAGGTTTAAATATTCATAATGTCAGAAATGTGAACTTTGATGCAGAAGAGTCTGACTCATTCTGACTCACTTTTTGAAAAGATACAAAAAAAGAAAAGATGGATGAACTGAATTAGATGTTTGTGGACCTGCAGATGCCCGGTTAAATCATGTATATTCTGATACATTACATATATTATTTTTTCATACTATATTACATGTACCGACATTGTCTTACAAGGATAAAACCATCTCATTTTCAAGAGGCTTCTCAACAGAAAATAAAACACAGAATACAGACATACATATTGCCACACCCACTGGTTCCCCAAAAATGCCTAAATACACAGTAAAAATGTATATCCAAAGCTATATACATACTTTAACATGTTCCTATACATTAGAATAAAGTATTTGATTATAGAAGCAAGAGCAAGCGGTCTGAAGTTGTATAAAAAGAGACGTCTTAAAGTAATAAAAGGAGGTTATGGATCTGAGTGAACTGGCCAGGTTGATCCAATCAGATAGAGATGTAAATTTAAAGGCATGTCGACCAATTTCATCCACGTTATAGGAACAAAGACAGAAGGATGTTCAGCATGCCTTAACCTATACGATGACCTATATGGGACTGAATTATTTACATTGTTTTAAGGAAGACGACAGTCCAAGAAAATGCAGTGAAAGATACTTTTGTGAGACAGCGTTGTGTTCTATAAGGACGTCTCAAAATACATCTGCAGACACTATTATAAACTACAATGAGGGGGCGAAGACTTAAATGAAACAGCATCTGAATAATCTACGATGACGAGTAATATCAACTGAGAGGTTATTCTTTTCCTGACCTGTAGGGTTAAACAGTTATATATAGATCTGTTCAGTTATTTAAAAGCTCTACTATCAGTTGAGGTGCCGAACTATGATTAGGCTTAATGTTTTAATTTTAAATGGGTAATGGAAGCCACTAGCCTGGAAATACCTTGCATACTTCCAGATAGGAACCTCCATCATCTGTAACATGACATTAGCTGATAAACATCTCTGCTGCTTTATTTATCCAGAACATATTAATATTCCTGTTTAGTGAACACAGCAAAACCCTCGAAACCCTCGCATTAATCACGGAGAGTGAAACGTTAATGAAAACAGATCTTTAGCCTCCTGCGCCCTTTCTTCACCACACAGACGGATAGCGTATAGTAACAATGTGCTATATTTTGTTATATAAAAGCTAAATATAACATGTCTCTCACGAGCCGAGACACTGAATGCACTGAGTGAAAAATCAATAAGCGCATTAGAGAACAGACTGTCATTTATGTATTGTAGAGGTACTTACAGATGGAAGTAAGGGTCTTATTGATTAATTATTAGAACACAACATCATACTGTACATCTACAGTATGATGTTGCAACACTCCAGTTTACATTTACAAGTCAGTAGCATTTATAAGTCAGTAGCGCTTAGAGGGATTTTTCTCTTTTCCACCTGCTGCCCCCACAGAGAGATTAACACTCAACAGGGATGCTAGTGAAGCTGAGTCTTGCTCATCGGTACCACAGGCAGTGCACAAGCCTGCCAATGAAGCCTGAACCTGAACCTGGTGCCGCAGGTGTTATAGCCCGCTCCCTTAAAGCATGCCAAAGTACTACGGGTAACATTTACAGAAAGGATAAGGAGTCCATGGGAAATGAGAAAAGAGGTTTCTTTAGTCTCTGGTTCCTTAATCTTCTCTGTCCCTTAATGACTTCATCACAAACTTGCATAACCAGCAAGATGGCCTCAAATTTTTGTTACCAATCTCCCATATTTTCACTGACCTGGACTGGATTTTTTTATTCATTCCCACGTCTAAAAGAGTGTTTTTTAAAAGGGTAAGCAGAACCTCGAGTGAATTTCTCCTTCTCTGGCTTTGAACCAAAAAGCCTTGTGAGATAAATTGTGTGGACTGATTAAAATGCATCTGCGGCAGCCATTAACACATTGTGTAGGCTCCTGAGAGCCCTTGTGGATTGGCTTCTTGTCACCCCCCTCCACCCATGTCTGGACAGCCCACATCACAGCTGAGTCAGAGGGTGTTTCATCCCTGCCATGATTCAATCACAGGGACAGTTAAAGTTGGTTGGCAAACCCCCTCACCCCCACCTACACACACCTTATTATGGCCTATATTTGCATCTAAATACACCGCATAGCATCTACATCATGAGACAAAAGAGAGAAAATGCTGCATGCGAAAAAACACGATGCAAATATATCAACAAACCCCCATAATAAAGGAGGACATGTAATGCTGACTCCATAAATGCCTGTAGCGAAAATCCAAAAAACAACAAGCAGTAATGCTGCAGCATAATGATAGCGTCACAGGTCCATTGCCAAAAGTACATCAGCTTAGACCAATAGTGTGCTGGGAGGATGCTCTACAATGAGACGCTGCAACATCTCATAGTCATAGTCATGCTAATAACAAATACCCACACATTCATTTAGACCATGATATTGCAACATTTTACAAAAGCTTAAAGCATTTATCAAGCAGCCAGTCTTATCATTTGATTGTTATCATTAATCCTCGTTCTGCACACATTTTCTCCAGCACACCAGGGAGAGACCACTGGGCAAGAAGTATGTAAAGCCCAAAATAACAGACACACAAATGCACACTGATAAAATCCAACCACATTTTCTTTGTAGAGGGCAAAAAATGATCGGTGTTAGCTAAAAGGCACATAACATATTCATGCATCTTCGTGATATCCCGTCAGTGTTTTGGCACACTTGGCAGGAAATGTTGTACAAATATCTGCAAGAGATCTCCCCATTCCTTCCTCCTCTACATAAAAATGAATTCACAACTTTTTTTTTCCTACCCTCATTCTGTTTTGCTGATAATTTCTGCATGTGTGATGCTTGATCTGCTGCGTCTGTCTCTGTCCTCTGCTCGCCTCCTCCGCTTTGGTTTTCTCTCTTCTCACCCAATCAAGAGACTTGACCTCTGACCTTGCAGCTCAATGCCATTAAACTCCTTTCATTGCCGCTGCTTGTAGAACCTTGGAAAAGACAAATGCAGCTTCATGCTGCCTTTAATATCAGCTCTTGATATAGGCTTGTACAATTTTCCTTTTTTTACGTAGTCTGAGTCATGCTATAGAACGTTTGGTGAGATAGAATAAAACTAAGGTTCTACAGATGCACAGTGAATACTTTAACTGTAAAGTGGTATTTTAAACAAAACACATGGGAAAAGTGATGGTCTGTTGATGTTTTCACTCAAAGTATTGTATTCACACTCCAAAACCATCAACAGCAAAAGGTTCAGATGATTATAGTCTTCATATTAACGTGTACATTTTAACACATTGAATTAATTCCAGCGCAGTTTCTTCATATGCTTGCATTTAATTTAGGAGGACTGGTTCGATGCACTGATTCAAACCGTTGATCTGGTATTGATTAACAAAAACCCCAATATCAGTTTTCAATGTATGCTTTTTCCTGTGCATCAGTAAAGCTTGAGCCTTTAAGCCCCTAGTCACCTCTGCGCTGACACTTAATTGCATTTTGTTAAACATTAATATTTTGTAATAATCCACCAGGTTAGATGTATTGTACAAACTACAGCATTATTTCTCTGAGAATCTCTTTCATATCCAAGCAAAATTGTATTGTACTGTAACTAAAATATCCCCGACCACATCGGTACTGAAACTAATCGAATTGGAACTGAATCGATTTGAGAAATAACAAGTGATACACGGCCCTATTATCTAATGGTATTCAATTCCTCCCATTGCTATAGTCCACTATTGTCTATTACTTCCAAATCATACCAATGTACACAGTGTACGGTGGTATAAATCTGAATTTTTTATAGAAGAGTTCTATTACCATTTTATAGTCTATAGATAACTTTTGCATAAAGCCTTTTGTAAATGCTGTCAGTCATTATCCAGTCTTTCAGGACCAACTAGAATTTACGATAGGTAGTAGAACGTAAAGTAAATATTCTATGTTTCACAAATGTAGCCAAGAGAAAATCCATCCAGCAAGGTTACTGACATGAGGGATGATAGACAGAATAAATGAAAACCTGTGGGGAGTTTTCACACTTTTCTACAACTGCACTGGTTTGATCCTCAGTATTGTGTTTGGATGAACAGTTTAAGAATCAAGTGGAAATGTGGTATGTGTGTAAAGGTAAGCAGTGTTAATATTTATTATGCTAATGCTATTTCTGCAGGTTAATAGTGTTTTATTGGATTCCCTTTTAGCGATGAAGCACAAAACAGGCTTTATTCAAAAGGGACCACGGAGATGCAACATTGGTACTGACTCCAAAACAGCATGCACATGAAGGTACCTCCTCAGTGAATGATCATTACTCAGGGGAGTCCACACAGCAGGGCTAATCTAACTGTGAGTTTACAAAGGGTTAATGAACTCTCAGAGGACAAATCAAAGCAGCCATCTGACTGATTTGACTGACTTTATAGTTTGCAATAAGCCATCCAATGTGCTTCTCCCACAAGATTACAGTCCTTGCGAGGATCACAAAGCTTTATTGGATATTGATCAGGTCATGTGACACAGCAGTAGAACAACAGAAACACAGGTGGCGAAAGATAACGTCAAAAATGGCCATCCTGCCGCGTCTCGTCTGGAACATCTCTGTCAATAATGCATTTATGGAGCTTCACGCTGCTCACTTTGGCTTCACACACGGCAGGGGGGATGTCCAAAAAGCTATAATCATATTTAGAATAATATCAGGGAAATTCTTTGTCGTCATATTTCTCCGCTACACCGGTTTGTCTTGAGCAGCTGTAAAGATGCTTTAAGGGAAAAAGTGGCCTCAAACTATAAATGCCAAATTACCAAATTATTATATATATATTTAGAAATTACAAGTGTATTTGCCAGTGTATAATTTACACAGTAGATCCTGATACTTCTGTTGATAATCAGAAGTGTAGTCTGATTTACTCAGCACATCCTCAACCTGTGGACACTAAATACCACTGACAGTGTTATAAAATACTCCATGACTGTTGTGATTAGGCTGCAACGATGCCATGGCTGAGTTTAGACACAAAACAACTTGGTTAGGGTTAGGAAAAGATTACGGTTAGGGTTGAAATAAGAAATGCACATGACGAACATTAGAGAAACAAACACAGCATTTACTGGGACACCAGTCTCCACAGAGTTTCTTATCCTGCCTCCAATCGCCTCCTTCTATGGTTTGTCCCTATTTAATGCAGTCAGTTTTGTACATGCAGGTATATATACAGCCACTAGAGGTCACCAATCGTCCACAAGAGGTACGTAAACACTGGCTGTTTGTTGGTGAGGTCGGGCTGTTTTTTCTGTAATTTTTTAAGACCAATTTACAGTAATGTTTTTACTTGCTTGCCAGTATTTTGCTTGTTGCTATTTGTTTTTTGTTATCAAAAGAAATATCAGCTCATGTATTATTTAAAAACAAAACATCTGTAGTAATATTGTAGTTTCTTACTATTTTACTTTTATTTTGACACTGGATTTTAAATAGGAGGAAAAAGGACGCACCCCCATACAAATGTTTTGGCAGCTGAAACCAGGTACATTACGTCGTACATCCATACATAATGAGTCATCACTGTATATTAAAGCTAATATAAGTAACTTTATACAAACAAACAAGCAAAGCAAAGCCCACCCATTGCTTTTTTTTCACCATTTCATTATTCATGGGCTGCTCTGCTTTTCACTGGAAAATGCAGCTTGTAAAGATGAATTTACAAAGTGACATGCTTAGTACATATTTGTTATCTGAATGTTCTTTACAGAAGCAAATGGGTGACACACTTTCTTCCTCGTTGGCTCTAATCTAAGTATTTCATGTATTGCCTTCAAGAAACAAGTAAACAATTCATCTATATTTAGTTGTACCGTTACTTATCCTAAGCTGTTTTTTTCCATCTTCTGCTTTGAATAATTCATGAGGGGACTTCTGAGTGGTCTCTCGGCATCTTTCACACACCTCTCGTTTGGAACAATGTGGTGAAGACAAGTGGTGGGAGGAAAATGAAAATAAAAGAGAGAGAAAAAAAAAGTCAGGGATCTCTGAATTGGAATAGTGATCTGTCAGAGCTGTGTGTCAAAGACAACAGCCATGGGCTGATTTCAGTCAAATGAATGTAAGCAGGATTGTGTTTGCGTTGCCTGTGGGTGCTCAGGTAATGTCACTGCTTAAACAATGTTGACTTGTGAAAACAGTACAAAACAATGTAGTTTGAATTTAATCAACATAAACATGTTCAAGTTTAATTAAAGTGCTTTCTCAGTTGCAGATTGCCTCGAGTACAAACACCGGAATGAGATTACCAGACGGAGTTCAAACAAGTTTGGAAATACTCAAAGTTTCTAAAAATGTAATACTGTGAAAAAAATCCCCGTGTTTTAAACACAAGGAATGCTATGGAAACTAAAGTGTGAGACAAATGGCCTTCCTCAGGTGGTTGATATCGTTACAATAAAGTGAAACATATTTGCTGGTCTGTTGGCTCTCTGGAGTGTTGGGTGGGTGAGGCAGAGGAGAACCCACCCTCAGCACTAATCGCTGAACTGCACTCAGTCCCTCTAGGATTTCACACTGTGTTTTTGTTTTCATAGCAGCCAAAACAGCTACATTTTGTTGTTATTTCTTAAATAACCAATGAATACATGACACATTTTGTTACAGCACAATAAAAAAAGAACAAAAAATAAATAAAGTCAGCTGTAAAATACTTTAAAGGTTTAATACGTCTCAGTAATCTGTAGATTTTAGAATAGAGAACAATGAATATAAGTTGAGACGCTGTGTCAACCAGGTTCTTATTTAGTTCCTTTTGTTGAGTATTTTGTTCATTTTAAGGATCCTTTTATTCATTTTTTGATTTACTGCTTATTTAAAAAGTTCAGTCTGAGTTCTTATTGAACTTTTATTTCAGCAGCAGGAAGAGAAAATGCCAAGTAGTATGTGAAGTAGATCTGAGGAAACAAAATGTACTTGTGTTTTTGATCAACAATATACACATACAGATACACTTTATGAATCCCCAGGGGGAAATTTAATATCCATCAGCTCCAGAAAATAAAAAAAAATAAAAAAAATGGAGTAAACAAGTAAACATCACTTTAATCTTCAGTCTTATCTTCCACCTTGTGCAGTCTGATGGCAGTAGGGATGAAGGATCTTTTGTAATTTATATATAACACAGAACAGAAATCATTGGTATCATTTTCAAGGCTTCTTAAATGTGGATATGTTCTGTTTTTCTCCTTCTTCTGTGACAGTAACTGAATATCTCTGAATAAGAGGATGAGGATATGTCCCGTTGATCGTCATCTTTCACCATTTTCTGACATTTTATAGCCCAAACAACTAATCAATCAATGGAGAAAAAAGTTAATGAACAATGAAAATAATTGTTAATTGCCGCCCTAATTAGAGTAGCTACCGTTGGCAAGCATTAGGATTTTCATGGAAAAACTGACCTCGACATAGAAAACAGTGAACAGGCTGTTATCATGGAAACTAAGTCGAGTTCATGTGAACGTACACAGTACTGTCCTTTTTCTTTTACACAGTACAACCGTCATACTGATACTTATATATAATCATAATTGCGATCTGGTTTATTTTGCCTGTATATTTCTTTAGTAGTTATTTATTTTCTTTATATGATATTTACTGACCCATATGTATGCACTGTATACTGCTTGATGCTACTTGTTTTGTGTTAATAAAAGAAACATCAGTATCAGTAAATGTTTTTACATTTCTTACATTTAAAAGTCTCAAAAGTAAACTTATCGATGAAGTCTGGCAAAGAATACGAGCATGCTGAACTGTACATACCGAAGTCAGAGTAAAGTGGTATCTGGTGCTTTTGTGACATGTAACAAAAGCATTCTAATAACAAATACGGCTTCATTACTTCACTTAAAATCACTTTCCAGACCTCAATGCTTACTCACCGTTAAAGCAACAGTACTAATTTTGTCAAAAATAAGAAATAAGTAAATAAATAAGACAAAAAGTCCAAAATGGCATCCACTTTCTTGTTTTTTTCATATCTCCTAAATGTTACTTGCTTTGTATTGGAGGGCAGTGAGAATGCATCTGGGTCTCTGCAGCTAACAGCCGTTCAGAACAACAACGGCCGTGGGTGATTAGTTTGAGAACTAGGAACAGGCTTGTGTGGAAGCTGATATTCTGTAACTGCAGGTGCACAAAAGAAATGTTTTCTAGTCAGCTACACTGTCCAGGGTGTTAAATGTGTACTTCTGCCAAGACAAGACGCACAAATGTTAAAGGTTTAGTGCATTTTGCTGCTGTGGTTTAAATTTACGTGTACATTTTGAAGTAGACGGATGAAACGTCATTTTACTACAAAGTCTAATCATCAGTATTCAGTATCAGACACGTAGGAGTCGTGCATGTGCACTGAATATAACTTTAGTCCAAATGACTGCAGATAGTACAACTTGTTTACCACAAGAGCAAACTGCAAAAAAAACAAAAACAAAACAAAACAAAGAGCATGATTCTTCCTCTTTGTGCTTTGAAATTAAAACCACAAAATGTACCACTCCTCCTAATTAATGGGGAACTGATTAGTCATAAATTGAACCAATAAATAAACAAATAAAAGCAAAAATAGTCACAAAATTGATATGGCTTTTAATTGTTTATTTGTACATTTAATATATTTAATTACAGTATATTTAATTCCACTATCACAGGCCTGTGTCCTCTCTCCCTTTTGCTTTTCAGCTTTTGCAGCTCAGCAGAATTCCAACCTGTTAAGGTTTTAAACAATGTGTGGAGTTTTCTGACTTACTGTTGTTGTGAAAATCATTATTTGACATGTAAATAGTATCCTTCGTCTTTGAGTTCCCTTTGAGCAACGTGAAAGCCTGTGCAAAGGCCATTAGCTGTGGAGTTTGGTACTGTAGTCCGTTGAGTTAGGCAGCTCTTGTTTTTGTGATTTTTGAGCACACTATGCTGTGAAAAGTTTTTGTTACAAATGAGCAACAATGTTTTTTTATGTATCTAATATTAAGGCTGTGAAGATAATAGGCTGACTGACTCTGCAAAGGAGAAAAAAAAAAAGAAGAATACACCTCAACAGCCTTGTAAAATCATTTTACAGTGCGTAGGTGCTTTTGTGGACTTCTCACAACTGTTTCCTCTCACTAAAAGTTTGTTACCACCGTGAGACCCGAGGCAAGTTTCATCATCTGTTTGCTGAAGATAAGCCCCAAATCAGCTCGACTGCAAACAGACTCTATTGCGAAGAAATCATTAACATGGCCATTTCTCATGGCACTTCACCAATTTCTCCCATCGTTCTTCGCATCCTGAACATTGACAGTGTCTACTTAACTTAATGACTTTCTTGACTGCTTCCAGGTTGGGAAGTGTATAATCTTTTAAGAGGGCTGAAGGGCAATGCTTAAAGGAGGGAGCAGCCAATATGTTTTATTATGAAACTTGATTAAATGAATCTTCTGGATTTAATCAGTCGCTCTATGGACTGCCCCTCGAAAACCTTATTATACTTCTCCCAACACTGCAGTTTCAGTGAGACGCTCCTCTCACTGCATCCTTTATTATCCGTTGTCCACAATGCACCCCCTCAATCATGGCAGTTTATTAAATATTTTCTAATATTGTTATATTTACCAGAATTACAAGCCAACGATAGGGTTACATGTCATATTTAGTTAGAAAAGTATCTCGAGTAAATCTGTCCAACCCCTAACAGGACATGTATTAGGACCTGAAGGATATAAATGCTTGCAGTATTTCAGGTAATCTGTTGTTGAGGAAAGACACGGATAGACAGCTCTGAGCTTATCTGCCATGACAGCCGCAACTTCAAGCCTCTGTGTAGTGAACTGTTACTATATACTGCATCTCACAGTCCATCTGCTGCTATTTGCTGACAACGTCAGTGTTCCCCATACACTTTACTCAGACTTATTTATTCACATGGCATTAAAAGAAGATAAAACAGATTCTGCACTAACCTAAAGGGCACAGACATGTGCAGTATGGACATGTTTACTCTCCAACCAGCTCTAAAGTATGTCACAGACCACACATAATGATGAAAAAATAAACGTCTAAAATCTATCATATGCTTTATTGCCATGTAATAGTTTTAAATTCCTAAGATAGACATAAAGATCTTAAACACTGCCACCTAGGCCTCATAATTAAAGCAAAGAATCAGCGATGATTGAAGCCAGGTCTTGTCAACAACGCAGTCACATTGCACTAACTCATCCTCATACATAAACGACAGAATAGGTCAAATGACAGTGACTCCCAAAACAGCAGTTAGCGATTTGTTGGTTGAGCATGATGGATTAGAGGAGAAGTGACACTAAGTACCACAGGCAACGTTAAAATGTACAAAACTGTTACACTTAGGTTCAGTTAGGATTACGGCCTGTCCACGCTAAGAATGAGAACCATAATGATAATGTTGTGAGCATCCACACTGATGGATGATAACGTTCTGTAAGCAGCAGCTCCAGCTGTGTCAGAGTCACAAAATGGACACTGATCACCTGCCTGTTGATGCGGAGTGCAACCTTTAAGTCGACATGTTTCTTGGCCTTTATCTGCAAACGCAGAAAAGTTTATCTCAAACTGTCCACAAAAAATTATCCACAAAGGCCAATATAATCCACTGTTTTCTTAATATTCAAATTCATATCAATAAGAATAAGATAAAGAAAAGCTAAATCGGTGACATGCAGTGCTAATTTGATGTGTTGAAAGTGAGTCCTTGTTAAGTTCAGATGTATTTTGATTGGCTGTCAGTGTTTCTATCGTTCCCAGAAATTGCTCTGAGAGTGATCTCACTGACATCGGACTTTTATAGCTATAGTTATTGTCTTGGTGCGGGCAGTGCTTTAGACACAAAAACAGTTTGTTCAGGGTTTGGAAAAGAAGAATGTTACATGACAACCATCGCCATGGTTACAATAACTAACACGTAGACGCGGTGAATAAGCAACAACGTTTACTTTCACTTTGAATCGGGACACGGTGGGTCCATTACACAGTATCATAAAGCCAACAGTATAAATAGAACGAGGCACTAAATTCCATTAATGCCGAGGATATAACAATGACAAAGTCAGAGAGGAAGCATAAAACCAACCATAACAAAGTAGGATCATTAATATTATAGTACTAACATGTACAGTAAGTAGTCAACTGCAGTTGTGTAAAACCATTTGTTCTGAGCCAGCAGACAGACCCTAAAGTTGTTTTATGTCACCACTAAAGGAAAAGCTTTGTCATGTTGGTGTTTTAACCTGTGAGGACTCTGGCTGCCCTGTGAGGACAGCAAAGAGTTAAAAGGTCACATATTATGAGGTATATATGAATAGGTAATTTTTTTTTTTTCTTCAACATCAACCCTTTGTGCCCCTTAATTAAATAATACACCTACACTAATCACTACTGGTGCTGCATAAATTGTCATGAACGTCACTGATTTTATTAGTGACCCCATTCCAGCATTTTTCCTTCGAGCTGCAGTGTGAGAAGCCACAAAAGATACTGCCAAAAACAGCGGTACACTGCTGCACTTGTCCCAAGGTGCCCCTTAGGGTTACGTCTGAGGACGCTGTGTCATGATGGGAGAAAAGTTCAGGGGAAAAGGTTATTGCTTCCAATCTGGCAAAGAGAAAAAAAAGGAAACATGATGACTCCGAGCTAGAGGGCACTACTGTGGCCTAATTATAGTCCAGATGGTCTGAATAGGTAGGACTTCCAACAATTAATTACTGAATGTCCATGTGGCACACATGGCACTCTCTCTCCAAAAAGTTGAGCAAACATATTCTCAGTTTTTATTAAATGAAATAATTAAGATTGATTTCGTTTTCATAAATGTATGGGTACATGTCAAGTACACCTGGATGTTTCTATTTTCTGTGTGCCGTGCTTTTATCTCAACACTATCACAGATGTTTCAGTGATGACAGGAGTCTGGAAAATCAACGCCTCCATCTTTAATCATGATCAAATGTCTTAAATTTAATGTGCATTTGTGCATGATAATGGCTGGCTGACTGTGCTCCAGTGTTTGCAGGAGTAATTTGTTTTGGCCAAGCACGAGTCGTATCAGGAAAATGTTTTATTTCGTTTAGTTGATGTCTGCGGTTTAAAATGGTGTTAGTGTGAAATTCTAGCTCCCTGTTTTGCTAATACAAGTTGGTTTACCAGAGGCTCAAAAGCCCTGCTGTTCTCAGAGACGTCTCAAATGGTCAAATGGCAGAAAGTTTTATGTTTCCCTTTAAATAGAGTTTGACAACTTCCTTTTGCTACAACATGAAGATGATGTGTGGTTTTGTCTTGGCCAGTGGCCACTGTGACAATTAATTTGATATATATCATGTATGACAAAGCCCATGGGCCCCATTATAGCATCCAGGATATCCAAAGGGCCTGCTGGAGACACTTCAAACCTATCTTCTTTCGACAGATACAGTGCACTTCATTCTGCTTTAATAAGAGAGGCTGCTGGTGTCTTCCCATGCAGAAGTCTATTTTTAAAAGTGGAATGCTCCAAGTTGGAGGACGTAGGGTGTACTTTTAAGAAGAGGAGGAGGAGAAGGAGGAGGGGAAGGGGCATCATGGAGATTGGCTGTAATTAAAAAGAAGCGAGTCAAAACAGCAAATTAAGACACATTCACGGAGCTTGTGTGATCAGAGAGTCACAAGTGTGAGATAGGACAACCATCTGTAGATGTAACAAAGGAGACGCATAAAGGGATTTACTGTTTGGTGGTGAGAGAAAACAAGCTTTGATGTGGTGCTTTTTGTGCAGGGGGGCGTGACAGAGTTATGGTAATGACTCATCAGAGGTATGAAGAACTGCTAAGCAATGTGTCCTGTTTTTTTGTAAACTGACTTTAGAGGTGGCATTTGGGCTTGTACGGCAGAGATTATACCTTTACAGAATTGAACTGAAGAGGATTCACTATATGATTTTTAAGTCCATGTTAAAATTATGGCGTTAATTTGGAAATGTCATGGGGAGCACATTTGCCATATCCCCTATGGTTTAAGTAAATATTTTGTCTTATGGATGGTAAATATACTTGAAATCTCATCTTTAAGCTCTTTTTTGACACAACAAATTTCTGCAGTCCTAATATCAGGTTACACCTCGATGTGAAGATGATCCTTATTAAAACTGCATGCGACATAAATAAAAGATCAGCCGGGAGAAAAATGTATTGAGAGCTGTGTGAACTCAGATGTGCAATGCAATACTCCAACAGAGCTGTTTGTTGATGTGAGCTGTGTGTGTGTGTGTGTGTGTGTGTGTGTGTTTGTGTGTGTGTGTGTGTCACTTTAAGAGGAGAAAACCCATGAATTAACTTCAGGCTCGGGCTTTTTTCGTTCATTAATGCATATGAAAGCAATTATGTGAACAAAATAAAGGAGTCCTGATGTCTGATGCATTAAAGCTTGCTCACACCCCGTGGCTTTCACTTTTGTGTTTCCACAGTGATGCTGTGATAATTCACTTTCACTGTAAGAGCTCGGTTTTTTCTCAGTCACTCAAACAAAAGTCTTGACTTGACTCATCAAATTCTCAAGGTGCAGCCGAAAGCAATTACAGAGCCTCTGGGTGGAAGAGCTACAGCCAAGGCCTTTTTCTTACTTTGCCCCTAATAAAGGCTCACCTTACAAACAAGATGAATCATGCTCCTCTTTTCCTTAAGCCTCAGCACTTTAGTGAAGCCTCTCAGACTAGCGTTGTATGCTCATTACACATAGCCCTCACTGCTCGAGACAATAATGGCACACATTTCCACACCATTTTAGCAGGAGGAGGATCGTGCCTAAACAGTGGCTCCATCAGAAGCATCATGTGCCTTTATTAGATCAGACGCTTTTTTGTTTTTTTATTTAGCATAGCGTGCGGGAGAGTGACACATATTAACACAAGGAAAGCGAGCAGCAAGGGTAATTGGGGATTCATGTAGAAAAGTTGCATTCATCTTCACTGTACCATGTTCCCTGTTGCAGCATCCTATTACTCATCTGCTCCACATGAGCAGATGAGTAATAGGATGATAATGGGCTTGGTAGTGTATACAAAAGTTGTGCTCTAAGACGGTTGTGGCACAGTATGGCATCACAGAGACGTGCAAGCTGTTTTGATTTTCCACAAAGGGCATCTGGCATAATGATATTTTAGTAAAGTTTTGGTGGCACTGGAGCTGGTTTTATGGGACATGGATGACATGGATTTACTCCCATCTGTGCAGGAGTCTAAAATAATCATTTGTCTGAAGGCAGATGCAAGCTCAGTGTGGCACACATAAACCATCTGAGGAAGCAAGGGGATGAATTCAAAGCTCCACTTTGAGCATTATGTATTATCAAAGTTAAATTATATACTACAGTTCATATGCAAGGTAGAAATTATGTGAGCCCCAAGTTTCTAAATTAGGACGAAACATATATTTAGTCATTTACTGAATGCAGATGAGTTTACACTTTAAAAGAATAAAGTAAAGATTTATACGTCTCAATGAGGATTAAACTGAAACAAATACATCCCCCTTTTCCAGTTTTACATTAGAAATTATTCATTCAAGGTATTGCCTATATGAATACTACTGCACTAAAAATATCCCATGAAAATACGATTCCCATGCAAATAAATCCTAAAGATATAACTTTGTTTTTGCTGAAGTAAAAGTGTCTTACCACAGTCACAGAGAGAAGCAGAGTAGCCTCTTGATACTTTTAGTGTGTTGTGGAAAAAGCAAACCAAGCCAAAAAAAAAGAAGAGTCCCTTATATAGCAAAATCCTCATCTTCAACGTTGTCTTGGACCAGAAATCTCTCCAGAGTATCACAGCTGCGGGAAACTACAGCACCAATGGCCGGCCGAACATCCTTCAAGCACGGACGAATAGAGTTCTCATTACTGCATTTCCCGTCATCTTTGAGGCAAATCTGTTGTTTGTGAACACTGTCTAATACAAGAAGAACACAGACAAAGAAGACTCAATAGGTCTGTTTGTCTGCTAATGCATTCGGAGGCTGCTAGCTAGTTACCTAGTCTGGTTAATTAACCCCCAGAGCTTTAGAGAGAGCACAGGCTGCAATCTCAATAGGCCTACTGGGCTCAATCAAGACCACAAACTGAACATTGTATATGGCATAAAAGTGTTGTAGTAAACACATTCTCATCCCTCTGCCGAACCCTTGGGAGCGCTTAATCAAACCACAATGCACAGTTGACGGTGCCTTTGTACAAAATAAAGAGGGGAATAGAGGGAAAAGACAGAAAGTGTAGGTTCCCAGGCTCTTGGCTTGTGTACGTGAACTCCTCTGTGACATACTGCACAACTGGACTGGGACTGTTTTGCCATATAATGGGAAGAAATCACGATGCCGTGTATTGAATATTATCTTTAATTATGCGTTTCACCTTGTATGGTATTGCTTCTCATGGATAAATGAGCTAAACATAAAACAACCAGAGTAATCTAACTGATCTATGTTTTGCCGTTCAGCTCCGAATGCGATCATTAGCAATCTGTTTGATGTAATCGTCCTCCCATTCAATCTAACGTAAACATTTTATGGGCCTAATCTGTCCAGACAGCGTTTTTCTTCTCATGTTATGAGTTTAGATGTGACTGCTGTTCTTTTAGTTGGACTTTTTTTTTCTTCTTAAATAGATGATTATCTTATTATTTATTCACAGACCACCGAGCCACTTTAGGACTACTGGGAAATTTACCTTTTTCAAAAACTGGATTAAAATTTCTAAATGAAATGAATGGCAGTAGTAAAATAAACATCTGGTCTATGTCTCTGAAAATGTTTTTTTTTTCTTTTTCTTTTGCACATTTGTGTTTGTACTGCATTTGCAAGCTTCATTATCCAGGAAGAAGGTACACTGATTAAAAACAGAAATGAATAATGTCTCCTGACATTTTATTTCATCTTGCTTCAGTAATTCAAAGGATTCTGAGTTGCCGTAATTCAAATGATTCGTATTCTTTTTCACAATCTGTATATACCTACAGCACATAAACATATGGAAGTGAGAACTAAAAATACCCAGTGCAGTTAAGGAGGGAAGAACAGGACAGTGGAGGATGACAGCAGAGATCATATCAACCATCCATTGAAACTTTCTTGTAAATCACCACAAGGTCTTGCCCCCAGATTACCCAAGACACAGGGAAAAATAAATAATTAACAGCCCGTTGCCTGATGTGAGCTTCCTGAATGATAAATGACAAGATGGTGAGAGCGAGGAGCTGAGTTTTCAAGTTCTTCAACACTTAGTGGAGGCAGGTGAAGGACAGATTGGCGATGTGGGCATATATTGTTTCAGTAAAACAAAGCTAACTGGTCGGCTGACTGGAACAGAGAGTTCAACTGTAAATGCGGCAGCAAATTTTTGTTAGAACTGTAACGCTGCCCACATTATGTTTTTTCCAAAAGAAATGTAAATGTTGTAACCCAATTTTAAAATGGCAAAATGTAATTTCAAAATGTAAATTGTACATATAACAATATATTTTTTTTGTTGAACCAGAACCTTGATTTACATTATCCTCTGGTCAAGATGACAACATCATTATTATTTTTATGAGTAGGTTTAGGCACTGAAAGTTTAATACAGAAAAACTCTGCAAAGACATCATCAAAAATGACTCACAATGTATTTATATATATTTAAACCAAACCACAGTCTTTTCCTAATGCTAACCAACGTGCTGTTATTGCCTAAATGTAAAAACCTCCTTCTGGTGCCGGAGTCCGCCATCCACCCCAACCACCTGGAGGAAAGGAACACTCATCCAATTACATTGAGATTATTTTGCAGAAATATACAATGTCAACATTTTTTTCTGCCGAATGGGTTGGAAAGTTTCATAAACAATAGAAAGTTTCCCAGTGACACTTAAAACAGTTGAGTCCCTCTACAAAATGAGAGCACAAGGTATTCGTGTGAACTTTAACCAAAGCGACGGTTCTACTTTTTTCTAAGTTGCATCTTTCTTTTTTGTCTTTTACTTTTTTAAGTTCATTTTGAAGTTCACATCTTCTGCATGCATTAAGCTGTTGTATAATAAATGTATGTGTATTTTCCCCATCTATTCGCTGCAGGATGCTTAGCTCAGGAGATGCAATGCAGCTTCCTCAGACTGATAGACACTGTGATCTAAAACAACATCTGTCAAAACAGACTTCTGTTTCATATGTATGAAAATTAACTTGTAATGAGCAGTGGAAAAACAGTAGTGTTTGCCTCATTCAAAGATCCTTTGCAACAACAGTGACGTATCCTCTGCCTGCAGAACCAGACCAAAGCTGCAAGCAGAGACGTGAGTTTGTACTGAACCGTTTTATCTAAGGTTAACACCTCTAATCATGAACCACATTTGTGTAATATCATCCAAGTTAATGCCTAATATTAATGAGGGAAACATTTCTATACCCATGAGTAGTTTGCAGGCTTAGATGGTCTTCTCATTACAGTAGAAACTACCACAAACACACTGGCACGCTGCTTTTTTTCCTGCATGTCTCGACAAACCTTGACAAAATTCCTAGTTCTACAGTTGTTTCTGGTGACAAACATGGTGTAATCACTAAATGAATGCAATGACTTGAGCACGATTTTTGATTTTATATGTCTGTTTTTCTTTTTATTCCTCTATGATGTTATTTCTTTTTGTTATTAAAGGACATTTGGCTGTGAAGGATAGCAATTAAACGTTCACACTGCTTTCATTATAACAGAACAGTTGCTCAGGGAGAAAGATGTTGCGTAAAAAGTCACACATACAAAATAAAATGGCTTCAGTTAAGATCCAAACTGATTTTATGCATTACAGTTTGTAGTATGACTGTTTTATTACCGTACACAAAAGCGACATTATCTACAACTCTAATGTATTTTGTATCTGAAAGCTAGAGCGAACTATTTATCAGATCATTCCATGTTTTATATGCGACAGTTCTTACTGTGAATCATATCAGATTTTAGATTAGTCATCCCTTACTTCGAAGGCAGAAGCACTGTCTGGCTTTTATCTATCGTGCAATGCTCCAAAAATTACCAGCCTGTCACATCTGTAAAAAAAGATAATAACAACACAACTCTCCAAAGTTCAGGTTGTTATTTAGACTCTCTGTGAGCACACAGCCCGAGTAAATATAATTCGGTTTCATGCAGTCCCACACTGTTTGTTGAAAATTTGGTGAAACATCTATACCGTGTTAATGTACAGTCACAGTCAAAGTGCTCTTTGGCATAAACACATCATTTGAATTCTCAGCACGATGACGTATGGAGATAAAAGGGTAAAAAGTGAACATGTGAAGGTATAAATACCACGAGATCAAAAAGGTAACCTGCAAACGGTCTTTTCTCAGATTAAGAGTCAACTCAAGAACTTTACTGTCATTGTACCGCTGTGTAGGAAAACAACACAACAGCCTTACGACGGTACTCCCAAAATTTAAATTCAGCGCTCTGAAGGCGCTGTCAGGCTTCAGAAAAACTCACGAATGCTTGTGTGACAAAACTAGTCATGCAGAATCTAAATAACATTTTTCATATCCAAGTCTTAAATAGTGTTACAGGTCATCAGAATATGGTATAAGGATATCAGTGGTGGAATGTAACTAAGTAGTTTTACCCAAGGGCTGTATTTAAGTACAAATTTGAGATACTTGTACTTTACTTGAGTATTTCCATTTTATCCAGTATTTTTACTCCACTACATTTGTCTGACAGCTTTAGTTACTTTTCAGACTACTTCCTGTCCAGTGAAAACCACGTACCTCCAAGATATTTTAAAAACCTTATTGGATTTGTGGAAAATGCATCGTGACAAAGCTGAAAACAGGCAAGTTTTTCTCATGAAAAGTTGCCTTTTCAGAGATACGTGGTTCTCACATGACAGCGATGCTACGAACATACGTATGATGATCTTACAGAATATGATGCATTGCTGCAGATTAAACTACTGTTGTTAATTACTACCAACAGTATATAAATTAGTTCAAATGAGCTCAACCTTAAACATGCACAGCAGTAAAATGCAACATGCACATTAACGCAGCTGTTAACATCACATATATAACAGTACAACACTGACAGGGACCAATTTACTGCACAAAGACTTCTCTGAGTGGAGTGGAGTGGAGTGGAGTGGACTATTTTCACAGTGTTTCATTAGTACATTTACTTAAATAAATGATCTGAGTACTTCTTCCACCACTGTGAATAATTATATCAGAAACAATATTCTTTCTTTGAAGCAAAAGCTGGAAAAGAATAGACCATCATTGGATAATAAAAGCATCCATTAAAATGCAAATGTTGATCAAATTCATAAAACATTTAGCAGCCCCCGAAAGCAAGGTGAGGCCGAGTTCACTGCCAATTTTTAAGATCCCAGGAGCAAGTTGAGAGGAAAACGTCTTAATCTCCATCATGAGCAACATTGACAGACTAATATCAGATGTCAATACCACCTTAATATGCAGTATTGGCTTAAGCCCACACACAAAGACACGCACAAGAGCTCTGGTATATGAAGCTACAGCAAGAGTTTAGACAAAACACGCTTGGGGGCTCAGATTTTAGCCTCGTAGCAGTCGCCTCGTACCAGTCTGCAATACTCAAGTTCAAAATAGCTTTCTTTCTCCCTGTGAAATATTGTAACTTCCACCCACTGTCCTTAAGGCTGTTAATTAATGACATTAAGTACATTTAGCCAGCGATTAAATGCCAAACAAATAACTGCAACGACTGATGTAATTGTTTTTTTCTGTTGATTTTATACTATTTTATGTGAATTAAGTTTAATTCACATAAAATAGTATGTGAACAATTAAGTTTACTATTTAATTCCCTAACACTTGCTGCTGTATAACTGTAAATATACCCAGTCCAGGACTAATAAAAGATGATCTCATCTTATCTTATTTTTTGCCACTACTATAGTTTCACCGAATGAAGAAGAAGAGCCATTTACTGGCGTTGAACACTGGAAGACATAAATAAAAGTTTTTTACACAGAAAAAATGCACAGGGCAGATTTGACATAAATATTTTAAATATTACTGAAATATTCAAAGAAATGACTTTGAATATATACTTTGAATTTACAAGTATCAATACAAACGGTCACAGTACAATACAATACAAATGGAGGCGATTGTTTTAAAATCCCAACAGGCCCACGTATCCTATCTGCAGAACTGACTGTCCTACAACAAAAAGCTACTAACATTTATCCTACTCTTCCCCAAACCACAGTTTGTCACACAGAGGTAACACTGTACCACTCACCTCGCCTTCCCCCGTGTTGGTTTGTCCATAGGGGAAATTAACTCCACACTCAAATGCTGTTGTTGTTTGACAGCCATGCACCTTAACACTATAATGCTATAAAACGGAGAAAAAAAAAAAAGAAGTTCACACTGAGCTGCTGGAGAAACATGGCAGTGCAACATGGTGCAGGGGACCAGCTCCCAGATGGCTCATTCTAAGGTAACAAAAAACAACAATTCTTGTTTTCAGGTGATTACACGCAAATGAAAACCTATGATGAAAGATCCTCCTAAATCTTACACACCAGCATTTAAAGCCTCTTCAAGCTTGGTTTGTCATTTTTCTAAACCTTGAATGTTCATGACTCAACAAGCAACTAATCTTTTATGAGTAAAACTGCTAAACGCAGCTGAGCAGTACAAATATATCATCGATTTTCCACCCACTTAAAAATGAGAAAAATGATAAGAGTAAAGGCAAAACAGAACATATAGGAAGCTCTGATTTGAAATAAGAAAGGCTGTTGTAATTGCTCTAGGTCTAGTCAATGCCCACGCTATAAAATGTTACAGTAATTCAAGAAGGACAAATGAGAGAGGTGCGTTTCTTATTGCATACCAAGACCTCTCACTTTAGTTTTTTTTTTTTTTTAAAGCACTGCTTTCGCTTTTCCCCTGGCAGGTTTGAGATCATAACACATTGTAATATAAACCCAGATAAAATGAGCCTCAATTTGCCTGTCTTAGTGGCCCCGCTGAAAGTGTTTCCATCAGCTGTGTTCGGGGAACACTGTGCCACATTCAGCGCTATAGATGAGATTAGGTCAGCAGTGAAAGATGCACTCACCCACGCACAACCCTTCTCAATATGTCACTGCGACACCAAGGGATCCTGAAAACTCCGGAAGTTTAAGGAGGTTTGCAGTGAAAGCCTAACGTGGAGAGCTTTGTCATTACTTTAAAGCAATGAGAGTTTCAAATCTGAACTTTTAAAAGTGAAATGGAGCTAAGTCCATTTCTAAGCTAACAACTCAGTCTCAGTTACCCACATCCATGATAACAGCCAGTACGCTGTA
>JAPQRN010000002.1:6310865-6325690 GCA_037367275.1 Coranthus polyacanthus
TTGTGCATTGTGAAAGCTATGTGCAAAGAATGCTCATGACTGATTGTGTGTGTTAACTTAAACAACAACAGATGACTTGTGTGTGTGTTCTCAGAGTTTATAAAAAAAAATCAACGCAAATAGAGTCATACATGACAGGTGACAGTTTTCACATATGCCCCTGCAGCAAAAACTGCCTTGTGAACGTTCCTAACCAGCTGCCTTTGTAACGTAACATCACAGTGTGTTTTACTTTTTAGCGTCAATTTTATCACATGTTCACACTGTAATGCTTCAATGGCAAGGATTTCAAATCCACTGAGACGAGCTACATCCTGTATTCAACCAGCAATGGACTCTGGGGAAAGGTGAACACAATTTAAGTACAATCTGGACATTCTTCTGGTTGCGTCAGTGAAGCCATACCCCACAGTTGGCCTAAAACCTCAGCAACAATTCCCTAGTGGGGATACAATACCACAGGCTACAGCCCTGATCTTAGACCCGCAAATCTGTTTTTTTCCAATCCATCCACTCACCATCCCCACTGGTGGGATTCACAATACATATTCATAATTTGGTTATCCAACAAATCACAACACTGATTTTTGATTTCTGCATATGATGTTCCTTTGTTAAGTCCCTGTGTGTGATTCTGCTCTCTATGTGACTACAAAGAGCAGAATCACAGAATACAGTATTGTATATGTGAGGACAGAACAAATACTCATCATGCCCCATGGGCACGTTATGTGTTCGAGTCCTTAACTGCAGACCATGTACGTACAAAAATACATAGCTTGATGGAAAATGAAGCTGAGTAACATGCAGATATATACAACGTCCAGCATGCTTTGACAAGAGTATGTAAGGACTGCTGTGGTAAACAGACAACACTGCTGAAGCTCTACAGTGTGAGGACTCGACTGTGCCCTTTACATATTGTTCAACAGTGAAATTGCTTCAGGGGACATGAGTTCTTTTATGTGCTGATCCTACAGGGAAGGACAAGAAGCCTTCTCTCGGTTGGTAGAGGTTTAATCTTCTTACAGGCAGGCTGTGTGGAGTCCATTAAAAATGGGCTTTCCCATTTCTTAAACTTTAACTGCTGATCATACAGGCTTTTTCAGTTGCTCCACAGCTGCTTCAAATGGGTTTTGTTGTAGTACTGGAACAATATAAAAGGCAGACAAAACAAAGAACAAACCAGAACGAATATTTACAATAAAAAAAAAAACAGGTGTGTATTATTTTATTAAATACTGAGGAACAACAGTCATGGTGCCCTGTAACCTCTGTATATTATTCTGAGCAGGATCACGATCTCAGAAGAGCAGTGGTAATCATCATGATCAAATAAACACCCTCAAATTCTCATCTTCCTGGAGCGTGATTTTCTATCTGCCCACATGCCTTTGGTGACTTGTAATCTCAGCCAATAAAAGAAAAATGGTTATGTGCTGGAACTCTTCTGTGAAAATGGATTTGCACTACTCTACCTGTATTCACTAAATTATGGTTACATAAACCTTTTCACTGTGGATGCTCGAGCTGCACTCGACTAACATTATCAAGTCCTACCTCAATACGGACTTGTTTGTTGTGATGTCTTCCACTGGTTTGTGGGCTGTTGTTTAAAAGCCTTGAGTTTGCAGTGTGGCCATTGCCATCTTGGCTTTTTTTTTTTTTTAGAACAAGAAGTGAAAATATTTGGATAAGAGAGTGGCGCTGGGGAAGCATGAGGGTTGTAACTCGCCAAGCGAACACTACCGCTAACTTACAGAAAACCAACCACACTGCTAACGAGGAAATGTTATGTTCAACACCACCAGGTAATTTCATATACTCGGTAAATGTTAACACACACAGTTGTGATGATGTAAAAGAGTACATTTAAATCATCTTCATAGTGTAACTTCCTCACCGCAAAGACAGTAGAGCTGTTCATCAGGAAAAAATAAACAGAAGCTCATAAAGTCGGACTCAGCAGGGGAATGAGCTGTCAATCACACCTGTCAATCAACGGCAACATCAAAGCCTTCTATTAGCACTAAAATCTTATTAATGGAGGAGTAATTTACAAAAGAACACTTATTAGAGGTTCCAAATAAAATAAAGGAGACCATAATGACACCTGGCAAAAATAACTGACTTAGTATTTCTAGTGAGAAGTTGCTGTCTTTGAATGGGAGTCAATTGGTGCCAGGATTTTATTTGGCACCAGTATCTAGCAGTCGTGAGGTACTTCTGATAAGCGACCAAGTGTAAATGTCATTGCCCGGTAGCTTACATTCATCCAGTAGTAGATCAGATACAGGGACAAAGGGGCAGGGTTCAAATGAGCCACCTACTGTTCTTAATGTCCTCTGTCACGACGGGCTCCATAGAGGAAACGCTGTAAAAACACTCCAAACCTGACATAGTGATCAGGCTGGGGCAAAGGGGCCAGAGTCTGACAGAGTCCGAGGACAAAGTCACTCATAGCTCTAATAATGGCCTGTTGAGATACAGTGCTCAAAGGAGGTCGATAGGGTCATCCCGGCCGTTTTACAGGTGCATTTCCCTGCAGGGCTCAAGGGCTCATTTTGATTGGCTTCATATGTCTATCCCTTGTCTCAGCGTAAAAACATGCAAATAGGAACGGACTTACCTGTACAACTGCATTAGAGGGCAAAGGCTGTTGATTTCCCCGGAGATTAAAGACAGGGTAAAGTATTCCGAAAATTGCTTAGATCATTACAAAATTAACAGTCGGGATGCGTCTGTGTACTGTTCAAGAAACCTGACCTGATGTCAAACAAGTTTTGTAATCAAATGATCAAATTTCACAGTGTGGCCCCTTTACACATCAAATATGATTATGTGCCTAAATCTACATTTTTACTTAAAATGTGTGTAACATGTTGATGTCTGAAGTAGTTTTGGTGCCTAAGCCTAAACAAAAACTGACAATAGTAATAATAACAAGAAGAAAAAGTCTTTGTCACTCTTTATACTACCTCACCTGGCTTCATAAAGCCTTTCTGCTGGTGCTGTTGGAAAATGAGCTAAACTGAAAAGTCAATTTAAGTTAACACAACTACAGTTTTTGAAGTGCATGCATGTCAAATTGAAGATATCTTCTTTATTTGCTTGTGTTTTTTGTCGATTTGCATATGTTTGCTTAAGTTGCAGCGTGTTGAGCTCTCTCAGGCACCATAGATCCCGTACCTTGATGTCTTCAGTCAACAGAGACACATTTTTTCCATTTGATCAAATAATTCACTGATTCTGAGACATGCAAATGAGGCACCATAGGAACCCCTCTAGTTTTCTTTTATACCAAAAATCCAACTTTTAAAATCCACAGATCTTCCGATGAATACATGTTGTGAATCTGTTAGTGGTGTCTGTAATAATTTGTCAAAGCCACTGGGGGGCTTCCTGACTTTCTGCAATTGTAAGTCTCTCCCTGGATGCCAGTTACAGTGGGCATGTGCATAAAATCTATCAGTCAATACATATGAGCAGCTTCTTCCTCTTTACTCCTCATGGAACTTATTTAAAAACACTTTCGCCCAAATTTCTAATATCAGCAGTAGTGAAGACAGTTTGGCAGCTATAGTTATATATAGAGGAAATACATGCCTGAACGTACGTCAGACGTGGTGTGTTGTTTTTTATTTGTGCATTATGTATGTAGGTAGTATGAACTATACTATGCACATTTAATACATCCAACTACAGTGAAAAAGAGATCTAACAGATATGAAATGTGTTCGACCTGTCGAGAGGATGAAACTAATGGAAACTGTACACGTTGCACAGCTGCAGAGAATGTTGCACGGTAAATAGCTTGGCATTAAATATTCAATACAGACAGGCCTTAAGAATCATGCTGATAAAAGCGAGATCTGCCACAAGTTACAGGTTATTGAATTGGGACTGTCTGTGTCACTCTCCCATGTCTCTTCCACGTTCGCATAAAACAGCAAGCTATTTGCTACGCAGCCAGAGCGTAAACATCATTGTCAACAGATCACAGCATGTGTCTTTCAAACACTGATCAAATGGGTTTCAAGACGCGGATTCCCTAGGAAGTGAACATTGTTTTCTGTTATCCAATTTGAGCAGTGGGCGTAATACACCTCAACATAAAATTGGAATTATCAGTGTCATGAGGAAAAAAAAAACAACATTATATCGCACTATAGATAGAGTGACTGAAGGAGAGTAGGCTGAAAGTGACAGATTGTGACAAAACAAATACAGAAGATATGCCACAAGGGAGCACTATAATAAAAGAACTGCTGAGAAGAGGGGGAGAATATGGTTTTACTTGAGTATACTACAGTAAGAGGGTTGTGTGTTTGTGCTTGCATGGTTGAGTCAACAGTGTGTGCACTTGTGCTGTTGTTGTGTGTTGCTAACAGGGCCTGAGCCAACGGAGATGCAGCTTGAATTCTTGTTGCTCGATCAAAGTCCCTGGAGTAATCGTTCATAAGAACAGAGCAGGAACAAGCAGGAGGACGCCCATTTCATGCTGGAGTGTATTAAATCCCTGCGCTCACAAACCAGTGCACCCCAGATACTGTAGGCAATGTAATTTTAGGTAACGGTGTGGATACAAGAAAAGAAGAAGAACAGGAAGTATTCATAAGGCGAATGTTGACAGTAAACCGAGACTGGAATGAAGAATAAAGGATAAAAACACACCGCGGTGATTGGCCGGTGGAGGAACTCCCCTGTGTCCGAGCTGATATGTCTCTCCCTCTCATCATGGCGGGGCAATTTTGTCCCGGTTATAGCTCCTCCATCTTCTCCCAAGCTACTCCTTATTTCAGCATTTCAATTTCCTCCCTTGTGCAAGGGCTGAGTGCTAACCTACTTCAGACTCTTCCCTCAGATGAGAGAGAGAGAGAGGCAGAAAATACAAGAGCAGACATAAGGAACTGCCGGGCTCTAAGTTCAGTCCTGCTTCCGGTTCCCTCGAGGTGAGGGAATGCAGATTGCAAGATGATGTTGTGCTTAAGATCCCCGCCTCATGAACTACATATTCTCATGTTGGCAAAGGACTGCCTACTGAGAGAACTTCCTCTCATGTGTCTCCTGTATTTTAAATCACTCTCAGGTAAATTTAAACAGGATAAAACAGCTGCATGAGTAGATGGGCCACTCTGATCCGATTAAAAACATAGCCCATTCCTGTTAGATGTGTGACAAGTACACTGCAAAAACAGCTCTACTAGAAGCCAGATATTCTTAAATATAATCAAACTGTCTTGTAATAAGCAAAACAATCTGCTTGTGGGTAAACAAATGTTGCTTTAGCCACTGATTCAAAAAGCTAGGAGAAATGCCAAAATTTAAGCAAGTTGCGTATTACAAGCTACAAGACACAACTCAGCAACAATCTTGTTCCTCTGCTGGGATATTATACAAACCATTATTTTAGATTGTAAGCGGTTAAATCTAGCTCAGTATTAGCTGGAATGTCTGACTAAGACAAAGTTAGATTTTCTTAAATGAGATTATTTTCCTAATAGGGAAAATGTCTGACAAAATTATACTCAGAAACAAGGCTTTTTTACATTCTTGAAATTCATTTTTTGCAGTGTAGGGTCTCACAAGATCTGAATTGTAATTAATAATTAATTTCTGGACTCAATTCCCTTGCTGGGAAAAGATGAGGGCGTTCAAGTCTCCTCTGCTCATCATCAAATCAATTAAGAACAATCTGTTGTCAGTGTAATTGAGCTTGTTGACATCTGCAATCTACCTTTGCTGTCATCTGCAACAGTTATGTGAGCCAGTCATACAGGAAATATCCCTGATGCTAAGACAGTAAACATGCTGTCTGCTTTGAGCATGAGGGAACTTGTCTTTTCTCTCTATCTTTATACCCCTAAGTGTTAGTGTGCACATTAATCATTTTCATTTTCATTCATCTTCTCCTCCACAATATGCCTGTCACTGTCGCTATAATCCCTGTCTTCCCACCTTTGGTGGTTTCATCTTTCATAGTTCTCATTTCTTCACCCCCTCCACGTTATCTTGCATCATTCTCTCCCAATTTCCATTTTTCTCTGACTGTTTGCAATGGATCATATCCGCTTTCACCTAATCTTTTTCACCCTGCCAATGTCTCCTCTTCCATTGTGACACCCAGGAAAATCTTTTCTTCCTGGTTGCTCAATAGCGATGCAACATTTATTCACTTCTGAAATGTCTGCCCCTGATGAGCTCCCGAAATTGTCTTTCCAAGGCTCCTGCACAAGCTCTGCCTTGCATGTCCCCCCTGCATGACAACAAGTGACACAAAAAGGACACTTAAAAACAAAAACACCATTAACTTATTCTTACAGTGTAATACCCAGTGACTGTCGCTCTCTGACTTCTTACCATAAATAGTAATGTAACTAATTACTAATTAAATTCAGTAATGTAATAATTGCTAATGGAAGCTGCAGATCAAAGAAGACAAACGGAGCCAAATGCCCCTCATTTCCTGTTAAATGACCTTAGGGTAGCACGAGTGAATTGGGAATCAGTCAGCATCAAGACTAGCTCAGCACAGTATCTGACAGTTTAGGCAATGTGAGCTTTTTGAGTTGGAGAAACAGACATAATGAAACTACACACTTGTACAAGGGTAATCACAAAAGACTCCAGTGCACCTCCACAGACTGAGGAGGAGCCACTCTGACCAAACAGCCAAGACTGGATTTAAACCAAAGGATTCATCTGCGTAGTCTCTTATAAGCAGTACTTGGTAAAGTGGTTTCATTACTGTGAGAAAAGTAACTAATGACAGAAAATAATTATGATGTTCCAATAACAAAACTTTTGCTATTTGCGCTTTCATGCAGATCTTGCTAACCTTTCTTTCTTGTTATTCTGATAGGTGGAGACTGGTTGTGCCTTGCTGATAAATTGTGCTGTGATTGTATATGGGAAGCGCTATTTGAACCGTGAATACAGTGATGATGTCAATGTGCTTTCGTTCTTTCTTTGGGGTTTATTTTGTTTACACTGTCAGCTAAATCATTTGCAAAATGTTTCAATGTTTTGTTGGCATATTTTGATGTTTAACAAACAGTTAGAATTTGCTTTGAATGTTCTACCTCTAGATTTATGAAATGGTTAGCTGCTTGGCAACTGTTATATTGTGATTAGATAAATAGTTTAAAACCACAGTTAACCATCTGATTTCTTCAACTTACAAAGATTTGACATTTATCAATATCGACTGATATAATAATAATAATAATACCGTCTTTATTTATATAGCACTCTCAAAAACAGTTTACAAAGTGCTTTTACAGACAAAGCAAAACAGGAATCTCAAGATTAACCAGTAATCAGAAGCAAATATGAAACTATGATAACATTTTTTGCCAGTACTGCCCAGTGCTATATGTTAGAGCTATGCGTCTTTGTACCATTCAAAATGTATGTGAATCAGAATCTTCTCGTCATACACAGTCTGCAAGGCTTTTTGTGAATCCGTGTTGTGCATTTCTGCTGCACAGTGCAACACAAACACAATGCAAAGTGTCAGTCAGCACCTTGCAACATGGACTGAACTCCCTTTGGATCCAACCCCTCGCCTCCATCACTTCATAAGTGTGATGCATGAGACGGGTGGAAGTAAGATGGAGGCCACTTCTCCGCATTCCACAAAACCATTTGGGACTATGAATGTCCTCATACCTGCTGCCACAGCCTCCAAGTGGTGCCTGAAGTGATGTGAAGGTACTCTCCCCTTTTTTTCTAAAAGTGGGACATTGCTTTTCCCCAGAGAATGTAAGCTCCTAGCAAGTGCCAGCTGCTTTTCCTGAGCTGTAGTGTCTCTCAAAGTCTGCCCGACATTTAAAGGATTTGGGCCTTTGACTATCAAAGGGTGGCATAGCTGGGACTGTGGGAGAGCTGTGGCTTCAGCTCTGAGTTTGATCTAGCCTAGGGCTGTACGGGTCAGCCTCCCAGAATAGGCCTGCTTTGGGGAGACATTGATTCAGATAAACCCACAGAAATTCAGGTATAGCAAATAAGTCCTTCTAGCAGTTTCTTGGCCTAGATAGACAGCTATGGGGCAAGGGTCTGAATTCATTACCACCTAACAGATGCTTTCTGCTCGTATTAATGCTGACTGTGGGTGTAAGCACTGATGCTGAATTGTAAACTTGATTTCCTCCTCTCAGTTCTTTTTTTTTTGTTAGATTTTTTTCCGCATTTTGAAAACAAACATTACCTCTACACCATTAAAGGTGACATGCGTAGGATCTGGAGGCATCTGTATGAAGAAATGGAATATAACATTCTTAATTATGTTGTCATTAGCGTGTAATCACGAATCTTTGTGTTTTCGTTACCTTAGAATTAGCCCTCTATATCTACAGATGGAGTGGGTCCTCTACAGTAGCCCGGACAAACCAAATAGTGGCTCTAGAGACGGACGGCCTTTAGTGTTTCACATGTTCTTAGCAGCCAACGTAAGTTCACCTACCCACCTGGAAGGAGATGGTGAAGTGGAAGGTATTCAGTCGGTTGAAGTCTGTAACCTCACTGCTAGATGCCTCTAAATTCTAGACATTACTACACTTGTAAGACTGATGCAACATATGCATTTGAGACCAGGTGTGATGTTTACATGCTTCTCCCTTGCTTGATGCAAAGTGAGCAACATGATGCCCTTGTCTTCAAGATTCGAGATTGTGGGCTAACAGTAGCGGCATGGAAATTATGATGTCCCAATGCGGACATCATAATCGATTCGTCAGGCCATAATCCTGAGACCAGTGAATCTTCACACCTGTACTTACGTATTATAAAGTATACACGTACTGAGGTGACTCACACAGATACTGGTACTGAAAAGATGCAGCTATTTATTTTATATGCTGTTGTAGTCTGATTTTTGAAAGCTCAGATTTACCTGACTGCTTAATTAAAATAAATTAATGAAAAAGTAGCCATTTGCAGTATTATAGAAACCAGAGGAGTACATCTGAAATGTTGACCAGTGAATCTTAATCAGATTGAATCATGAGGCCAGTTATGACTCACACCTCTAACTAAGAATGCTGAAAAAACAAACAAAATTCATTTTGCGTGATGATTTTGCCTTCCCCACAATGCATTTCTTCAGCTACATGAGAACCTCATATAAAACGCGTTGCCGTAGCAGCGGCTTTAAAGGGAGAAGCACACAAATGTTGCACCTGGTCTCAACAGGATAAAATGTAGATTTTTTTTCTCAGCTTTTTTTTTTTTATCTTAAGCTCTTCTGTTGAGCAACAACAGCAAGTGCAGTCCATTTCCGAGGACTTTAATTAGAAGAAACCCATAAATGTAGAAAACACTTGTGTGTTGCCTTGAGTGATCATAGCTACCGTATAGCAGAAAAGGCTGCGAGATAAAATATGTACTAGGGAGAGAAAAGGAACAACGGTTTTGTCATCTATCCTTGAAAAAGCCTTGTCTCAACCCTGGCTTACATAACAACACGAACACAGCTTCGACATCCACCTTTCTCTCTCGAATACACCGGTACACTCTGGAGCCTCCCAGATCAAAACTGCATGGAATCCTAATGACCTCTCTGAGCTGAACTAGTGTGAATCCCACTGAAACTACACTACACCACTTGCGTATGTTACCAGTGATTCAGTGTTTTTCTCAGACTCGGCGCCCATTACTCTCCACATCCTTCAGGAATTCTTAGTCTTTCCACACTAATACACTCATTCCTATAATATTAAAGTGAGTCGTGCATGCATTTATGGATTCTCATGCAAACTGTCAAAAATCTATATCATTTTTTTGGGGGGGAGTGGGTGTGCCCACATTTGATGCCACAGCAATGATTTCACTTTTGCCTCCACTATTAATAACAGCTGAATCGAATTAAATCCTTTCATTCACCACTGTTTATTTTCTAGTTGTTAATGAAACTACTTGTAAAAAAAAAACAAAAAAAGACAACATTATTTGTACATCGCAGTTGTTAGGGATCTAAACAATTGACTGGGTCTGCACAAATACAACAGTCTCCATGGCAACAGAAGACCAAGTTGTTGTTCCTGCTCTGCCAAACAGCAGTGAACCACAGAAGAGGCACGAAAGATGAACTTCATTACGGTTTAACTGAGATACCACTGACATTTAACACACAGTTCATGCCCCGGTCACAAATTTGCTATGTAGTGGGAAATATAACTTATTATCTATTACTTTGTCAATAAGCGTTTACAACACCATATAATGACACAGACTGAAAGAGGTTGCTGAGATCATGTTCTAATAAGGCAAAATGAATAAAACAGCGGTACTTTTTGCACCTAAACAATCACAGACATTTCCTGCAAACGGTCACATCTGATAATATAAATATGTATGATTCACAATTTTATATTTTACTCAGTTAATATTTATACATTTGGTTTTGCTTAACTTAGAGTGTTTCCTTGGAAATCACAAGAATGGTTTTTAATGAAAAATATTTCTCAAGAAGTAATGTGTCTCATTTTTATTTTTTTTCCCTCTGGTTTCCGCACACAGTTTTGTGGTTTGCAGAGCTGCTTCCTTTTTGCCAGAAGCAATTTGGATGAAATGGAGTGGATGAATACATAGGTTCATGCAGCAGTATAAATAATAGGAAAACAAAAACACTTACCTACGTCAAGGACAGCAAGTGAAAAAGCAGAGACAAAAATTAAATCCTTCAGAAAAACAAATCCTGCAAATTCATATTAGCATCAAAGTCTACACTGTTCTTAGATAATTGCTACAATGCCACAGGAAGAATATGCAATTTCTCCATCAAAAACTACACACAGAACGAACATATAAGTATAGGAGTTTAGACGTGTTTATGAAAACAAGAAGGTAAAATGTGTGCTCTTTTCTGTCTCAGGACACAGAGGATGACTTTTTAATAGAACTGAATGTGTATTAGACATTTTAATGGACCACATCATTCTTAAGGGAATCTACAACACATTTTCAAGACAAACAGTTCAGCTTCACAAGACGGTAATGTTTTAGGGAGGTGGGACAAAGGCAGGTACTGCAGCATTAAACTGCAAAATGAAATACCAAGCACGGCAGACCACTGGATAGAAAGAGAAACTACCTTAGGATTCATCAGTCTTTCCGTATTGTCATTTAGTTTTTATTTGCTCATGATAATGTTAATACATTTCCTCATAACCAATGTTCTTAAAGGAATCATTTGTAATATTTGTTTTGTTTTACACTTTTTGGCAATTTGAATAAACAACAAAAAGCAGCACTTGCGAGGGTGTCAATATGCACTATTTATTAAAACATATAAAACATAAATACAAATATAAAGCACCACTAGTTGGCCATGACTGGAGAAACATATTCACTATGAATATATTGCAACAAACAGGTTGTGGTTTGAAGTTTTGTCCAGCGAGAAACATCTCGAGAGGAGGGAATAATCACCCAATGAGTAAAAACTCAATTAATGAAACTAATTAGATATATAGCTGAGCCCTAGAATAGATTGATATTTGTAATAATTATCCCCAGCCTTATTACACATTTACGTAAAATGTAGCTTCCATCTCGGCAAATAGTTCCCCCTGAGTCCTTCGTACTGCGCCTTTAAATGTTACTCTTTGTTAAGCACTAGTCTTGTTCTCGTTGTGAAAAATATGTTGTCAAAGAATATTTTTTGTCATAGTTTTTGTTGACGGAAATAACACTGCCTACAGTGGAAGATCAGTGGGTGCTCTCTCCAAAAAGCCCTGGCCAGCAGGCAGCATACATCATGTTGATTTACTTTCAGCCATTAAACGTATAGATGCTGGGGATCACATTTTACAGCCTGATAGGAACCCTGGACCAGTCATCCCAGCCAGGCAGCCAGCATCCAATGTGAAGAGGGGAGAGTGAATGGATGGGGTGAAAAATGACATCCGCATACCTGCCCAGGCCCATACATCATACAGAAGGCTGTTTTTCGATGGAGTGTGAAAAGAGGGAATGGAGACATAGGATGAAGGAGCTTTATGTGGAATTGGTGCGGGGTTGGTGAGGAAGCGCCACCTTGAGCAATTGTGCTGATACTCTTTCTTGCGGGATGACATCTGATTACTATTCATTATTGGCAGTATTGAACTCTCTTTGCTACTTTTCCTAGAAGTCGGAGCCGGACGGCACGGCGTAGAACATTACCTTCAAAGGTCATAAAGATAAGCCTGAGTAATTATTTTGTGGGTTTATGGGTGATAAGCACCTTGCTTGTGACTCAAGAAGTAAATTCAATCAAACCAATAGCTGACAATAACAGAACACTAACAACAATTAATTAGGAGAATTATTCTGTACACATATGATGTGGCAGCAATCATAAATTGTGTGCAGTTCCTGAATCTTAATGAGGATTAACAGTACTGGGACTAATTAAATAAACATCCACGTAATAAACAAATAATAAAAATGGTTTAGTGAAAAATCAAAAGTCCCTCTTATCGTGGCTTTTATCAACCCCATTCACCTCACAATTCCCTGGGATATTTGCACATGCTCTGCATTTAAATAAAATAATTATTTGAATCAACATCCCACTGAATATCATCTAAGATCGTTCCTCTAAAATATACTCTCTAAATGAGTAAATGTGCCTGTTTCAGTTCAATATCCAGTCATTTCCTTCTGATGTGCTTGACTTTACAGGTCTTCTCTATTAAAAAATAGCAATAAAACACAGCATGCTACTCGGAGAAACAATACGTAGTTCATTATTGCACTATGAGGGAAATGATGATAATAAAACGAGAGCAAATCATTTGCCCTCTTTTCCCACTCAAAACAGCTTTGCCAAAAGAAAGAAAGAAAGAAAAAAAAAAATCGAAGAAAGATTTAATACAAGATGATTGTGTGGGCACACAATAAAGGTTGGCTGCAGTGATTTCTAGCTATACAGCTCAAGATCAACTGAGGAATTGCCTTCCATAAAAAGCCTCCTGTGGCCTAAGAGAGAACACGACAGAGCGTTAATTACTCAGGCAACACTGGAGAACAAGGTAAAAGGCGTGTTAATGAAATACTAATAAGGTTCCAATTTGAGTCCTTCGGCTTTGCCACCCTCTAAAGTGATCTCAAGGACTTCAGTTCCTTCCATTGCTGGTCTCGGCTATTGCTAATTACCATAGCACACATGACAGAAGGCAGTTTAGAAAGTATTATTTCTGGGGAATGGATCCTTTGTGTCTTGTCCTTTGATAGAGGACACCCAGGCCGGGTTTACTGGATGTTAGAATTAAGGGACAGGGAAAATGCCAAACCCCCTAAAACTCCTAAGGAGAGAATGAGTTCATTGTCTGCCAGACATTTTCCTTACCCCATTTAAAAGTTGCTCTTCAGCCTAGTTTAGGTTTGCATGAGGGATGATGTTTATTGCAGTCTTTATTTTCTAATTGAACTACTTTGGACAGCCGCTGTGTTTAGTCAGAAATCCGAGCCAAGTAACCAGGGTTCATTTTCCTTACAACTAAAGCAAAGGCTGGAGCTGAGTTAATGTTGAGGTCTTCAGAGTTGTCTGGTAACTGTAAATCTAGGGTTAGGATCTTCAAGAAAGGTAATGGAATTTCCACTATGAGCATCCTGCAGGACCAAACAGCCATTTCACAACACTGTGCACCGCAGTGAACCACAAACTGATAACATAAGTCAAAAGGAAACTGTTGAGGTGTTGTCGAGAAGCAAGTAGAGGGAAAAGCAGGCAGGGGTGGGAGATATTCTCGAAGACATTTGAAGATACAGCAATTTCTCTGAGGCAATCATTTGATGCTCTCATTCCGTGATGGCTGAGTGTCACTACTTTTGCGCTTCCATCACTCAAGTGCATCCAGCACTCCAAGAAATTGATTGTTGAGGGATAAAGCTGGAATAGTGCACACATACCAAAGTACATCTAGCCTGGAATAAAACTATTTCTTTCCGTACTCAGTCCAAGCACTCCATCTTCAAATTGATTTTTTATTTTATTTTATTTTTTTTTTTATTTTTTATTTTTTTTTTTGGGGGGGGGTTGTGTTAGGTCACTGCTGGAAATAAAGAAAGTCTATATTATCACCATTTGATGAAGGTGGGATAAATTATTATTGAGCAGTTGACACTGAATGAGAAAATAAAACCCAAATGATGCAATAAGGATACACTCGAAAGTTGTAAAATCAACAGCACAGAAATGTCAAATGGTCAACAGTCTGTTACAGAGCGCCAGTAAATCACTGTCTTTTTTTTCATAGTTGTAGAGCACATCTAAAAAGACAGCTTACTGCAGTAGTCTGTGTTTTTAGACAGGCTGAAAGATAAAGTTATTGATTATATGTGCATACTTCAAGTGAGACAGCTTCCTAACAGCTCTCACAGTATCTGCTCATATTATACAGGAACTGAGCTCTCCTCTCACTGACGTCTCGGTGAGTACGACTCGCTCAAATCACGTAAAGAACTGAATTAGTTCAACAGATTATTTGCCTCTGAGCAAGTCCTCTAATTATACGCAGGCATCAATATAGGTTTACTTTTCCCTCACATGAAAAATTCAAAGCGCTGTTCGTTAACGAAATGATTGAAGGTCAGGAGAGGTTTAGTGTTACAGTACTGAACATCAATCAATTATTATTACAGGCCTATCATAAAATGCCTTTACATAGATTCGTTTTATACATCATATGAAACAGCATTACTTTTTGGACTCTAAATCCAGAATTAGTACAAGCTGAATGTCGCAATCAATGTCAAACTATTCAAATACTCTTCAGACAAGAAAAATACAGCTTGTTTCATTGTTGTCTCTTCATATCAATCCCATTTTTCATTTGGCA
>JAPQRN010000002.1:6325790-6350276 GCA_037367275.1 Coranthus polyacanthus
CAAATACTCTTCAGACAAGAAAAATACAGCTTGTTTCATTGTTGTCTCTTCATATCAATCCCATTTTTCATTTGGCAAAAAGTGTGATTTATTATGAGGCAAGTTAAAAAAAAAAAAAAAATCTTGACAAAAACTTTATTCCGACTGGATTATATATGTTTCACTGTGTATTTGCTTTTCCAAATTAATGCACAATTACTGAAAACTGGGTACATTTAAGCTGTACAATAAACTGGTGTCTGGTGAAACAAAAGTGACAAATTAGAAAAAAAGTCAAACAGTAAAACTTCAAACTTTAGATGTACTGTTTAAACCAACTTTCAAAAACAGAGAAAAGTCACGTTTGTTACTTGTCAAGACTGACATGTTTTTCAATTTAGTTTTTTCAATACTTTTTCATACTTAATCTTATCCCTGAAACAGAAACTTTTTTGGAGATAATAATAATTTCATGTATTTCAAGTTTAATGTATCATCTCACACCTATGTATTAATCAGAATCTGATGTTACAACAGGTAATAATACTAGTATAACTATATAGTTGTACAGTATATAATTTCACTTTACCCCGATGCCTGAGCAGGAGGGAGCAAAACAAACATTTTGGGTAATGGCGCAATTAGTGTTTCAGTGCAGAACATCCTTCAGTTATTATTACCTTACAGTTATTCTAAGATGCCTTTACAAAGATTAATTTCACCAAAGCATCATACGTATGAAACTGCGTCACCGTTCAGACTCGAACACCAAATCCAGAAGTACAACATCAGTGATCGCGTGGTAAAATATTCAAATACTCTTAAAACAAGAAAAATGCAAAGTTTGACTCGTTATGCACCATTCTGTGAGAAACATGTGGTGCACTAAGCCTATTGTCATTGCATTTGTTTGCCTGAGAGTTAATGCATGTCACAACCTATCTGATGATGTAAATAACTCTGCTGGAAAACTCTCACTAAACCCACAGTGTCTTTTTCTCTCGGTCGTCTGTTTTCTTTCCCTTTCTCCATCTGGCCGAGGACAACTCCGAGGCAGTCACTAAGACTACGGCTGCACTGCTTGCACAGCAGTTGTCCGTAATAACTATAATGTTAATGGGATTCTGGCCAGTATCACATTACCCACAGCTGATGGCATAAAATGTGATTATCGTTTGCCTTTTTTTTTCTCTTTTTTTTTGTATGGAAAATGATAACACTTCCAGTACAGCTGGATGTGTTATCATTAGTAATGTAGAGCACTAAGCATCCCTTTGGACAGCTTCATCCTTCTTCTGCCTTTCCAAAAGTTACAAAAAAGAAAAAAAAAAGAAATGGCTCATTTACTTTGTCAGACTCATGGCGTTATTTGGGGGAAATGTTTTACCCTGGACAGTTTGTACTAGACAGAAAAAAAAGCACACACCAAATGGCACCATAAAGCCTTGTGCTGTGTTCCACATTTGGTTTTATTTATTCATGCATTTGACTGTGGCTCACCCAAATATCATCTGCTAAAATAATGAGCAGTTAAAGGTCTAGTCTGCTTAATTAAAGTGCCTACATGTTCAACTTTAATCGTTGGATTATACGAGACACAGACCACGATGCCTTCAATTCTCAGATGCACTTTTTTTTTTTATCAGTTTAGGACCATGACCAGAAAAAACTGTGGAAAACTCTCCCAAGTCAAATAAAACATGCCTCTCTCTTCTAGTGTACACAAAGCCTTTTAGTTCAGTGCCATAGCATTTTATCACGCTCGCTTTCTCTTCTTAAATCACTGCTGAAACATTAGGCGTGTAAGACAGACTTTTTGTTTGGAAGAATGACAATCAGCAGAAAAAGCATTGTGGATTATTTAAGTGGTGCCTCTAAAATTGTTTGTCATGCCAGTGGTTGTTTGTTGGGCTGCTCTAAAGCATTTTTCTTGTGCTCTCTCAGCATGATATCTACACCACACTTTGTAGTGTGACATCGAACTTGCTGGGTTTAAACATGTGCAAAATCTCCTTTTAGGCTGAACGGAGGAAGGATCTTTTGTATTTTCTGGATGTCGCCGATTTGTCAACAGCGATTTGGGAAAAAACATTTGATGGAAAAAAACAAAAAATACGACGCATGAAGCAATAACAGATTAACACAACCTCCTGCAATTAAAGTAAGCTACAATCCAAGTGTCGGTTTTGATTTGCAAAGTCTTTAAATTCACCGCTGATGGATGCACTACACAGAATAGGTACAAGTTTTATCAGTCAGATTGTGCGATGAAATTTCATGCCATATTTTGTGCTATAGGCTATATCTTGTGTGCAGTCTTATCCTGCAAACTCATTTTAACTCCAAGAGCGCTTTGGAAATTGAATGAGAACTGCTGCTGCATCCTAAATGTAGCATCTATGCTTTTTTTTTTTTTTCTTTCCTCGAAAGTTGGAAGGAAGAGATGGGCATCCGCCTAGTTAGCATTCTGCACAGGCTGGACGATTCAGAGCCTGTCAGGCAAGAGCTCTCTTCCTCTGAGGTGCCTTTGAGAGCTTGGGAGAAAGAGATGCATGCGAGGAGTTCTGAAGGAGGGTGAACTTCACACTCGCCTAATCTCTACTCTGGATCTGTCTGTCGTTCAGCGGAAGCCAAGCTAGCGGACCTGGCACTAATTCAATCACTGATTCTTGATTGGCAGGGGAGCGTGCTTTAGCCCTGGGGAAGCAAAAAAAGTCCCTTTTGTCCTTAAAGTAAGATGGAGGGGAGAAAGGCTGTCTCCCTTTAGACTAAACCAGACCAGTCAGTGCCATCTGTTGGAGCCAGAACTTAAAAGATCAAATAAGGCAAAAGGAAAAGCAAGACTGCAAAACTTGCCAAAGTATGAAGAACGGAAGAGGAATTCACACAAAACTATACTTGTTTTCATGCCTTCTGAGTTTAACTGCAGTCTTTATACTGGAGCGTACACGGCCAAAAGCTTTTTCTTTCTTATTTTTAAATCATTTTGTCAGCGAAGATTTATTTCACACGGTTTCCTAATCTAATAAGGGGAAAATACATTCCTGTGTTACACAAGTTACCTAAGTGTTAGATCTACTTAGGACTTCAATTAATGATTATTTTTATTGCTGATTCATCTGTCAACCAGTGTTTCCCAAAGCCCAAGATGACGTCCTCAGATGCGTTGTTTGATCCATATCAGGTTACTGTCACAGAGGAGGAAAGAAAGCAAGAATTTTATTCATATATAAGCAGCCGGTATCAGAGAATTTTAATGTTTTCCTAAAAAATCGATTATCAAAATAATTGTACGTAGATTATTTTAAGGACAGATCGACACATGTCATGGAGAAGTAGTTTGGAAACTGGTCACTGGATATTGCACAACAAATACAAAACTGAAAGTAAGTAGTTTGCAGATAAATTTAGTTTTAACATACAATTAGCAATTTATACAGGTGCTTTTGAGTATGAGTAAATGGAGGATGTGGAGAAGCAGCCTCCTGGTCTGTAATGGGCTCAGGATTGGTGATAAATAAGCATCAATACCTTGGGACTACTTAATGATCAGACTCTTTGAAGAAGGAGCTGGCAATCTCAAGTTTTTGTCATTAACACTACCTGCAATTAAGTAATTTATAATGGGTTCTCAAAGAGCCACAGCCCGCGGTTATTTATGTGCTGGATAATCCTGGCGTTTGAATTTTTTCATTTCGTGGTCATAAATGTGGCTCCTTACAGTATTTAAACTGTGTGATTTATTATGGAGGCAACTCATACTGTTTACAAGAATGCAATTGTGGCTACGTTACATTTCTTTCCAAACGTATTCGCTGTTCCAAATTAATGCATAAACATCATTTCTAGGAGTCAGCTGAAAGGTGACTAAAAGTTGGATAAATGTACAATAAACAACAACTTCTGGTGGAACAAAAAAAACAGTAACGCTTAAAACTTCAGAGGTACTTCTCATGAACAAGCCAACTTTTAAAAGATAATAGTTTTGTTAAAGAACATAATTAACTCACGTTTGTCTTGCGTTACTTGTCAATGCTGACGTGAACTCAGAAGATTTTTTATAAGGAATGTTCTTCTCGTACTCAGAATCATTTTAATCATTTAAAATATAAAATGATCTTCAACTGGTGATTCATTTAATTCATTCATAGTGTTAGTACATGGTCTCATCAGAGTCCGATGCTCACTACAGGTAATTGTATAATTTAACTTCACTGTAATTTTCTTCACAGAAATAAAATCTAAATAAACACAAGTGGCTCACGGCTGAGCAGGAGGAAGCAAAACAAACATTTGTGGCATAAAATGCAACCAGTTCGTCTGCAGACAATGAATTAAGCCAAATGTTTAACTCCTGCTCTCATATTAAAATTGAATGGAGCTTCTCCAGAGAGTGGCAATATTATGAAAGGAATAATTCCATCTGTATGAATAATTAAAAATAAAGTTATCAAACTTTTTTTCTCTGTCCTTTCTTTAATCCCACAAAATCTGAATTATAAATCAGAGAGACTGTCACACTGCTCTTATGCATACTAAGCTTTATCTGCTGTGCTCTCTCAAAAACATCATTAGGCTAATTAGTTGGAAATCATATTCATCTATAGCATTACAAGTGAATGTTAGGATGGAGAAGGTAGTTAGGTAAATTACAGATTTAAAAATATGGTCGAAATTAAAAAATACAGGCACACTATTTTAGTTTTGTATGTGCTAAGTGCACTTTCATCAAACCAAATAATTACGTTAATCAAACACCCGCTTTGAAACATTCCTTTAAACCAAACATGATTCAGCTCAGCAGTATACTCACTTTCAATTCAGATATGTAACATAATTAATAAATGCATTATATCAAAACTAATAAGGACTAATAAGTGTTAAGGTGAAATCTGGGTATTTGAAGTAAAAACTGAAGGTAAGTGTTCTGAGAAAATGTTTGCACATTATAATGACTCATTAGAACAAGATAGGAGCAACATAAGGCGGCCCTGACTCAGAGCTCATATTTCACATGTGTTGCTGCTAGTTATCGGTGTTTAACGTGAAGATTTATGGACTCCACATACTTTGACATTCATTTAGAAGCTTGACACAAACTGCTAAACAATTAGACTATGAAGTGTATTTTTAACTACTTGCTGTTGCTGCTTGAACAGGTCCAGGTTCTGCTGCCACGTCGTTCTTAGCACCACAAATCCAAATACAGGAGAACGGGTTGAAATTAATTTCTGATGAATTTTGACAATATAAGGTGATTTAACTCGTTTTCCAGATTAAATTCTGCTTGTTGTTTCTATAGTTTAGAGCTGGCTAATAGAGAAATTAATACAGACTGACTTGAGGTCCAATATTTTTTTCTATTCTAGGCAATATTAGCTGGATAATGAATGTTTTGTTTATGAAAGACTGCTTTCCTGGCAGTGCCTTCAAACACATTATGTTTGCTCTTGATACAGCAGAGTTTGCAGTAGTCTAAACAAGCTGTGCCACCAACTGGTGCAAAAAATACATGTATTAATAGTAAAATAAACAAATCTTTTTTCTCCCCCAAAGCATATGCTGTTCAAACAAATAATCAAGTTAACAAACAAATAAACACATACATTTTTGTACTTAAAGGTATAAGATGTAATTGCACAAATGGAATATGATATTCATATTTTTTTTTTTCATAATAAGTTTTTATTAAGGTATAATCACCAGAAAATAAGAATCACTGTATTTTTGGTACTTTAGAATGAACAGTTTACATCTACAGAGGCAGTAGGTCCCTTCCACAGAGTCTTCACGTTCATGCTTCTACAGCAAACTTTTTCGTACTTTTTCTCTGTTTTATGGTGGGTGGCCCAAAAAGCCTGAAGTGCACAAACCAAATACTGGCACTAATGAGCCTTTTATTTTTGTGTTTTTAGTGGCCACCACAGTGCAGGATGACATGAGGGGTATTCAGTTAGGTGCAATCTGCCACGTCATCCACTAGATGCCACTAAATTTCACCTTTAAAAAAGTGGGATGTGAGCAGAAGATGCAGAGAGTTTGTGTAGGGGGAAGTAATGAGATGACAAAGGGTTAAAGAGTTAAAGGGTCAGACAGGAAGTGAATGAGCCCGTAATTGTCCTGTGCTTCTGGGGACGAGTGAATCATGGGTCGAAACAGTTCAAAAGTTGCCCCATCAGTGATGCAAAGTGCCACCTCTCTCAGAGGATGTGGAGAAGCAGCCTCCTGGCTCATAATGGGCTTGGGATTGGTGATAAAACAAGCATCAATACCTTGGGACTACTTAATGATCAGGCTCTTTGATCTGAGAAGAGGCAGACTGATGAAGATTCATGTCGATGGAAGCTGGCAATCTCAGGTTTTTGTCATTAACACTAGCTGCAATTAAGCCATTTATAATGGGCTCTCAAAGAGCCACAGCCTGAGGTGATTTATGTGCTGGATCCTACTGGTGTTTGAATTGTCTCTACATACATACTCTACAAACGCCATTTTTCATGTTGTGACCAGAAATCTGGTTTCTAACAGTATTTAAGCTAAAACTGTGAATTATGCATCGACTCTGAGGGTGCACAACATACCTTTATGTCATAGTGACGCAACCATTTGAGCAAATGAGCCCTTATTTGTTGGATCCTTGCCATTTTTGAAACATATCATTGTACATCTGCTTCATGTTCAAAGGTTAGTGTTAAAAACTACCATCACTTGAGGGAGGGGATGAGGGAGCCTGTAGTATTCACCAGACTTGCAGCGACAAGACAGCACAACTTTATCAGTATTCTCCAATGCGATGCCTGAACCAACCTGATGCCTCCCAGAACATAGCATGCTGCCCTCCACTCAAATGAGTCGAGAAAGCTGAAGTCGAGCCACCAGGTGGACACTGAACACACCGCAGCAGCAACCGGAATGTGTACTTTGCAAGAAAACATAACCATTTATCCAAGCTACATGCTACATACACATATTAACGAGTCGGCCGGAAATATTTAACGTTCAAGTTCAACAATTACTTTAAATGTATACAGGAAAAGCTGGTTACATCTGCCGGAATCAAATGCCCAGAAAATGCAATCCATAAAATGTTATATTTTCAAATATGTACTCATCTGCTGGATTTATGCAGAAAGCATTGCCAGTGTTGCATAATGCATTGCGCTAGCCTAGTTTAAGAAATGCAAATCACCTCAAGTTGATGGAATCCATTCAAGTTGATGGAATCCATCCACAGACATGGCAATGAAATATTTGTGCTTCTTCAAATGTTATTGATGCGGTGAAACAGCAGAGACAGAGGCAGGTAAAGAGAGGGAGAGGGAAGGAGAAAGACGTGAAAAGAGAGGGAACATGAAAGAGTGAAAAGAGTATAAAGTTTGCCTTATAGAATATGACGCCAGCTGTTACTGGGTTCCTCTCCTGCTGTTATTAAACAAGGGATGAAAGATGTTGTGTACTGCTATGTATACACTTCAAATGAGCTCAAGGAAGCCATTTTGCATCAATTTTGAGGGTAATATCCCATTCATGCAGGATTCCATTCTGGTGTATTTCAGATGAATGCATGTAGAAGAAAGAAAATGCCCTGCCAAACAAAATAACAAAAATAATCTTCTCTGAGCAGAGGTTGACTCTTAAAAGCCCTGAACTGTGAGTGGAGTTTTAAATGCACATTTGTGTACTATTAACCCTGTGATAAACTGGACTAAAAGCACTTTGTGAGGTCATTTATAGGTAGGAAGTAACATACAGACAATCCTACATTTGGAGTGACGATAAACACATGGTTTATCGTCTCTGCCACGAGGGGTTTCCCAATCAAATCACCAACAAAAGATGCAGTTTGAGGACGGTGTGAAGTGCGGGATCATGGTACTTGTTGGAGATTTTTATCAGGTGAATAAAACTCTGTCTGACTCAGGCAGAAATCATGTTTACTGGTGAGGTGTTAAAGTTTTAGTCACATTATGTTCAGTGACATATATGCATATGTCATTTCATTCTGATGAAATAGTTGCGTAAATAATGTTAGCTAATGTAACGTTAAATTCATTCAATGTTTATTTAATCTCAAATAACAATGAGTTAAGACCTCATGTGCAATATAATGGAGAAAACACAGGAAACAGTGGTGATAAGAACAATAAATTCAGTAAACAATGAAACTTAAATATTTGAAAGAATTACAACGGAAACCTGGGTGGTGGTGATATAACGGAAGGCAATTCAATAGAATTGGCACTGAAACAGAATATGCTAAGTAAATATTACATTACATTAACATTACGTTACTGTGGGTGACTTGCATGAGCCACTGGTTGCACAGAGCTAGATTGACAGGGTTTTCTCTACCTCTACCGTTTAAGGCCAAACTACATTTAAAATTTATGTGGAGAGCATCAAAAACTAACCAAAATGACTTTTTACCAGCTCTAATGGTTGCAATGAAGCTTTTTGTAGGTTGTTTTTTTTTGTTTGCTCTAGCTGTCCCAAATTTTGTACACAGAAATGGTAGTAATAACGGTGCAAAATGATGTGAATTTATATATTTTTCATTGAAAAACACGAGTGCAGCTAAATCTTCTACAAATTTAGGGAAGAACCCAGACAGCACCTAGACCATCTGAAAAACTCAGGAAATAAATTAGCTCTCTACTGTGTTTCAAAATGGAATGCAAATAATATGTGGTGCGTATATCAGTTTAATTCTGTGACACTGTGTGATTTACACTGGCACTGACAGGCGACCAAATGGGTCATTACATTGAATGAAATGATGTATTTCTCTAAATTTTGAACACTGTCGGAAACATTTGATGTAATCTAAATGCACAAATCAACAAAATATATAACATAGGCCTAGTTGTTTTTAAGATATGTTTATGAGGAAACGTTACATATTATCTATTATATAATATCTACCGAGAATCAAAGCTTTTGTTTATTGCTTTTTGATTAAGTGGACACTCCTACCTCAGAACTGTCCAAACTGCTGCTGAGCGTCGCAACTTGTATAAAATCAAAGTGTCACTGCCTTCAATAGTCCCTCTGACCCACTCATATGTGAGACTATGAGGCATATTTATCGATTAGTGGTCATAATCCATCATAGGCTCTTTGGCATTGTCCTCTTTCTGCCTTGAGTGCAGAGACTTGCTTATTTTAGTCAATAACCTTTCTAACAGGTAGTGTACTTCAAGTTGTATTTGTATCAATATTTGAAGAAAAACTTGAGTACGCTGTTTGCTAATCAATAGCTTTAATCTTTTATCGCATGCCAGTTTACTCACATTACTAAGACTGTGCTGACTTGTTGTTGCCAGGAACTGAGTGCTACCGGCGGTAAACACAAAAAAAAACACAGAAAAAAGTTGCTAAAGAATATTAAGAAAAAGTTTATGATGGAGAAATAAATGAAGTAAAAAATAAACAGCCTTTTTCTCAGCAACCACAGGAGAATGTTTGATGCGATAACTTGACAGTTTGATGATTTAGGCAGAATCCCCAAGATGTTCAAATTCCCACTAACTGGACAACTTGAAAAGGATGACAGGGTGCGACAGATATCACTTTGAATTAAGACTGGGTGACAGTTTCTTCCTTTGAACCTTAGCCGCGGCTCCTCCTAGACACTTAACCTCCTGGAGAAAACGGTTCAAACAACTGAATCGATAGCAATTTAGGGCAACACTCTTGTCACTTTCTTCTACTCCTTCTTCTTCATCTCCCACCACCCGGACGGCATTCTGGGAGACAATTTGCAGTGCGACATCACTCTGATAGAACAACAAAGAAGGCCTGGGACAAATGCCTCTTTGGAGGGAATTGATGGGACTGGGATCAGACAGGTCCTCTGATAAACCTGTTCCATACCACTAAGTTTAAAAGCAAGCCTTTTCGTTTTTTTTTTTTCTTTTAACATGCACTGGTTTCGGAAGGGGAGAGATTGAAAATGTACAGTATTTCTTTTGGAATTCATCTTTTATTTTGAACAGCGGATATACACCCACCATAATTATATCAAACAACAACAGCTATTAAGTCTAACTATTAAGTCTTTATGTAAAGCAAAAAGTCTTTTTTTTTTAAATAAAATGTTTTTTTTGGGCCGTTCAAATGTCATCATGTCCGAACACTGTGTTGTACAAATCCAATTTTCTTCTGCAGTCCATGAACAAGTTGGCTGCAAGATGCTGATATTTAAACACCATTGTTGAACCTTACATTCTGTCTTACAGAGCAGCAATTGCATGGTCCAACCTCCTAATCCATCACCACCTTTATCTTCACAGTGTCCCAGAAGAATTAGCCGAGAATGAGCTTCCATCAGTCACTCGTCTCTCCAAAATCACCAGAATCTACACTCCAGGGGAGATCTTGTTCTATAGCATCATTATATGAACTTTCATTATATGAATATGGTGCATTTTTATGCAGTGGCGTGTCCTGTATTACAAGGTCATAATAAAATGTCAAAAAGCAGGGTTTGATAAATTTCTATGCGTGCATAGAATAATGTATTTTATCTTGATTCAAACCAAGATTGGTATTCAGGTATACAATGTGCATTCTGTATTCTCTGGTCACTGAAGTAGAGGCTGTGCTGGGTGCAAATGCGCAATTGTGTCCCAAGTGTCCTGAAGAATGGCCTGTTGAGAGCTAATTGAAAGCTACTAACCTTTTAAAAAGAACATTATTTGTCTCCACATTCGAGCCACTATGTCTGAACAGCCTTAAATGTCAGCCAAATGATCTAAGCTGTCACTTTGGGTTTTTACCACGTGCACGGCAGCCAGTGTTACACTGTTGAGAAGATTTTTTTTTTTTTTTTAAATCCTTTTGAAATAATGTAATATATCAGGCATGTGTACTAGAGTCAGTTGTTGTAATAACTTAGCACTACAGATGCTGTAAAGTAACAGTCTTTAAAATAGTAAGCTCATAGTGGTAACGGTACCTTATAATCCTGAAATGAAACCGGAAGAGGCAATGTGTAAAGCTGACTCGAGAAGATTCAAAACGTTCACAGCTGATTTTCCTTTATATTAAATTAAACATATCCTCTGCTAACAAAACATGACATTAATGCATTCCACCAAAATATATCTAAAACAAGGTAGAAATATAGTTTATCACAGGGCCTGTCAAGACCCATTTCTGAGCTACAGATATGGAGATTTGTTCCAAAGTGCATTAAAAGAAGAGTTAGCTAAAGAAGAAAAAAGCAATCAAATATTGATGACTCTCATGGGCACTGGCACGCAACAGCCCTGTTAACCTGACCCAACTCTTTGGCTGTCGCCGAATGCAGCTCCACTGCACTGAAATATTAACTGCCTGCAATCTGTGACACACACGGGCACTGAGAAGCCTTGGCGGGCCCTCACAATTGATCCATGTGAGATGGAAATGTAGACATCCAAGCATCAGGAAATTGCCTGCCATGTGTACTACGTATAGTACACGGACACAGCTACATCTTAGACACGATACAAATCACACTGTAAGACAATAACAGTGGTACAGATTAAGAACTGATCCATTACGAGAGACAGAGGAGCATCGCTACTTAACATTTGCCAAATTAAAAATCACAGTTATAAACGATGAATACGTTTTTCCCAGTCGTGTTTTTATATCACTGATTGTCAGAGGTGGCAAAAGTACACACATTTATTACTCAAGTAAGTAGTACAGACACTTGTTTAAAAAAGTGAAATGTGCATTTACTTCTCCATTTTTAGTGGCTGTTTCTGTACAAAGCTACTGGACCTCATCATCCATGTCTGTATTAGTTCTCCTGTTCTCAGACTCTCATTAAATAGACCTTTTCTGTGCGGTCAAGTCAAGCCTCTGTCTCCGCTTTGTCTTGTTACATCTTTTACATCGCCACGTCTGTCGTGTGTGACATGCACTGCTCTATACCCAAAGGGGTCGTCTTTTCCGTGTGTTATTGCCCCGTTGATGTAGGATGAAATGGGTCTTGATGTCGGGAAGATGCGCTGTGGCAAAAAAAATAAATAAAAAAAAGGTAATCCACAAATATTTGTGTTAGAATGTAGGGTGAAAAAACTAAAATGCAATCAGGGAAAATAAATACTCAAGCTGAAAATATAAATCTTCCTTAATAGCCAAGAATGACTTGGTACATGCACCAAAAATCTAATATAATATATAGGTTATGAAGTGAATCATTTGAGGAGTCAGACACACAAACAATTACCGTTTTAATTATCTTTAAAATAACAGAAATGTATCTGATGCTGAAAACCTACATATGAATCTTTAATGAAACTAAACTATGTATAAATATATATTCGTCTGATTTGTCATATTTTTTAGGACTGAGTGAAGTTTAGACTGAGGAAGACATATACAGTGAGTTACAATTTAACTGGATATTTAATAAGAATCAAAGAAGACTAACCTTCAGTTAAATAAAGCAGCACCACATGCTGTCATTGGAAAACAATTATTAATATTGTGTTTCAAATTCTAAGATTTACAAAGCAGTAGACCAACTGAACCCTATTGCATGCCATAGTTGACGGTAAGAGGATTATATTTGAAACCTGGACGGTGAAACTGTGAGCAATTTAATGAGACCTCTTGAGAGCCACTCGATTGACTTAAGTGAACACCTTTTGAATAGCTTTTAATGATCAATAAAAGTTTCCTCTTTTATCTGAAAACAGCAAAAATATGCCACACAAGCAACATTTTTAAATATTACATGAAAAAAAAAAAATGATAAAGTTTCCAGAGAAATAAATTCCAATGTGTCACAGACAAAGCGATAAAGACACACAATGACACATTAATTTTCCCCACAGAAACAACTTTAACACAATAAAAATGTAAAGTGATCATGGTCTTTGCTAATCTTATCTCACAGCAACGCGATAAAAGTCAGGGCCATGACACTGTTCCTCTTATTTCTATATTCACTGTATTTAGGAGTGAATAATACATTGTCACTTGGTACTAAAACAAAAAATAAGTGGAAAAACTATTCTGCAATTAAAGAAATCTGGGCAACAAATTGTCTTTTTTTTCCTTTTATTCCTTTGAGTGATTTTGAAACATTGTACATGTTGACTCAGTCTTTCAACACAAGAGTTAATGCTGTAATTCAGGGTTAATGAAGAAATGCCTTCTTGTCTCCATAACCCTGTTCACGCTTCAATAATGGCGGAGGCTCTGGGCTGAAAAGATAATGAAGTTGTTGCTGTTGTTGTCATCTGACCATTACAGACATTTTAACTAAGAATCCTTCATATGTGCTAGAGTGACACTGTATCTACAAGTGTGAATTAAAGCAAGAAGCAAAATAATAAGAGTTGTTGTTTTTTTTAAATAATGCAACTATGCAGGTTTGTTATTTGTCATTTAAGTCAGTTCACTTAAATGTCCAGTGTGTAAGGTTTAGGAGGATTTATGAGCATTAGAAATGGAAAATTATATCCAGAATTTTCATGTGTATAATCACATGAAAAATGAAAATGATTGTGTTTGGAGTCCACCACGTTTGTACAGTAGCTCAGAATGGATTTCCTCTCTTTTCTGTTTAATAGTAGGAGCATCCAGTGTTAAGGCATAACCATCACCTACTGTGTTTGAGTGTGGACCAGAGTTAATATCTCCTCAATGAAAAAGCCCAGAACAGATGAAACAGATGGCGGGTGGGAGGGTTATACAGTTGGCACAGTTCACCACTAGATGTCACTATATCTTACACACAAAGGTCTCTGTTATCTTGTGGAGCCGCTGCGTGATTTAAAGGTGCAGTAAACCATTTTAATCCAACACACAGGTTCAGTAAATATCTCCTCACAGACAGCTAGCCGCTAAAAATACAGTGTTTGTACACAAACCTGGCTCTGTAAATGAACAACAAAAAACAACATGGCTTGGTCCAGGCCACGCAACATTAATCCAGCAGGTCAGCAGCAGGGGGTGTTTCTGAAGTAAATTCACTGGAAGAAGCAGAAGAGGGAAACCGGGCTAATGGTAACGAACTGTGCCTTGAGTTTCAGTATTAACAGTCTTCCTCAGTATTAAAGGTTTAATCTACCTTTAATGGAGAAGAAAACCATGAGAAGATGGGGACGACTTTCTTTGCAGCATTCTTTTCTTTCTTTTTTTTTTACTTGCCCTGAGCAAAGCTGACAAGATGTAACCAGAGTGGACTCTAAACAACAAGGGCTCCTGTCAGGGGACTGCTCTCTGACTCATCCTCTGCAGCTTTTAACAAGCCATCTGTATGGGACCACGTCTTTGTCCAAAGAAAGGCAGTGTTCATTGTCTTCATCTCTCATCTTTCCTCTTCACCCCGTCCTTCATCTTCACACACTCAATGATCACTCGCATGTTTAACCTGAAGCTACAAAGAAGCGCTCACTGTATACTTTCTGTCGGTCTCTCACCGTCTCTCCCTAATCACTACTAAAGTAAGATATTTTTTTGAGGCAGTTATCAGACTGAAAATCTTATACCATTGCAACCCTACTTGCTGAAACGTACTTTATCTTGGCCCTGTATCAGTCAGGGTTAAACCATTTACTAATCAGTGAATAATATTTATAACAGGGAGCCTTATTGTAAAGTGTAAAACATAATATTGCCAACGTGGAAGAGTATGATATGCCTTAATTTGATATGACAAATTAATTTTTTGAGCACTACGATATACAGATGGTGGTTAAATTCTAGTAACTTATGATTAAATATCAGATGAAGCTGCCAGATACAAATGCTGCTGCTGGAGAAGACAAAGGATGCTGAGTAAACAATGAGATGTTAATGTTATAACAGTTTATTAAAGGTTTATAAACTGCTTACAGCCTAATCAATAACTAAATATATATGTTTATAAATCCTTTATAAGGGTAGTCTTATTGTAAAGTGGAACCAAAATGATTACTGCTCCCTTTGTAAAAACAAACATGAAACAAAAAACATTGGTTATGGCTTATAATTATTTCAATTTTGATGTCAATACTGAGTTTTTTAATTACTCATGTAATGATGAGAAAGCTATACTTGGTTTGTTGCTAGCTCGGTGTCACTTCTCACTGTGGGATGGCCAGCACCCCTAGTCAGCCACACTGACTGGTAATCTGTTAGGGTTTTACACTTCCATTTTGGCTGGACAGAAACATTATCACAGTTTGCATTCATAGCTGGTCCATGTGGATGCCTGATAATCCTGTAAACAATGCACTCAATCCTGCCGAATACACAGAGATAAACAACAAGCGGTCACACTGACACAGTACGAGGTCAAGTCGGGCTTCTTTCCTCGTTTTCCATTTTCTTCTTTCTCTTCAGTAAATACAGTTAGAGACACCGAGATGCGCTGCCAAAAGCCTTCATTTTCAGGGAAAGGGATTTCACTCCACTGTGCCAAAAAGCTTCTCCCCCAGAACTCATTATCTTGTCCTCTTTGTCACATGGAGCAAAAAGCCACATTTGTGAACATTGTTTAATCTCTGACTAGAGGTTGGGTTTTACTAACAGGTCAGTCAAACAAGGGGGGACATGAACTCTTATGATGATTTCTCATGTAATTCAGACAGAGACTGTGCTGTAAGTGGCCAGAATATGCATTTTCTAATAAATAACTGTTTAATGGCAGAGTGACGAGGGTCAGAATTTAATCAACTACACCGTGGAGATGGGTCATAATTTTAGAATGTAGTTTGATAATTTTTAAGCAACTATCACCCTGTCAGAAATAATACATTTCCCCTCATCTTTACAGGGGCCTGGTAGCAGTGGCCATCAGTCACACCGGGACAAATGGTGGCTCATGCTCAGGAGAAGGTAATGTTCTGTGACTGGCTGATCTTGACCAAGTTAGATAGATAGATAGTTAATGGTAACTTGAATGTAGTCCAGAATGTTTATATTCTAGATTAATAGAAACGTAACATGCAGCAATTTTTGCCCAGATTCCAACACCTATTTAGCACGAGACAGTCGCTTTCATCACAGGTAACACAGTCTTGTCTTGTTTAGCTTCTTCACTGTCACAGTTTGCTAACAGTCAGTCAGTGTTGAGTGTCACGCCTCTGTTTAGTTCAGTCACACACTCTGCCATCACATACAGTATACTGTGTTTTAATACAGCTGCATTCACAGTAAAGCTATTCTCATTTACACATAGTTTTGTTTCCAGAATGAGTGTGAAATATTTAATCACAGCACATGAAGACTGCATGACAACATGCCTAACAGTGCCCTTTAACTGTAAACCACAGACTGTGATTGCTTTGTTATCTGACAAAATAATCATACAGTATTTTATTCTTTTTTTTTTTTATTTAACCTTTTATGTAACTAGGAAAGACTCACTGAGATTAAAAAGTCTCTTTTACAAGAGCGTCCTGGACAAAATAAGCAGCAGCACAGTTAATAACAAGTAACATACATAAAACATGACAAGACAAATATAAAATCTCAAATATAAAGAAGTTGTCAATGTCAATCTGTAACTAAATCAGGAAAAACATCCACAGCCAGATGTCTCCACCTCCATGTAATTTTAAAATTGCTTATGTCCCCAATGAGACCAGCTCCTTTTGTAAAATATCTCTCTCTATATATATATAGATATATCTATATATATAGATATATCTATATATATAGATATCTATATATAGATATATATCTATATATATATATGGGACCAGTGAGAATGTAACAGGATGTTAACCATCGTCACTATCCCTCATTCACTATGTGAATTCACCTAGAGTAAGACCATTTTACCAGAAACAGCTTTCTAATCCCATGGGACGGTCTGTTATCCATGAAATTTGATGCAGTCTGTGTAAACCGCAACACCTCCACTTTCACTGCTTTTTGATCACATTTTCTGAAACATTTTTTTAGTCACTTGATATATTATGTGTCAGGCTAGGCCAAATAACACTTTTACTATATAATTACTCTTGAATCAATACAGCAGGACATAAGACATGCTTGTCTTGTTTAGTAGTGGTAGGATTTCCCTTCAAATGAATGGGAATGTCTGGCTTTGAACACTCCCCTGCACTTTACAACTCGTTTTCCCACATTTCATTGTATGCCACGGCTCGGGCTGTCAACACAGTAATGAATAGCAGCTTCGTAGCTGGAGAGGTAAGATAAATAAAATAAAATATTGCTTTGTCACTGGCTTCATTCAAACTACGTTAACAGGCACACATGTCTTCCTGCTGTCAGCGCAATATCTGAGCGAGGAGAGCAGGTCGGCCACATTATCAAGATATTCATCACCAGGTTAGACGTTAAAGCATATTGAAGCCCCTTACTCGGCACTCAAGGCTGCAGCTCTGATAGATTTCCATGGAACCCCCCCCCCATCCTAAAATACTACTTCTATTTGTTTTACTATTGCTTTCTCCTTGTGTAATTGCTTGTAACCCTCTCCTGTATTCAATTAAATGCAATCCCAGCAAAAGCACATTGCCATATCATCAACATTATCCCTCTTTGTTAACGTCCAAGTGCCATAAAAACATGCTTCACTGGCTAGAATGTTCCATGAAATGCTTACATGTGAAATGAAGGAGTCAGATTAAGTCTAAGATTTGATGCTTGAACACTGCTTTTCTTAATGAGCTTTCTTTCTTTCTTTCTTTCTAAAGGCAGCTGGAAATCTATGATATCAATAGCAGGAGTATTACCAGATTAAACACAAGTGACAAATATAAAACATAAACTTGGTATACAGCAAATGTGCCTCTATAGTGAATGTAACCAGTTTTAAATAATTATCCTAGAAACTGCATAAAAGCAGCATTAGTCTATGTCGCAATTGTTTTCAGCATGAGGCAGATTTGAGCATGATTAGATTTGATTATGAAGCTTAAACATCTCTTCCTCCCACAGAAATGAGAAAATCTTATCAAGTTGAGATGTGTACATGAGCTATAATGCAGCACTGCATAACTACTTGAAATGTAGAAGTCTGCTTACCCAACGTTAAGATTCAAGATTAAAGATGGAAGGCTTTACTCTTTATGTGCTCTTGGTGCTGTGTTAAAAAGGAGACGTGCAACTGTGCAATAGTTGCTAATTCAGATTAATATTAAGGATAAGAGTCAATAAAAGAATTTAAAAACTCATATCTCACCATTAATTTTTAAGATAAACAAGTATAAATAAATATATATGAGTCTTTAAAATGTAAATTCTGAAAAATGTGTGTTCTTGATGCTGTGCTGAGCATCCAGAAGATTCAGTAAAAGAATAAAAAGTAGTTTAGCAACTATAAATACATATACATGAGTATTTAAATGCTAAACCTGGCTTTACTAAAAAAACAGAGGCCATCACCTCAATTATCAAAATAAAAGTTGAATGAATGACTAAATTATAAAGTAGGAATAAAGTTTATATTTGCCCTATGAGTAGGTGGACAATTTTTTCAGTGTATAAAATACTAATACCAATATAATACACATGTTGCAAAAAATACAATAAAATGTAGTACATACAAGTTCAAATATGCAAATTGCAAAGGATTCAGAGAACAATATGCTGGACATGGCTGAGGTTATAGGACAACGTTTAACCTGTTGGCTAGAGAAACACAAGAAACCTTGTGTTGGCCTTGTGGCTGTGGAGATGTTTATGCTCCGAGCATAGTGGGGCTGTGCATTCCAAGACTTCTACCAAAGTCTCAAAATCATTTCTGGCCTTGCAGTATGTTTCTTTATAATGCCTTCAATAGCCTCAAGATGCTTAGCATTCATCTGCCATAAGTTGAGTAACCAAAAGGTTGACAAGGACCAGGACCAGGATGAGGTCTTCCATGAAAAACACTTCTTGCAGAAAAGTATCATGGATGCCTTCTTGGAGTTGTTTAGGAAGAACGTGCAAAAGATGCTTTATTCATCTAAAAGTCTCTGTGCTAAAGTTTGATAGTGTTACATCAAACAAGGGTACTAATGAACACATTTTACTTACTGTGTCACCTTAACAATGCCAGAGCCAACAAGTTTGTGTGATGTTAAACCAAGCACAGTTTGAACAATCAGCAGGGAAACAAGATAGTCTTGGCAGGCTTTGAGCATAAAAAAAAAAAGAGTTCTGCACACAATAGCTCAGGCACTGGCCCAGGCCGGCAGCTCCTCCCTAGAGGAAACTTTTAATCTAAGAAGAATTACTGCCTTGTGGTTTTATGCCTCCACCAAATAGTCAAGTTGCAGGTTACATCTATGTCTGTCCAGACTTATACAATGTATTTATAAGCCTTTGAAGGAATTTAATAAAAGGTATTCTGTGTATTTTATGGTGAAATGGAAGTTCTCACTCTATTGACATGTGTGATTCCAGTGAATAATTTCCCAAGAGAAACACGCTGAGTTCACTTAGAGACTATTTTTTTTTACAGAGGAGTATAGTGTTGAATAATGGCCAGAAAAGTGTTTTGGCTGAACATTATGCTGTCGCAGTTGAGTTTACCTCTGACCTTTTGGATATAAAATGTCATCACGTCGTAATTTTATCCTATTACACATTTGTTTGAAATGTTGTCATAATTATTTATAGCGCATTAATTCTTGAGTTGCGGCCAAAAAATGTGTTGTGAAGTCATGGCAACCTTTGGCCACCAAATTCTAATGACTTCATCCGTGAGTCCAAGTGAACGTTTGTGCCAAATTTGATGGGACGGACAGATGGACAACACAAAACCATATGCCTCCGGCCATGACTGTCGTTGGCACTGAAGCGTAATTAAAACAAGACTGGGAAAGACATCTTGAGAGATAAGGGTGCCACAGACAGTCAGCTGTCTGGCACCACTGCTATTCATCCCTCTGAGTACCGACTATGACTAGTTATTAATTCCTTGAGGGTGACACGAGTACAGTCAGGAATGGTTCACCAAGTGACAGTTTTAAATAGAAGCTTGCTTTGACAGCTGCAGTCTTTTTAAGATTGACATCGCAGTCACAACTATGGGGCGGAGAGGGAGCGATTCATACTTGTAGTAGTAGTAGTAGTACAACAAATGCAAAAAATGACCAAAACAGTAGACAATGCCAACACTTAAAATGCACTCCTCTTAAGATAGTCTTGGGTCAAAGTAAAATGTAATAGTAGAGGAAATTAATAACTAATGAAAGAAACATAATGGCACTAATTACCTCTATTGTTAATATGTAAGTGATACTATTGTCTGTGACCTGCAATGTCATTGTCAGTGTTTTCAGATGAATATACTTTTAAATGGATTCACATTAAAATTCTATATTGTCCTCTATCCACAGCCTTCTGTTCTTCTGGATTTATCTGTTTCTAGACAAATATATTTGATGGTGCTATATGTAGTGAGGTGCAATGGGTAGGCTGACATAGAGGGAGGTTTAAATGGACATCCCCTTCCCCCTGAACCTGCTAAATCTAAAGAAATAAACTAGGCATCATCGCTTTTTCTTGTTACCCAGACAATCTTTAACTTCAGTTATTTATGTCCTGTGACATAAAACTAATCTTGTGATAGTAAATTTTATATGCTCTATAAAGATGTATGTGTAGATATGAAATTGTTGAAACTGCAATGATCCGAACTCTAATGGTGCCTACATGACTAAACAAATGTGATGTAGGCAGATATGTGGCGTGAAGATTGTTGAGGACATTAATCACTGTGTATGGACTTAAGCATAAGAAGTTAACACACAGTCAGTGGGTATGGAAGAGTACTGTATTTGTGGTCTGAACTGCAGCTAAAAATGAATGTTTACTGCAACTTAGTGGCATGTGATATATAAACAGGACCATCCCAAGTAAGGTGGCAAAGCTCAAATGTATGCAGTTAAAATACACATAACCATTAAGATTGTATTAACATAATAAAGTTATTATATAACCTTTATCCTAATAATGTTTGAGAGAGATTTACTATAACCACTTAACTGGTACTGTTTCCTACAGTTATGCTTAAAGGGGCAATTTGTAATATTTTTAGTTTAAAACATTAATGAATAACTAAAATTTTATACCATTTAGTACCTCAAGAGGTGTAGTGAGTAACGTCCAGTTGCAGTCAGTCAAACATGAGAGGAAGAAGAAAAACACTATAATAAAGAATAACGTTTATTTTAGAGTAAGTTGGCTATAGCAATAGCTTAGAGGTAGCTAATTGTATAACATTACTGACAGTGTTAATATGTTTGCTAACTTATCCATTGTTCAATATGTGGTTATCTATCAACCTGAGGCAATTTTATGTGGCACACAAACCAGGTGTACTGACTTTATTTGGACAGTAACGCAGGTACGGACAACACAAATGCTACAGAAAAATATTCCAAATGGCACCGATATCTGGTTTTGCTATGGCTGTTTTCTTGCTACTATGATCTTGCTAGACACTGAGCTAAGCAACCTACAATGTAAACTATAGGGTGAATGCAAAGATTATAATACAAGAGTGTTTGACTCTCTGAATTTCAGCAGTTTGTCACCAATACCACAACATTCTGGTAAAACGCTGCCCCCTCTGTTGATAGTTGGCGCTAATTTTTGAAGAATAACCTACAAATTACTCCTTTAAAGTTGGAAGTAAACAATCATGCTGATGATTTCGTCAATATGCTGCATAGAATTTGAAATGTATTCAGTTTTCATGGTTGATGTAATGAAATGCATATCGTTTTCCTCACATTTTACTTAAAAAGAAATTAAATATTGTGTTAAAAAAAATATATATATCTGGACATTGTCCTTGGGGATGAAACACACTAAAGCTTAGTGACAGTATCACCAATACACAATAGTTGCCAATAGTAATTCTGCAAAGACTCATCATTTGTTTTAATCCTTGAAACTCTCAGACAGTGCTAAGCTTTGAAAGTGGCTTTCATGTATCGCTTGCCAGGAGGGTCATGCACAGCAGGTAATAATTCTCAACACTATGTGGTAATAATTAGTAATCTTCATTATGCAGCTGTAGGGATGTTTGCCGTCCCATCAAAAAAACCCTTCTGCTTCCTGACACATCTTATTATAGTACTTGTTTGTTGTTATAGAACATATTTGTGAAAATAATGATAACAAGAGCACATATATTATAGCATACAAAACAACATGGATGAATATAAAAAACCTCAGTGGTCACTTCCCTGAGACAGTTTTAATGTGACATGCATAACTCTACAATGCATTTTTTTCTTGCAGTTAAGCACTCGCCATGTCTTCCTCAATATGAATGAAATACGTGTATAAAAGCAATTAGGCTCTCTCTCACATGCATTCATCCAAGCATTGCAAACTTAATTAAGAAGACTACCCACAGCTGTGCTTATATGCTGCATGCCAGTAAGAAGCCACAAATTTAACCTTTTAGCATAAGCTTAGACTTGAAACAGCCTTTGTCATCACATAAATACTGACAGTATTATAATACCGCATTACCCTCTCATGTTCACTTTAAGTCTGTACACAGTGATTAACTCTTAATGTCCTTCTCGCCAAATTTGAACAACATGTACAGGGAACAATCCCAAGAGCAAGCAGCATCTGTGGGACTTTTCTTCTTTTGACACTCCTCCTGCTGTTTGCAGGCCTTAGTGTCTTAATTAAAATGATGCCACTGGAGATGATATTCATTTGTCTGGAAAAGTGATAATAAGCAGGGGACATCGCAAAAAGTTCCATTGCTTTTCATTTTAGCCACTATTGGCTATAACATTCCAACTGCAGTCAATTTCTGTGCTGTTTGCAAGTTACATAGTGACCTTATCCGAGCTGACAAATGGCCAATTTCTTCACACCCCTCTTCATCCTTGCATGCTTTGCCATTTCTTATTTACTGCCTAGTTTCTAAATGCCAAATTCGTTTCTGTTTAATCCCAAAGAGGCTTCTTTCATTTCCGTTATTCTTTGTCAATTACGCTGCTGGCATAAAAGTATTGTGTTGTTCATATGGATTTCATTACCCAACCCTGACACGTTCATATCATTCAATTTCAATGTGCATCTTTCAACATACCTATCTATTTACGTACATAGCTGTTTGGTTTAAATAAAAACAAGTATAGCTAAATACCAGTGATAAGAAATACAATAACGTTTTTGCGATCTGACCCTTTGAATATAAAAAGGAAATTATCTTTTAAACATGAAGAGCATACCAGTAAATACAACAGACGCCATGTAGTGGAACTAAATATAGTCTGGATGAGTGCACTATATGATTTTTATGGTAGAGTAAACCATAATCACCTGTACCAGCATCTGATAATGGCCTCAGCCTGGCAGTGTTCCTAGTCCATCTCCGTGGAGTAATGACCCCTCAGAGCCACTGAACTTGCTGTGTATGCTTATGCTACACTGCTTGGATTTTACCGTCCTTCGGGCCCACATGAAAGGTCAGGTTCACCTTCAGTCAAGCGTTAAAATAAAGTCTGCTCGCTCACCAAGCCCATCACTCAAGACCATTCCACCTCCCAATTGAATCCATAAAATGTAGTCTTATAAACTACCGCTATCGTATATTTCCTTGTAAATGGCTGACGACTAAGTCCATCTAAAAAGAAAGACGATTCATGATGTAAAACAGGGTCGAAGAAGAGAGAAGTTCCTCCTTTTGCAGTAAAGATGTATATTACAATGTATCAGCATTATCTTTATTTACCCGGGGTAGGAACAGTACCAATTTAAGAGGCAGTATCCGGGAACTTGCAGAGACTGATCATCAAATGTATGCTCTTTCCACCACAATTATTCTGTCTTTATAGTAGTTCAAGGATCAATCATTTTGTTTACCCATCTTTACTTACACACACAAATGGACATGCATTTAATAGCAAGGATACAGAGTCAGTACAGGCTAAGGCAGAGAGTAGTGGAACTGGAGCAGGAGCGTGGATTCAGTGACTTGGTCAAGGCAACTTGTTGGTTATGGTGTTGGCATTATAAATATAATAACTTAGTGGCTGATGTCTTGTTGACAATCCTGCCTAAGTCATTAATAATAATTGTTTCAAGTCCATTAATATACCTCATGTGATGTTTGTGAAAAAGACTATATAATTAATAAAATTTAAGCGCAAAAGAGCTCCAGAGACCAGTGCAGCGCCGTGGAGAGTTATGAATTATCAAGGGATGTCACACGTGTTTTTAAGAGGATATAGAGAAGTTTGTTTTACTTGGTGCCACAATCTTTGAGGTACAAAATATACAAAATTAAACAGAAAAAAAGACTGCTTGAATAGTGGGATGGACAAGCAACAAACTGGGGTGAGTTAATGTTTTAGGCAGAGCAATTATGAGCTAAGCAAACATATTCTAGTTCATTATTGTCTTTAGGTTCAATTTCATGAATATATATCAAATGTATGTCCTATGATCATCTGGTAAAAAGCATTCAATGACCCAAACTGTGACATAAATTAGGCATGGGCATTGAAATGATAGTGACATATAGGTAATCAACACTGGATTGGAAGGAAATTCATTTGATAGTTTAATTTAAATATGTGAAAT
>JAPQRN010000002.1:6358183-6434659 GCA_037367275.1 Coranthus polyacanthus
ACTACTGCTAACCTCCTTTTAAAACTGAAAAGATGAGAAGTTGGTGCAGCAGTACAGCTATTTCATGCTGAGTGAGGACGTGGATGACGCACACCACACTGTGATAAAGGCCAGGTGCTGTGTTCATTCTTGATCTCTCTCTTTGCTGAGAAAACACAATTGTCAGGGATGACAAACAGAGAGTAATGCTCGACAAAAGACTGATTTAAGATGGTGGAGCATGAGGAATGTGCAGGTCAAAACAAAATGTAGCTAATGGGTTGAAACGTGCCTTGACTGATGTACTTTGCTGAGAGAATGAATCACAATCACTTGTCTGGGGGAATATTCATAGGGAGTGAATGGTTTCATACAAACACATTCACTAATGGTAGCTGGCCTGTACAGCCAAAAGTGCCATCACTAACACTTTACAATAAGAGGTGCAGGTTACAGGAAGGCTGTCAACAACTACATTACAGGCAATCACAAATTGATGACTGATGTATTTTTCTAGAGGGGGCGCAAACTACGACTATGGCTTTTTTTGGTGAAGACAAAACAAACTCAAACAAAACAAAAAAAAGTGTTTTTGGCCTATTTCTGGGTTTCGGCAGGTTTCTACAAGTTTAATTTAAGACTTTGTGAGATCTTTTAAAGCTGTAGGAGCCAAAGCAGCGGGAAAAATGCCAGAATTTGAACATACACATCTCCTTCCAGTCCAAATCAAAAGACAGTTTTACAGCGCTGTGAAAAAGTGAAGCCACTTTTACAGGCTTTCGTGTCGAGCTATGGAACAGAGCAGTAGAGTCGCGTCTGATGGAATCTAAAGAGCGATCTGCAATTACAGCTGTCAATCATGCAGTTAACCCCTTACCTGTCTGAAAAGATTGAAGAAGAGGGCGTAATTCTTGTTTCCTCTGAGAACACTTGAATTACAATATGCATCACGCACTGCAGCTTGAAGACCATTATGGATACAATTTAAGAACTAAGTATACATAATGGTTTAAGAACCTGCTTTCACTGCTTGGTTTTGTTTGTTTGATTTAGATTTTTGCCATAACATCAGCACAAACTGACCCATTTTTATATAATATGCCAATCCAAATCACAAAATGGAAGACATCTTGTCCTTTCACACTTGAAGGTTTTAGTTGTGTCAGAATGAGGGAACATGGTTTGAAATGGCTCTTATGTCTTCGAGCAGAGTCCAAAACCCCTCTGCTTCTCGTAAAACCAAACAGAGTTGCAGGAGTTAACGCTGTGCAGAGTGGGGTGCACTGGGCTCGGGCTCAGACTTTGGCTCCGGATGTGAATACAGCACAAGCGTGTGGCTTTTACAGCAGCTTTAGGTATTTCTGACTTCCCAGAAATGCCCAGCGTTTTTTAACAAAAGGTACAAGGGGCTTCACATTCATTCTTTTTCTTGAGCCAGATCTGGTTGAACTCACCACATTGTGACACACTAGTGTGTGCTCTGACAGGTTCTGACTGGACTGCAGTTTTAAGACCTGTCAAAATTGTCTTTAAGACATTTTAAGGCCTAACATTCAGAATATTGGAGTTCAGATTTTGTAAGTGTTAAAGGCTAATGTAAAGGTTAAGGTTTAACACATGTCCTTCCTCTCTGTGGGGATGCAGCAAGCTACAGAGTGAATGAAGAGAGGGAGGACAAAGCCATTAATCAGAGAAATAAAACACTATTTTTTGATTGTTTCACAGTGGGCGGGTCTGGTCTAAATCACAAATAAATACAACCACACCTTCACACAATCCTACAGGAAGGTTCTGAGCCGAAGCATATGCCTCATTCTGTCCTGTTTCTCAGCCCTTCCCTTAGTCTCTCAAACACACAGACCTGAAGCAGACTGAAAATGAGCAGAGACAGGAGGCAGCCACATAACCAGAGTCATTACATTTTATAGTCCTGCCCGCACACCCTGCCTGAATGTTGTCGCCCAGAAATGCCCAGAACGTAGAAAAACAAGAAGAATAAAAGGAAATACAGGCAGAGGGCAGTGTCTCTGCAGGTAATGACACCACCACACACTTCTGGTAAATCATAAGTGATGATTGAGAGGGATTATTATTGTATTGGTCTTTTTCTTTCAGGAAACTCTTACATATTATGCTTTTAAGGACACACAGAAACCCTGCTACTCGCAAAATGCCCACTGCTTTTAGACTTTAAAATGCTGTCATGAATGCAGCAGTGATTCAATAGGGTTTTACTGATTCACTTTAATTAAACAGGAGATGTGGAGAACCACACCATATTAGTCAGAGAACCACTATCTGCCATCATCTATGTATTGACAACCATAAAAATTCAGTCCGTGATGCAACCTGCTGAAACTTGCACACTGTTTGATAACTTAACTATACTCCCTTGGAGGTTTTTTTTTCCATCTCTTTCTTTTTTAAGTGATTAGAGATGTTACAGTTTACAAAGCAATTGCATTTAACATGATTTTAGCACAAACAACAGCTGGATGATGAGCCAGTGCATCCAGAAATATGTGAAGTTCAGAATAGACACATCAAACTTTGTCTCAATAAAGCTCTCTCTGAAGGAACACAGCATCTTGATTTAGATGCAAAACACAATCCCATGCTCGGCTGGCTCCTCCCATGAGAGGCCAGGAGATTAAGATTTAATGGTGATACTGAGGGAATGACACTATCTGTCTGCATCCTCTTGTCTCTTCACACAACATCACCTCTGTTGCTTTTCTATCTCTTTCTCTCCACAAACACAGTTTGGGGGAGGGAAAGTTTGAGTGCACAAACATACCCACACAAGTACGTACATGCTCCCCACAGATCTCTGTGCGCGCACACACACACACACACACACACACACACACACACACACACTTGCATATTTCGAGACTCACACATGCAATCTAAAATCTGACATAAGCTTTGCTACGAGCAGAGGAAGTGAACTGGAGTTTGACTTGTAAATTAAAACTCTTGTCAAGATGATCTTTTTTGTTGCATGAATACTGGAACTGGCTAAAGTAATCTGCCCGGCAAAACATACGTGCCTGGAAGGGATGCACTATTTTACACTGCTCAACAATGTGGATGCAATCAAGACTGTTCAAGTTAGATAAAACTCTGTGTCTGTGACATATAAGAATGGCATGTCATGCCCTCAATGCATTACCCGCATCTTTACCCTCCGTCACTACTGTCAAACTAAATTACTGTATTAAGGACACACTAGTGTAGTGTCTCTTTGGGTAGCTGTCAGATCAAAATGAGTGAATTCAAATGTTCTCTTATTTACAGTTTACTGAGGAATATCGGAGATGATTTATAATTTTAATATGAAAGCAACACGCAAAAACTTTAGAAGCGCACAGTACATTCTGTACTGCCATATTCTTGGAATACGTATGAATCACAGAGGCTTTCTTTAGAGGCTGTGAGGAGTTCATCGACTCATTGTAAATTTAAAGGTGTGTCAGAAAATCCAGGATGACAATGTGAGCCTTTATCTTAAGATGGTGCACATCCTGCTGTTTTGACCTTCTTGTCCTTGCTGCATTGATGAGGGATCAAGGCATTATTCAGCAATGATTTGTGTGTCAGTGGTCAAAGGCTGCAACAAGGAACACTGACTCAACACTGTGACTCGGTGACACACAAGGCCATGTAAAGCCAATGAAATGTACAAGCTGGAAGACTTGCACAGTCCGATGACATAAAGTGATTCTCTGGGTGACTCTGCAAAAAACTAGAGCACAAAGAATACAAAAATATCTATTTCTTATGCAGCAATTGCAAGCTTATTCTGGAGTAGGGTAGTACTGGTTGATAACTATAGAAAGATTTGAACACTTTCACTGACCACAATGACTGTACAATGTTTTGTCATTACAAAAATAAAACCTCACATTTCAGTTTTCTTTATGTTTCTGGTGGACTTAGCAGTGAGATGGCTTGTTTGTTAGTGTTGTTATAAAACTTTGCATATTGTGCACTGATATTACAATATGTAGACAATGGCGACAAGAAACACAACATAAATCTGCTCATGGATGAAGTAAACACTGTGTCCACATTTTCCTGTGTGCTGTACAAAATGACATTGCCAGGCGTCTGCAACCAAAACCTGGGGTATTGCAGCGAGTGGATTCCACTCTGAATCATTTTCTCTGAGAGTTCACAGTTTAAACACCATCTTTCTGGGCTCATCATCTTGTGACAGCTGTCGTTTTGTGGGACTGTCTGACAGATTTCCTTTTTGTTCATTTTTGCACTCGTTATGACTTAATTTTCTGATCGGCAGCAAAAACATGTTACACAAACTCCTGCAGGTTGAAGTGGACTAAGTGAACAGTTTTAGTGCTGACAGACTCCAAAGAATCATTTTAAACAGATTTTAAAACACTCATGTCATGGCGCAATGCTGCCTGTAAAATACACCACATTTACACTGATACTCAGCCCATTTAAAATAAATATTTGATATTGTCATTGTATTATGCAATTCCAATTCCCCCGAATAATAGACAGCCCCCACTTTTAAAAAGCTTATTTAGGGGAAAAAAAAAAATCTTAAGGCTACAAATAACCATAGGGCTAATATGGTATATTTTCTCTCCAGAGCAGTAGATAAATCTCAGTGCAGTGTTTCTCTACCACTCTGCTGTTCAGTATAGAAACACTGAAGAATAAGTCTAATGATTGTATTGCTTGTGAAATGTTCAGGGGTTATGTTAGAACAAATAACACGTGATGATATTTTATTTATGACACTGCACTATTATACTAAGTGCATAAACAAAGTTGCTTTTTCATATTTATGTCTTCTGATGAATCATCAGTTGGTGATGATGCCAAAATGTTGCCTGGGGTTTGTAGCTTTTGCCTCAGTCATTTATTCATTAATTTATCCGCATCATCTGCCAACATATGCAGTCATATATGCATATTTAGGACCCTTTACTTTTACTTAAGATACATCAGTTAGAAGCATTAAAATTAAACTAAGGTTCAAGACCAAGTCAAGGAATTGTAGCATTACTATTTGCAAGTGACAGTGATCAACTACTAATAAAACCAATGAGTGAATTTTGAGTAGAAAATCTATTATGATTGCAAATGTGTTAAACATAAAGCTTGAGCAGCATATCAACAGAATCTAATGGTGATTCTAACTATATGTCTTCTTTTGCTGGAGTCCCTTCTATTTTCAGTTGTTTTTTTTAACCTATCTAGAGAAAACGAATGAAGTCAAAATACAACATTGAACTTGGGGCTACAATGCCATTCACTGAAATCTCCTACTTTTAGTCTGACTTGTCTGTTCTGTCACTCTGACCAAAACGTTACCACAGAATTTTTATTTTTTGGCTTTATTTAGTCCTTTCTCCTCTCCACAGATGCACTCAAGACTGATGCAAAAGATATGAAATTATTAAGAATAAACACACAAGTCTGAGTAACAAAAACATCTAAGAGACTGTAAATGTCTGGTGCTTACCACTTTGAGATGTAATCATCCCCTCAGCCATGGCCTATTCTTTTTCTCTTCTTTTGCTATGGTCGTTCCTATTTTCAGGCTTTTTATCTACAAGGAAAGAAGAGGAAAGAAGTGGAAAGAAAAGGGATCAATTATGGGTACACTTCAATCCTCAGTGAGAACATACATAAAAATAACAATTACAAACATCTTACAAAACACAGTGCAGCACAGACACAGAGCAGAGAATGCTAGAAACAGTGACAGCATGTCAACAAATCGTACGCTCAAACTGCACAATGGTATAAAATACACCTTATCTGTTTTATTTTCATCGAAGAAAGCCTTAATGAGTTGACCCCGTGATAGTTTTTTTTTTTTTTTAATTTGCAGCAGAGGGTCCTGATCTTTTTCAAATCCTTTGTAAATAGTGTGACCAACGCAGTGCACACAGCCCCCCACCTGCCGACCGTCTCTGCTATAATGAGTCCCCTCATCCAGACTGGAGGAGGGAACACAGAGGACAGTGATTATGCAAAAGGCGTGCCTGAGTTGGTAATTCGATGATGAGAGAGAGAGAAAGGCAGAGACAGCGATACAGTTATCTTCTCTGAGTCCAAAGGCAGTGAGATAAAAAAAAAAAAAAAAAAAAAAAAAAAAAAAATTTGGACTCAGGACACTCTTGTTAAAATCACTCTTGACACTCTGCGCTATTAGTACGCCATTAAGAGTTCAAGGACAATAGCTGTCCTGTTTTTTGATCATTTATCCACTGGAACCCCTTGTTAAGCCTGAATCCAGTTCCTGACAATGGCCACAGAATATTGATGCGACATGAAAGGGATTTTACTGAATTCATAATAATCCCCCTTTAGTCTGCCCTTGATATTAAAGATTAGCCAAACGCCTTTGACATTTAAAATTAGAAAATGAATTCCTTGATGTTGATGTACCTCTCCCAATAATCCTAATGTGACATGAATAGTTTATATCAAAAGGTACTCAGTCTCGGCATGGAGTGGTACGTACGTTCTTATGGATATCATCACATTAATTCTTCTTAGTAAATAAAGTGAACCTGACTCAGACTGAAGACAGTATATCACTGCCTATAATGTGATTTAATAACCTGTCACTGACAATCTGTCTTTTTCTTCTCTAAGAAAAATGTCACCAATCCCTTTGTCTGCCACAAGCCTGGCCTGGATTCAAAAGGGTACATCAACGTGCTTTTTAACACCTGGAATCAAGGTGCAAAACCATTCAAGACAATAGTGTCTCTCCTTAATTATGTGACCATAACGGGTCTTAATATGCAAGAGCACCTGGATGCTGTTACAGACATCAGAGCCTCATCAGCATTTGTTCTTAACTACCACAGCCCAGACCCAGATAATTGCTGCTTTACGTTGCAGGACGGAGAATCCGAGGGACAGATTGGGAAATGGAGATGTTATTTCCTCCCCATTTTACTGATCAGCTAAAAGTGAGAAAAGATAAAAGGTTTTGCTCAGCAGCAGGATTTATTCCCAGAGAGCAAAAATGAGCTCCCGGTGAAAAGGGTTCACGCACAAACAGGACGTGCGGTATAATGTTCTCATAGAAGAGACGTATTCTTTACAGAGAGCACTGACAAATCGTAGTTTGATAATCATAGTGTATTTACAAGAATTTTTTTTACTGTAAAATGTGGTTTTCTTTGTATTCTTTGACACTGCAATATAGACATAAATCCCATGACTCCCATATATCAGGCCTGTGCGTAGCTTAGACTAAGTTAATGAACTCTTGGTACAGTTAGTCATTTTCAGTGACATCCAAAGCCTCTGTTTTTGGTGTAAATACATGTTTTCTATGATTTAAGCCACTCTGATGCCACTTTTATCTTTTTATCCAAATATACAACTGTTCAGAGTCAGAATCAAAATCTTTCCTAATGCTGTGCATAGCAACACCAATAAAGGACATTTCAGTCATTAATTTTACTGTTTAGCCAAAAAATAAGCCAAAATATAACTATTTTGCCAAATTAGCTCATTCTCCTGAACCAAACATGTTTGCATTCATTTAATGGTACACAACTAATAAAGCAGAACCAATTACTTTGCACAGCTGTGCATCTCTTACAGGCTCTTTTCAATCTTGAGTATTTGATTGCTTGTAAATGCATGCCTAATTTATATTTTTTACAGGGTAAAACTCAGTGGTCGCACTTACAGAAAACCAATTAATTATCTTACATTATGATGTAAATTAAGAAGCTGGTCTGCTCCAGTGAAGGTAGAAAAATAGCAAAGGAACTGGAGGTTAATGTAAGCCATTTAATGACATCCATCACTCCTCCACCTCCACATGCAAGACAAGGTTTCACCACTGAAATAGTGGATAAAAAGTATCTATTTGTTGAATGTTATTTAAGATTTAAATCCGTAGGTCTCTTTTTGCATAATCTTTTGTAAATCAGCGTTCTGAGTTCAAGGACGTGGTTACATAGAACTGTCAAACACAAGTTTAATTTTAAACATGGTGCTGTTGTGATTTTTTCATAATAATGCTCTAATGCTGTAATTGTCTTGACATATTAGTCCATCTGTCAATTATTTATACCCATTTATCTCTTCAGGGTCACATGGGGCCGAAGCTGATCCCAGTCGACATTGGATGAGAGACCGGGTCAGGCAGGCGAGACAGGTCGCCGGTTCATCACCGGACTGACACATGAAGACAGAAAAACATTCACACCAGGGGCGATTTAAAGTCATCATTAACCCATTAAACTGACAAAGTAGTTCCATAGTTCAATATACACTGACTTGTAAGGTAAATCAAAACCCGCAGCTCATGTTTAATGTAATAACTTGATACTAAATAGTACTTAATATAACAATTAGACAAGACATGAAACATTGCAAGGGCTTTTGCAACATATGCTGACATATACTTTTCACATTTTTTAATGAGTGTTATTACTGTAAATTATGATAACAGTGTTGCTGCTGTTTATAATATTACTGCAGCATCTTGTCTTTCACATGTGTCATGCTTTGCTCATAAATAATGCAACTGCTGTGTCATTTTAGGGCATTATTTAAATATTACTTTTAAAAAGGAATTTAAAACAGAAATGATTACACTCAAAATTAACTTTATGTCGGGTCTATGTCTGGACTTTCACTTGATCCATTTCTTTTCAATATCTCACTGATGCAGTTTTGGGCCGAAGTAAACTCAACCCCAAATAGAACTTGTCAAAGCAAATTTTAGAATCAACAATGGGCTGAAAATTGTGTATAGTATGATATTACACGTTATTTCCGACAATAAGAGCTTGGCTGCTCAAGAATGCTGAAGCAGCTTTTAAGCCTCAATTGGATGCTTTCTACAGACAAAACTGTCCTCTGGGAAAACTACTTCACATTAATCTTTGATTGGTATGTTCAAGGATTTGTGGGAATTACTCAGGTTCTGTTATCTACCACCTCAACGCAAACTGTAGCAATGTGTGAAGGAAGTTACAAATCTAAATATCACTTTCAAGTTTAACTAACAATACTTGAAAATAGGAAAATGCAGCTTTTAGGCCTGAATGATCTAAAATTAAAAGGCAGACAACATTTTAAATGTAGGAGTATCATAAAGTAGGATAAAGTGAGAAACCTTAAGGCTTAAATAACAGAACTCCTCTGCCTTATCTACAGTAGGTGACTGACAGCAATAAAAATAAACAACTGTTTTAAGGAAAAAAAATCATATTGTTAAAGGTCTTATATAACTGTATTTGATTTATTTAAGGATGTGAGCTTGCAGTGCGTGTTATGGTGTTGAAAGGGCTGTTTTTATCGCTCTGCAGATGTTTTGCTCTGTGAATTTGTGCTATGTTTGGGGCAACAGCAATCCCAGTCAAGTAAGGTGTCAAAAGGCTTTACTGATCAAAAATGATCAAATATGTAACAAAATCAATATTGTCATGACATCTCAAATGGGGGAAATAAATCAAACGTTATAGCTGTCATGAAACGTCATCAGCATGTTCTAAACAATCTGTATTCATACATGTATGAATGATCATACACCTACAGCTATTGATGTGCCTTGGTTTGGTTTTTTTACCCTGTTGGATTCCAGTGTATTCTGATAACCATACTTTGTGGTTATTCAGTTTGTGCACATCTACTCATTGCGATATGCCATCTACACACCAAAATGTATTTGTGTTCATTTTGACAGTGGGTTCCTTTAGGGCCTTTGCATCAAGTGGAACCATTTTGACTGGCCTTGGCTCCAGGGACCTCAGCATGACTCCTGAGAGGAAGAAAAAGAGCCAAGCTGCCGCGTTTGTGGTGAAGGAAACTACACCACCACATGCTCTCTATCCTTTCCTCTTAGCCGGCTCAGTGGCCCATACCTCGCCTTAATGAGATGCGGCAACACACACAGACACATGTAGCACGTCTACTCTAATTATACTAGAAAGCTCTGCCGTCTCCTGCACCCCCTGGTGGCATCATGCAATTCACTCCTAAGGGTTGTTTTTAAAAGAGTAAAAAAAAAAAAAAAGAACGAGTCAATGTCAGTGCCAGTTATAACAGAGAGGATGTTAACAGCACAAGAGCACATAGCAGAAACAGCAGTCATGGACACAGATACGATTTATCTGTCTCTATCTGGGTCGTGTATCGGCACCTTGAACATCTGTCTGATACAATACTTTGATTGTGGGGGGACAATATTAAGTGCCAGCCTCATAAACTTAATAAGTGGGGGAGTTATAAGCAGTAATGAAAACCACATTGTACAAATATCCCAGTGCCATTTGCACTCAAGCCTTAAACAGCTGCTTAAAAAACTGCATAGTGTTCAACATTGTTACTATATAGAGGTAATGCACATTATTTATTAATTTGTTCCTCCACCATTGAGGTTAATGCAATGTTTGAATGCTGGCTATTATCTGTGTTGATTAATAAAAAATTCAACATGAAATGCATCCCGTGCTGCTTAAAGGAGGTGAAATAGGACACTTGTTATGCTTGTTTTCTTTACTTCACTTTAATTTTGTTGCCAGGTAGGCGAGGCATTGCTATACTACATTATGAGAGCTAAATTATTATAGATTAGTTCAGTGTTGAATTATTGCTGATTAAATTATAGATGCATAAAATAATTAATACGGTAATTAAACACAGTTACACTTAATGGCACAATTAAGCTGCTAATAAAACAATTTTCAAAATGTTAATTAGAGCTGCAATTTATTATTCCATTTCATTATTCTGTCTTTGTCATGAATAAATGGTAAATTTATTAACTGATTTGTGAAACGGTGTTTAAAAAGGAATTTAAGTTGGCCTTTTGTTATAACCATTTACAGTACATTGTTTATAGGTGTTTCCTTTTCATTTCTCATATCAAAAACCAGCTGTCTACTGCTTTGCCATTTAAAGTTTGACACCATAGCTCGTGGGTGTTATCAGCATAGTAGTGCCTAATGCCTCTCTGATATGTTCTAATCACAGCGACAATAAATAATAAGGCTAATCAGGCCCCAAATGGCTCATGTGTGAGAGAAGATGGAAGTGACACACACACACACACACAAAGCCAAAGAGTGTAACAATAAAGAAGATATACTGGAGTTTAGATTTGTAGCTGTTTTGTTTTATGCTTTCTGTGCTGCAATATTTAGTTATGAGATTTGTTAAACCTCTATGTTTCGTAGTCCTTCAAAGGCATTAGGCGTTTAGTGAATGGCTTAAAATGTGGGCTTGGTTTTTAAACTGTAGTGAAATGAAGGGAAATTTACAGGGTGTGATGTGATTTAAAATTCATTCTCACAGAAGCCTCGCTTTGAGACACGGTCAACTGCAACGTGAAGCCCACATACTTTGCCGTAATTAGGCTTTCAAATGCGAAAAAAAACCACAGGTACGTTCATTAAAATTTGAGCCAACACAGTGACAGCTCTGACACAAACAAGTGATCAAACACTCACCAGAAATTCTCCACAACAGCACCGCATCGTGAAACAATAGCATCCAGTGTCATTTTATAAGTAATTCAAAACTGGATATAAATAGACTGCCAGGTACACAGCAGCCAAAGCACCTCCACCCCCTAAGGGAGGCTCTCTACATTTGTTCCTCCCTTAAGCTACTGTGCACCATTTCTACAGTCTTATACTGCTGAGCAATTGTCATCACATAGCCCACTTTTTCCTCTTAAGATCACTGCAGTTGTGAAATGAAGCATGTCTTTTCAATGTCTATTCCTTTCCTCCCATTCCCTGATGTACATTTTAGTGATAAAATGATGTAGGGCATGAATTAGTGTGGGATAAATATGGGCTTTTATGAAGTACCGATCATCATTCGACACTAGCCAACTGACAGTTTGGCAGGTGCAGCCACAGTGCTCTCAGTGCCTCCCCTTGAGCTATCCATAGTGGTGACTATGAAATATGGACAGCGGCAAATTGAGATTCATCAGGCACGCCTGCCTTGCTCACTGAAATCTATATTCAATTTTAGAGCATCTGTCATGGCAGTGGCAGGCTGAGGCATGCTGGGATTGAGAATCACTTAAGTGTTCTGAAATTGTACATAGTGAAAGAAGCTCTCAGTCTTTTTGTGCGTATTGGTCTGCCTCTTCCTTTTTCTCTGAATCTGCATGTAAACTCACATAGGAGTAGTTTTGTTGCATGTAAATGCGTGTATTTTTTTCTGAACTTGGCTGAATTGTGTAGAAATGGCAGCCACACATTTCACATTTCTGTCACACGTGATAATGAGGACACATGGTTAGAGTAAAGAGCAAGAAATCCTTGATGTTATAGCTGTTTTTTTTCTTTTATATTTTCTCAGTTTATCATTAAGAGGAAGGACACACTCAGCTAATAATCTACAGAATGAAGCAGCAGAAAGGTCAAGGTCTGCTCTCTGTTGAACGGCTCGAAGTGAACAAAGAGTTCTCAATAAAGACCATTACCTTATACTGACAATCGGCACTTGGTATACAGGTAGAGCTCAGGTTAGCACTTTTGCTGTGTTCATACCTAAAATACATAGCACTCTGGAGAGAGGCAGAATGTTGGAAACGATGATGCAAACACACACGATAATTCAACATGGAAAGTGGATTAAAGGCATTTCAGTCCTTGTCTGTGCAGTTACATTTATCATGCTGCTATTACTACATTACTACTATGTATATGCAGACACAGGTACAGGCACACGCCCAGTCCTACATATGATATGCCAGCGTGTCAGAATGGACGGAGATTACTTCTGAAACTTTGCTAAAACACTTGTCTGGATGGAGATAATTGTCACTTTACGCTATTTTAAAATGAAAACATTAGTGTGCATGTAGCCTCCTGCGGTCGTTTTGACTACAACACAGGTATTTCTTTTATCGTAGTCTTCCTAGATTCCATAAACTCCTTATTTTTATGACTCAGTAAACTAGACAGGCAGTAGAGGCAGCGGTGCTCATTCGCTGACCTTTTGGGGCTTGTTTCAACACATCAAAACCTTAACTCTGGTCTCCCCTGATATTGCCATGTGTTGTGTTATGACCCTGATTGTAGATGTCAACTCTAAAGAGGTTGCAGAGAACTCAGTTTAAAAAAAGCCAGGTTCAGAGGAGACACGCGGGGCTACACTGTAAAGTTAAAGTTCAAAACGAATTAGTATACTGCAGACTCCCTGAAAAATGCTCATTTGAATCAGTCATGACTGAATTCCATTTTTAGTAAGGAAAATCACTCACTAACACAACACTCTGCAAGCCCTTTTTATATTTCTGTACCAAAAAAGAAATATATACTTGTGGTCGACTACACACTACACAATACAAAATGAAACAAGCACACATAATGGACTATACTGTAGATATATAAAATAGAATTACATGCAGATTTATGTCTGCTGAAGCAACTCAGGCTCTTCATCTGTTATCGGTAAAACAAAATGGCTTCCTCCTCTAAGGCCTGTCATCAGTCTGTCACTAACCACAATGAATGCATGATAGGTGCCTTATTAGGTCATGTAAACAATGAGTCATTACAGCTGATAGAGGGAGACACCCCCCCTCCTCCTCATTCCCCTTAAAAAGTGGAATTGAAGGAAGTGACAATCAATTTCAGAAATGCGTCATTTGGTTTATGTGTACCGCTGAACATGTCACAGCGGAAATTGGTGATTGATGTTGCTCCCCTTTGTCTCCAACCATTCATATCAACATTTCTAGATGTGTACAGGGTTTTTTGTCATCGTTATCTGACTAAATTTGTTTTTAAAATAAGCATTTGTGCATAATAAGAGTTTGTATGTTTTTGTAGCATTGGTGTGCAGCTGTTTTTTTGGCTTAATATGTTTAATGATAGGGAAGTGTGAGTGCAGCACCGTGTAATGACAACAGTGTGCCCCCGACAGCTTGGTTAAAAAAACAAAACAAAACAAAAAAACAAAAAAGATCCTGATAAAGATCCGGTTTCAACAAGTCAGTGCGTCTGTGCATGAAGCCCGATCAATAAAGAACTGGTTTTCCCAGTGTGTTGAAAAACTGAACTGGTCTGCAAAGCTCCCTGACCTCAGCCCCATCCAACACGTTTGGGATGAACATGAATGTAGACTGGAGGCCAGGACGCATCACACGGATTTTGTGGCTGAATGGGAGCAAATCCTTGTAGCCAGGTTCCAAAATCTTCTTAAAAGCAAGAACCAGAAATGATGGGACTTAAACAGCAGCAGCGGCATTCCTGAGGTTTGGAACGACATGTTCAGCAATTACATAAGGGATGTTTTTTTAAACTGTCCTAAAACTTTTGATCATATAGAGTAGCTCATAGAAACAAGAATCAAATCTGCTCATTGATGAAATCAAGCTTTGCAAATAATAGATGACACCCACAAGTAAAAACTTTATTTCCAGAGAGAAACACTGGCATATTTTCAATTCAATTATTTTATTCAGCTTAGGTAGGTGGTAGTCCTAGTCTGGAAAACCATGGTGTTAATTCACATTATGGTGTTTTAACAGCTCATGGTGCTTCTGGTGATTTATAGTATCAAGTGGTTGTTATGACAGCATTATCAAGCTTTTTATGGTTAAGTTTAGACGCTGAGAGCACTTGGTTAGTGTAAGCAAAACCTACCAGAGCAGAAATAGTAATATTTTAACCAAACCATGGTCTAAACCTAAAAACTCACAGGCAAAAAAATTGAGAGATTTTGAGATTGTATATACAGTGTATCTGCGGTTTGAATAAATGGATAACGGCAACAATTATCATTGCTACTCATTGTCTTGTCAAGCTGTTATGTAGGTACAGTGAGAATTATCAGGGAAAAAAAGGCTCAGTTTTTATTGTACAACTGTATGTATGGCACTAGAATACCATACACTATGTATGTCAAAGACACATACAGTACTTAAAACAAATAAACACTGATGTTCAAAATGTCCAACTTAACATTTAAATGATCTTCTTGCTCACATATATCTATACCACTGGCTTGTTTTCCAGATTATAACTGCAGTGTGTCAAGCATGACAAACGTGGAAATGACAGATGTTAAACCGATGTTTGTTTTTCTGCCAGCAGCTTCTCTTTTTTTTAACAAATGACACAACTGCAAAGTATGGCTCTCATCGGTGCCAGGAAATGTTATGCCACATCCAATCTAAAACAAACAAAAAAAAAAACACCTTGCACTCTCTGTCACTCATCTCTCCATCAAAGCACCAACATGACGGACATATTTGACCACAAAACAAAAACAAATAAACAGACAACGTCCTTGGACAAAAACTAGGACAAGAGACTGAGAATGAAATGTCTTTTGAAGAGACTATGAAAAATGTAAAGAATGGCGATTAAATCTGTTGATAATCCTCTTTAATCTGTCTAACAGTGTTAATGTATTCACACAGACAATCCCTAAACATACAGAATTATAGGAATATGAAGACTTTATGTCAATAATGAAAAGAATACAGTTATTCTAGTGTATGAGTGTCTGTGGGTGAGATCATCTAACTGTTGACAAGCTCATGGCAGCAGGTTGTGCCCATGGTGATTTACTGTATATTACTATAATTCAGGATTTTCATTTTGACACCCTCATCATCTGACAACCACACAGCCTCTCTGAGCACCATCGCACAGCTATTCCTCTCAAGACTACTTCAACCCACTGGCCCACACGTCTAATCGCTGTTTGCTCAGATTATTTTGCAAGCAGCGCACGTTACTGCACTGTGTGACTATAAAAAAAGCTGTTTGTGGCAAATGATAGATGAAAAATATATACATGTGCAAGTCCTTTTGCCTCTACAAATGAAACAAGCGTACATAATGGCCTCATACTGTAGCTATATAAAACAGTATTACATGCAGATTGATGTCTGCTGAGGCAATTCAGGGACTAAGGCCCTTCATCTGTTATTGTTTAAATACAAAATGGCTTCCGTCTCTAAGGCCTGCCATCAGTCTGTCACTAGCCACAGTGAATGCATAATGGCACCAGTAAGGCTCTTTATTAGTCCATGTAAACAATGAGCCATGTCAGCTGATAGAAGGAGAACCCCCCTCGCCGTTCCCCTTAAACAGCGGAATCCAAGGAAGTGACAGTCAACAGAAATGCTTCATTTGGTTTATGTGTACTGCTCAACACACCACAGCAGAAATAGATTGCTTTGCTCCCTTTTATTTTAGCACATTTCCACCATCTATGCTGACACTCATTGTCTCGCATTGCTCGTTATGTTGGCCCAGTTAGAAGTCTTAGAAAAAATAGGTTTGTTTATACCGCACTACTGCATGCTAGCGTCGGAGTCAAGATCACCTGAACCGAGAACAAAGTCATGACCAAGACCAGAGCGCATTGAGACCGAGACAAGACCAAGACTTTGAGAGGTGGAGACCAAGACCAAGGCACTGCGAGACCGAGCCAAGACCGACACTAGGCTGGAGGCACAGCAAGGACACTAAGGCAACCATGTTTTTCAAATATTACAGATTAATATGGTACATAGGGTGAGATGATGCCCATTGCCAGTGAGTAGCAGAATGAGGCAGCCTGTGGAAAGCAAAACAAACAACAAACAAAAGGTTTTACACCTGAACATGAACCTATTTTTCAAACCAAAGTAATGATGTTAACAAATAAATACAAAAAAAACACACCAGATGTTTAGTGATATCCTTACACCTGTGGCCTTGACTGGTCTTGAAATGAAATCCTGAGTCCTCTTTGTCCAAGACCGAGACAAGACAATGTGATGTAAAAATGCACTCGAGACTGAGAGAAGACTTGATCTTGAGACCAATCTCAAGTACTACAACACTACTATTATAAAAACACATTCTTGCAACATGTTTTTTTCTGTGATGTATATTGCAATGTGACAAATGGAATTATGAGCAGATGGTTCGTCTTTTTTTCTCATAGTGCATTCACATCTGGCCTTGCACTTCTCAAGCAGATCTTTGTGGAGCTGATTGAAGTGAAACAAATTGGTTGTGTTGCCTTGTGTCGTGACCACAATTGCAAGGCACTTTCATGTTTTTGGTCAACATCATCCTTTCTGTAGCCAAAATATTTCCATACACAAGCTTTTTCAACAAGGATTTTCCTAATCCAAAAGTTTTTTGTGTTTTTTTTCCTGTTTCTTGCTGCTTTTCAGCTTGTGTGGTCAAGGCCTGTTTTAGTTTTAAACTAATGAAGAATGACTGATTGGCATTTCACTGTGCAAGTAGAACCTGCATGTCATTCACTAGCAACAAACTCTGTGCATCCAATTTACTTAATCAGAGTAAATTATGTCATATCAGACAGTCTTTTCTTGTAGATAAGTTGGAAAATGAGAATTGTGCAACTTTTCCTTTTGTACAAGGCTGAAAAAAAATTGCAACATGACATGTTTGAGTTACTTTGATGATGATGATGATGATGATGATCATGATGTTGATGCTGAAACAATCCATTGTGTAACCCCAGCACGGATGAAACACTTCAAATTTTAAAAAGTAAAGTAAAAAAAAACAAAAGTAAAGTAAAGTAAAACAAAAAAAAAACAGTATTTTCATTCTAACATTTAAATTGTGTGCATGCTAGATATTTCCATACTGTTACATGTTTTACACATTCAAATGTGCAGTGTGCCACCCAAAAGACAAGCATGGCAAAGACAGATGTTACACTGATGTTTATTTATAAACAAATGACACAACTGCAAAGTATGGCTGTTATGGGTGCCATATTCAAGTTAAAAAATAAAAATAAAAAAAAAAACCCACCTTGCACTCTCCGTCACTCACCTATCCATCAAAGCACCGACACGGCTGAAACATTTGAGTGCAGAAAAAAAACACCAAACACCCAGACAATGCCCTTGGGGAACACGTAGGGTGAAGACAAGAGACTGAGAATGAAACGTCTTCTGAAGAGACTTAAACAGATGTAAAGACGGGTGATTAAATCTGTTGATAATCCTCTTTAATCTGTCTAACTAAATTTGCTTGTAGCATTAATTTATTTACAGAGAATATAGAAATATGAAGACTTTATGTTAAATCCAAGAAGAATACAGTTTTCCTAGTGTACTGTATATATCAGTGTGTTTGCGAGATGCTTTAGCTGTTGACAAGCTTATGGTAGCAGCCCACGGTGATTTAGGAATCACAGCAGTACGTGCGCTATCTGTCTATATGGAGATTATTTCAGCATCAATGTGTGAAAGATAATCAAACCATCCATTTATGAACTAGAAGAGATCAATCTCTTCACTGCTATGCTTGTTAAGGCATAAGATAGGTCAGAGGATATTGTCTAAAGCAATTATCCCCGGGGGAAGGGAAAGAATTGTGCCACTTGCTGCTTTTTGAGTGCTGCCTTTGAGTACACTGGACTATTGCAGACCTTCGTTCAGTATTCACGCAATGCATCAGCTAAAGCTAAAGGTATTTTTGTTATACGTAATTTATTTGCTGAGTGACTTTGCAAGGCTGCACTATTTACAAGGTACTGTGTTACAAGATGTGTTGATCTTTGAAATTATTTACGACAGTGCTCGAGGCATTGCTTAAATTTGGATAATCTGCACGAACTGGTGAACTAATCAGGCCCAGATATTAAAATGGGTTCCTGATGAAATAAACAATCTCTAAAGCATGAAAAATAACATACTATTTTCCAGTTAGCGAGACTAAGTACTTGTGTGATGATGAGTGACCTTTAATGAAGCTCATTTTGTCTGTCTCCAATTCCAGTCATTTAAGGACTATCGTCTTGTATGAAAAACAGGAAAAAATAAAAAAATTATCTCTGTCAGTTTGCCTACTCTGGTATGGCATAATCTACTGAATTCTATCATCTGCTTTTACTGTAAATGAAAGCAAAAACATGCTATCTTTCTACTGTTCTCATCTTGCTCAAATGACTGCTCCGGGATCAGTGTAGTCCCAAAGCGGAAGGGAGCTGAAAAAGGTCACAACAGGGGAATGAGAGAGTAGTGCGAGCCAAAGAAGCTACATTTCTCTATTCAGCCGTCTGCTTAGAGATTGAGTTACAAGGGTACATTACTGTCTCCCAGAGCTGCCCTGGTGGCCCGCTTTATGTCCTCACATCTGGCTGGAAATGGCTTTTTTTGGAGTTACAAAACAGCAAGGATATCCCAGCTTTGTCTTAAAGAACACATACCCTCACACATAAATATGATTTACCAGCAGTGTGGTATGTTTTATAAACTACACAACTGTCTGGATTTTATGCCTAGTTCTGTCTGTAATGGAGACAAATACCAAGAGGCAGGTGTAAGTAGGAAACACACACAGCAGTGCACAGTCATCTTTGTGCTTCAGATTCAAGTCTGAAGCAAAGACTACCTCCGCGATTTCACTCAAGCCACTTAAGTAGTTTTCTTTCCCAGCAAGAAAATCAGTAAATTTGTAAAGTGACCTAACACAGAGGCTAACTGAATCATGTCTTATTTATACACTACACTGAACTGAATGTGATGTTTTATTTCAAAAACAGCTGCGATGACCTAAATCACCGGTATATGACAAAACACAAAATTTTACAAGACTGAGACTGAGCAAATAACAACAACATTGACCTCGGAGATACGGACCAACAATCACATCTCTGTATTTTTAGGCTGAATGGCGACAGACAATATAAGTCTCTGAATTATCTAGAAAATGGTAAATGTTCACTGTAATTCGTATGTGACCAAAATAAAATGGAAAGAAAGGGTTTCCTCTCCCGTTTGAAAATATACATCTGCAAAACATGTAAATCCAAAATATATGTAAGAATAAGAGAGTATATTAAATATAAAATAGGCCTACAGTGTCTCCCACAAAATTAGATTCAATGTGAGGCAGGTGGAATTGTACAGACTGCAACATTAAATAAGTATATAACAACACTGTCTTAACTCTCCAAATTTACAGAAAGTGTTGCATCATGCTCATGCACAGCTCGTAGCAGTACTGTTGCTAGGTATTTAAGGGCGTTTTCATCTGAAAGTCAAACAATGGTTTTTGTTATATTGTATACATTTGGCCCAGTTAGTTTTGCTTTCACACTGCAGTTTTAGGATCAGATCCATTTAGGATCGTCATCATGTACTTGATCCGTGTGTCCCTTTATAGACAGCTGTGAAGCAAACTTCTGTTTGTTTGTCACGACGATAGCCTTGCGTAACTTTCTGCAATTGGTCTGAAAGTATGAACTAATCAAAACATGAACTGAAACATGGTTCAGACCAAAGACCAGCTGTTTGGTCTGCACTGTGGTCCACGGGGACGTCTCACACCTGCAAATTTGGTTTTTAATCACACTGGAAAGTCAGGACCAAATGAGGTTGGTGTGAAAGCGACCTACATCTGTTTATAGTGATTCTTTAGCCTGTCAGCGATAAAAGAATCTTTAATAAAGAATTTTAATTCCGATGCCCTCATCATCTGCATTCTGTCTGAGCGCAATCTCACATCCACTCCTCTCCAAACTACTTCAGCACCTTGGTCCTCACATCTAAATGCCATTTGCTCACATTATTTCCAAGCTATTGACGCATGTATCTCCAGTATGCGACTATATTATAAAGTTATTTGACGTGTTTTAAATAAAACTTTCAGTTCGGTGCTATGTATTGAGTCATTCTGAAAGTACTCCGCTGCATTTGCCATAATAATGCATACAGGAATGTCTCCTGTTGAAATCAGCATTACAGAGAACAGCAGGAAGAGAAGTACATTTTACCATCCAGGTGATATAATCATTAGTATGTATAATGTCCCACACTGCATTACTTTTGAGCTGCACACAATATAACCACGCACTGTGATTATTTGTTGTTACCTAGCATTGCAGCATTGTAGTAATACAGTGATACAGAAATGATAACAGCTTGCCAACATTTCCACAAGTAACCTAATAAGAATCGAGACTCATGCCAAGAAAGTTCTGTATAACAGCTATCAAACATCAACAGATATGTCACAATAATGGCAGCAAATACAATAAATAACAGGGCAAATCCTTGGCCCACAAACACACAGCTGAAAACAGGTCACTACAGCATGACACTGGAACACAAACACTGCCTGTCAACTGCTTCTTTAAATGTAAAAAATGTAGCTAAAGGGCTAATATTTCAAAGGCCGCCGGTTTGCAACAGAACAAAGACAGACTGCGCGCTACGGTTCTATCAGACACCATCGATACGCGTCCAACGTAGTCTTTAGGCTCATCTGCTCCAGTTACAATAAAGTCAACATGGAGATGCCGATAGCTGAAAAAACCTGCTCCTGCTTAATTTCCTCCTATGCCACAGTGGTATTACTCACCAGCAAATGGTGTTGTAAGGTTAATGTTGATTTAATAAGCAATTAATTCTAAGCTTCTATCTCATAATACAAGAGTGAAACATAATAAAAGATTGCAATCATATTCCATTGCACTTAACTGAGATGAGATACAGTACATGGAGGCAAGGTAGTGGAAAGAGGAGTTTATTTGTTCACTGAATTGCCAGAAGTCAGGCAGCTGGTTAATTGGCTCAGCACTAAGCACTAAGTGCACTAATGATGTCAGTCTGGATCTCTACAAAGGTACATGTGAGTGCTGACAAATCAGAAGCATGTAATAAGTGCAGTAAATGTGCAGTTCAGTAGCAAAGGAGCCATTTTACATTGTCAAGAACAAGCAGCGAACAAACGTGGTACGAAGGCACAAGAACCACATGTAAAGGAACAATGTTAAGAACACCAGAACAGTCACTGTAAGTACAGCATTTATATGGTTTGCTTAAACATAAAAAAGCAATTATTTTGAACATATGGATTCTCGTGAAGCCCTGCTCATGGATTATACATTGTTTGGTTGTTTGTTAATACTGCAAGACCACCAATTATGGGGCTGTGCACCGACAGCACAAGAGTCTCATTTATTATCTATATAGAGAGTCTGACAATGCATGTCAGAAACAACTCACCAACCCGTCACCATTGCCCCATGAGATTTTACATGTCCGACAGAAACAGCATTACTCCGCCTGCAGCATCATTATGCGATGCCTGTTTATAGGCCGAGGAGGAAACCCTGAATCTATTACTACACCGCTTTCAGTAAGACTTGTTCTGCTGTGAGCCCTTGGCCTGGAGTACTTTTAATTGGTGCAAAAAAAAGCTAAAGAGCCACCATCAAAATGTAATACATTTATTTTAAAAAGGCACTTATTTGTAAGATTTGACTCCACATGTTAGTCCTTTTAGTTGACATCAGTGATCTCTCTACCTTACACGTATGACTGATAATGGATATCTAGAACATGCATGTATCATCTTTTTGCTTTTAATTTTTTGGTGCACTGTTTGTAGTAGCTAACTATGCTAGTAGAAAGGCTGAAGTCAGGTGGTTCATGCCAGCTCTGGCAGACACAGAAGATGAATGTATATGTGGCATGAACATATAATTTGTGCTTTATTGATGCTTTTACAACTGTTGAATTCATTATTTCATAATTTTAGCACAGTTGCCGAAAACATGCTGATCTGGTAAATGACTGCTCGCTGGAATGAGACAGAAAGAAACAACAGTGTATCACCACAGTGTATCCCACTGAATTAGATTCTATGCGTGGCAGGTAAAATCTGTCCAGACATTCCTTGTATTCCTTCCTAATATTCATTTAAAATTGGCCATTCTGTTTTTTTTGCTTAGGTGCATTGCACCATGGGTTGTTTGTAGCATTAATGTTTTTTTTGGTAGTGAGTGTACTCAAGTCCATTTAAAGTGATTCATTAGAGTCTGTCAGCACTAAAATGTTTGGTTAGTCCACAGAGTAACCTGTAGAGTTTGTTTAACGTGTTTTTCTGCCACTGAGGAAACAAAATAAAAAGAAACTAGACATCATCAGGGACAAATTAGACTATAGTGGGTCACAGTGAGAGAGGAGAGATATAAACAGGCTATGTACAACAACATCAAACTATATTGATACAAAAGCTATTGCCTCATTTTATATCCTGTTTGAAAATTAAAAAGCCAATATGTCGGTCAGCCATAACATAGCTGGTTACAGCCACCTAATTTCTTCGTATCCTCAACCTTATATAGCACAGCTTTACACTTCGTAGAATGAAAACAGGTAAAAGCCATTGGCCCTGAGGCATGTCAAAAGTGTAGTCTTGACATCCAGATCACAAAGTCTTTAGACTTTAGGTCTCCTGGTCAACACGGGAGAGTGGCTACTCAATTAGGTACTCGAGAAAACCGCAAGCTTTACAAAGCAAGAGTCTAAGGTCCTGACATACGGCTCTCCTTTCAATGCAGGACTGAACACACAAACACGCAGCAGATAAATCACACAAGATCAGATGACCTACCTGTCTCCCCCGATAGTTTGACCTTGCTACTAACAGCCACTCTTATTCGATGGCTGCAAATGTTCCCCCGTGCTAACCAAGCAACCACTCCTGCGAGTTACAGCCACCTCTTTACATCGCCTAGCTCCTTATACTTTAGCTTTACCTAAATTGCTAAGTAAGCATCCCTAGAAATAGAGAGTGTCACAATTTAAACCAAAACAGGAACAAATTTGTACAAACCCAAGAGCTAATCCAACATGCCTTGTATCTTATTACATTGCTCCTGAGCAGTGAGAATTTTTTTTTTTTTTCCACACAGCACATTAAGAGAGAATCAATTTGTCAGTGAGCAACAGAGAGGGGAGGGGGTGTCATGGAGCATGGCATAGGGGTGGGGGTGGAGTGTTGCACTTTGGGTATCAGGTGTCTCCTGCACTTTTCTAAAGGGATGGTGATGCCAGCGTGTGGGGCCTGCGTGCAAATTAAATGGAGAGACAGAAAAATGCATTATTGATCAGGGTGATGCCAAAGTGTCTCACTCACAGCACGGGATCGGGTTTAGGTACAGGGTAATTAATCCACAGGCCTGAATAAAAGCAGAGGAACTGATCTGCACCCCCCTCCTTTCCTGTCTATTTTCTGCCTCTCTCTTTGTTCAAATGTCTACTTCATTCAACACGGAGAAAAATAGGTCGCTAGCTTGTAGGCAAAACCGGTGCAAGGAACCACTGGGATAGCTAGAGCACACAGAAATGCACTTACACACCATTTCCTACGCATAAAAACTCACAAATATACACACAATGATACACACTGGGTGAAGTAGAAGAGAGGTTAGAGGCAGAGAAAGACATACAGAGAACACCTGGAGTTCTTTTCCTGCTGAGCTGAACAGGGCAGGTGTATGTTTGATTCTCTGTGTATCATGTACAGCAATTATACACTATAACATCTTAATGCAGTAGAAACCACTTATATTGATCAACCACTTATATGGATCAAACAGACTGGGATAGAACCATTCCTATACAAATGCTGTTTCGATATTTCACTTTAGTAATTAAGTAGTCCATTTACATTTGGGTTGAATACCTAATTGGAATATTATCAAAATCACAATGTGGCCAAGTGCTATTTCCAAATCGCGAGACCTGCATTTTTTTGATAAAGGTGAAATGTGTCACAACATGTGCCATTATAAATAAAGCATTGTGTTGCTATAGAGACGCCCTAGTGTAAAAAAAATCATATTCTCCAGACGTAAGAACTGTTTTGTACAGACTCAGTTGCATCATTTTCATATTATTTTGGATGAAAATGAAATGCAAAGATTGCCATTCCCACTAAAATCTTGATTCATATTGCATATCTCTCTGCATATCGTTCAGCCCCGGCTGGCTGTGTTCATTGTTGCTCTTTTTATACCTGAGGCTGGAACATCCATGGCAGGAAAAAAGAAAATCACTTCAGTGAAAAACATAGTCTGCCATTTTGTCAAAAATGAGCCAACGAGATGCAGCAGTGAAACTTGATGTTCCTAAGGCTATCTTGTGTAGTCTACTCAAACAACAAGAAACCCTCATGGATGCTAGTGATGATGAATGTGCACAAATGTCCATCTGACACACTCGTCAGGTGGATTGATAACGCCTGGTCATGTAAGGCCCCCAGAGCTGGCCTCGGGTGAGGGAAAAGGCAGAAGAATTGGCAGCGAGCCACCACCACTATCAACAGTTCAAGGTAAATAAACCTCAGTGTCACTAATGAATCTGAGTATTAGGCTTACAGATGGCAGACAAATTAAGGGTTTGGTTATAATAATCATCATTTGACCCAGACTGACATTAGCACTATAAGCGGCTCCATCAAATATCTCATCCCTTCATTCAGGTCATGTGATCACTTCTGTCTGACTGTCAGCAGGTTTGTGCAAAAACAGCACCATGAAGCCTAGTGTCAGGGTAGGGCATGGGCAAAGGACAAACCCTGCACGTTTTGGAGCAGATCCATAAAAAGTGGAATTGTTTTTCAATTTCTTTTTCAGTATTGGACAGCGCTGGGCTAACATAGAACTAATCGAACTTATAATGTAGAAAACATCACAAAAAAAAGGTGAATGATGATTAATTAGACCTCTGTTACCATGGAAACAAGGGCTTTTGCAGTGAAGAAATTTGCCCGGCTGTGATTTCAGGTGCCCCGATAGGACGATAAGTGGCATCGACACAGTTTATCGAACCTTACTTTCATAACGAGCTGAAAATACTTTTACTTTTGTGCTTTTCGCTGTTGCTACAGCAAAGCATCTGTACAAAAAATCTCTAGCAGGAGTTACTGTAGTGAGATTATCTGAACTTGTTTCACTTCGTCTGCCACACTTTTAGTGCTCATAGACTCCAAAGAATCAAACCAAAAATGTTACACTAACACTGTGTTTTGCACTGTTGTTTCGACAAAAATAAAACAGACTTACTGCACATTGGAGTTCAGAAGTCGAATCTGCAGCTCGCGTTCTGCAAGTCTTAGCCTGAAGTCGTCGTTTCATCATTATTTCTTCAACAGCATCAAAACAATGCCTATTAACAAATTCTACAGGTCACTCTGCGGACTATCTGAGCATTTTAGCGGTGACAAATCAATATACCAATTCTGTGGGAAACACTTGTGGTTGTTTAGCTTCAAACAGAACAACTGTGACCATAGCGGATGTTGCAGTTTCTCACCATCCTCTGCATTTGGCTTTTCAATAGCATGGTATTGCAACAGCCCTACTGGTAGCGCTCAGTTAAACTAACCCCTGGCACAAACTAACAAAAAGGAGGAAAATACTGGTCATAATTTGGGGTTTGTTTGTGGTTTAATAACATTGTGGAACACTACTGTAACAGTTCAATCCTGTACTCTCCCTCAGTTTTGTTTTAGTGTCTCTACAAATCCTCAAAACTCTGCACCTGATTATTTTAAATTGGGACATAAAACAAAACTATACACAAAACGCTAAGCAGCCACAAAGCAAGACGAGTCATTTTTCTAAATCAGAATGATAAACAACGATAGGCTGAGGAACCTGTAGACTCAGTGAAAGTCACTTTTCCATGTTGTACGCAAGGTTGTACAGACCTCCTTGTTCTGTGTTTGGTATTGTCCCTCGTGGCTTGACATACAAGGAACAGCGAGCCCCGAGGGACAAAATTACCAAACAAATAATGAGAACCTGCCATTAATTTAATCTTTTACACGGGTTTCAGCTTTCCCACAGAGGGGAATTCTGAGAACGCATTGTGGGAAATCTCGACAAAGTGAGCTTAAGCAGTGGCATCGTTGTACAGCCCCACAGTAATTCTGTGCAACCTGTGCAGTGAGTTTTGTTTTGTGAGTAGTAAAAGGCAACGGAGTATGTAATTTCTTTATGCTCCATGAGCAAATTCCTACTACTGTAGTAAAAAACGTGATAAACAAGACTTCACTGGAGTCAAAGGTCTGTATTGTACCATTAAAATCGTACAAACAACACTCTTTTCTTACTGTCTAGAGATTCTGCAGGCACAGGTTCTACTTTCTTAATGTCAGTCTATCTTTAAACATATGATGGGGTTAGAACTGAAGAAGTCACTCTCGTCCGTTTAATGTATTTTGTCATTACTTTTGCAGAACTCCAGATTGCAGTAGTCATTCAAACGACACTATGCTATTCAACTAAAGTATTTGGTTGTGTCCACTGAGTAACATAAAAAAGAAGTTTTTCACAAACAAAACTGTTTCCTCTTCGCAAATCGGTAAATGCATGACAATTCTGTTGAGCTTTGTGAAGTTACATGTATACCAGCTGCCAAAGTTGGTGATTGAAATGCAGGATTTTAATGCAAGTTCTGGTGTGAATAGATAAAAATAGATCACTGGGGGAGACATATCACCATTATAATAATAGCAGCCGTGTGAATAGAAGGTTTAACACTTCTCAACATCTGCCATGATAATAGCCTCACTTATGAAAATGGGAAAAAACATAATTATTCATTTTTATCTCCAAAACAATTGACTTGAGAAGCAATTCTGAATACCTATCGTCACAGCGATTTCCCATTTCAATTATTCCGAAACCAAACTGAGCTCCAACAAATAAACACAAAACAAAAAGCCCCATTGTTTCTACCTTTCCCGGTCTGATAGGAGCACCTGTGTTTCCACTGACTAGTAACACTGACTGATGTCTTGTCCTGTGATTTCAGATACTTCCAAATGAAATGTTACGGTTATAGGCCTTCTCAATATACAACACTGCTTTACAGGTGAGCGCAGAAGTGATACTTTGATGAGGCGTGGATACCTTTGCTTTGTTCGCGTTGTAGATATACGGAGAACATGGGACAGTTGGGCATCTTGATACACGTGGAGATTATAATATGCACAAGAGAATTCCCATTAGCTTGCATGCTCCTCATCCACCCATCACTACAATATGTGTGGGACACAGCTCTGTATTTGTCTCTCTGAATACTCAGCACCCACATCACCATCTCTGCCAGGCACATTCTTGTTTTTTAAGTCTGCGCTACCTTTAAAAAGGTGCACTTTCTTAACGCCACACCATTATTTTGTTTATCTAATGGGCCATATTAACATAATCTCTCTCTAGCACCCATTTTATTTAACTCATACATACACAAATCACTCTAAGCCATCCACCCCGGACACCACCTGTATTTTTTTGAGAAAACCTCTCCATCCATCTTTCCGTGTGTCATCCAATTAAAGCTTTTTGGCCATGATGAAATGAACCAATTAAGCAGTGCACTTCTGCTTGGGCAGAGATGCATCTCCTAATGGGTGAGACTCACTCACAAGAATACCATGTCCGCATCGCCTCTCCACCTCATTATCATGCAGCTATTAGCCATCACTCACACCAACAAGCTCTCACACTTACACCCAGCAAACGGGCGCTGATCCGTGCGCTTTGGTGAATCATAATGCACTAACACTTGAGTAAATGGAGCACAACAAGAAACAATCCGCTGCTTTCTGCACAATCCTGGATAGTGGTAGTTAAAATTAGATTGTATGAGTTCAAGAGCATAAAAGCACATACTTGACCCGCGGAAAAGGAAGTAAGAATGCGATGGGTGACCCAGAATGTGGCTATTCTGCAGTAAGTAATGCATGTTTTTATGCCCACTATACATTTTAAAAAGGTTATTTTGAAACCGTTGCTTTTAACTGCAACCTCTCATGCATCATGGTTTGTAGTTTTAATAAAACCGGTTTACGTCAGTCTGATTTTGTTGCAACTTTAACATGGATGCAGTCTTTATTTATTCAAACACTGGTTTTTGTTTCACAAGATGTCTGCTATAAACTGAATCAAGCTTTGCGATTTCAAAACAGATTGGGATTTTGTCTAAAACATAAAGTCAAATGAGCCAAAAATAAAAAATGAACAATGAAGGAATAGCGAGACTCCTAAGTGAACACGTATAATGCCAAGTTTTTGTATTACTTTCACCAAAATGGTAGGGACTGGAAATTAGTGGGTGAGCAAAATCCTGCAGCACATCAGATTGCCAATAATTTAGCACCAAGATAATGTCAGTTCAGTTTCAGCTCAATCAGCTTTGCCCAAGTCCGCTGTTACGCATGGATAGAAAATGTCTTCTGTTTTAAACTCTAAACCCATCTCTCTCTCGACTCATAGGGACACTTCATGTTCTCACTCTCCTATTACTTCCTGATTCACTCTGGCTTCTCTGATTTCCACCTCTACCACCGATCACTCTGAAAATCGTCTTTTCATCTTTGTTGAAATGAAAAAAAAAAAAGAAAAGAAGAACTTCCTCAAAGCCTTATCCCATCTTAAGCAGTTCTCCTTTCGTCCATGAACATCTCTTTACATCTATTGTCAGGTGTCTTAGTATCCTTTTATTTTATTCAGCCTGTTTGTAATATTGACGACCAAGGAGTTGCAGGTTGTTGCACGCCTTTAATTTCATTCAGAGCGGTGCCAGCAAAGAATATGTGTGGAATATAGTTTATCTTTTAATATGAGATAAATCTAAAAAAATAAAATCTAAAATGGGATAAATCATGGGATAAAAAAAATGCTAATAATGATTTGTTTTATTTGTTGTGTAGATTATATCGGAAAACTCAACATGACTCAACACTCAAAACATGAATCATATGGCGTCTGGCACAGCATTTCTTAACATCCAATAAATCCTTAAAGAATATATTTTTAAGTCATACCGAAACTGTCTACATTTGTTTACTCACTGCCTTGACCACAGAACCATTACACATAATTTTAAGAGCATGCATGATTGCCTTGTGAATATTGCATTACACAGAGCTGAATCATTGCCTTAATATTCAGAATGCATTGCAAACGCATTTTTTTTGGAATCATAAATACTTTCTTGTTTTCCTGCAAACAAAACACATTACATCACAGTTTAACCTCACACAAATTATTAAGCAGAAGGGCACTCTGAGAATGCATAGGTCTGCCAAGGCCCCATGTAATTCAATGAAATTCCACAACCATGAGCAGAACCATTATTTTTATGGTTCTGTTCTAAAATGTAAGAGGTTTGTCCTTGGCCTATGCTCTACCCTTAAGCTTCTAGCAAGTTTTATGAAAATCGGTGTAGAGGTTTTTGTGTGCTCCTGCTGACAAACAGACAAATGAGCAAACTCAAGGTAAGAAAAACATAACCTACTTGGCGGATGTACAATGCACTATGAGTCATAGTTTCCTTGTAAAATACTGTATATAATGCAGAACAATAAAAGTATCAACATCAAATATGTTCATAAACAACCTTAAGCCTCCCAGGACTACATTTAAATTTCCTGTAAACACTGATAACTCATGATGGAATATCAGAATGAAATAACGTTTCAGACATATTACTACAAATGTCGTTCTATTATAAATCAATGCGTGAGCTTAAATGTCATTTCTGTTTTGCAACCTCTGATTTAGAGGTGTGAATATTCACTGGCCTCATGATTCAATTACAATTCACTGGTCAGTGATTTGAATGCACAACAATTCTTGATGCATCTCGATGTGTCACATCTTCAGTTTTCTATATTACTGCACATGGCTATTCTTTCACCAGTTAATGTCAAAACAGTAAATCTGAAGTAGAAAGTGCTTTCAAAAATCAGACTACAACATTACAACATTAACATCCATCCTGAAGTATCCAAACACACGTATCCAAGTGTGTCTGTTCACATATGGCCTTAGAAAGCATCAGCAGATGTGTCTTGAGTGATCACTTCTGATCGGATCTGACTACCCCCGCTCGATATGCAAATAAACAAGCTCGTCTATACTTGAAAAAATAGGGTGCGTGTTCATTTAAAGTTGAACAGACTGGCTTTGTAATGTTTCTTCTTTCTTTAATTCACTGTGCTGCATGAAGACGAACGGCTGCAGCTTTTAAGGTGGAGTATTCTGTGCCTGTTATTGAATCAATGTGTACGACTTAAACATCAATATGACAATGACAACTTTGACCATTCTACTTGTTTTTATTGGCTGTCTTGCATGACATACGCTTTAGCGATGACTGAATCTTCAGGTGCTTGTTCGTGAATTTCTACTGGATTATGTGAACTGGGGACATTCTGTTTCCTCACAGAGAAAATAGAATGTCGAAGGCAGAGCATGCGTGCAGCACCACACGTATTAAGCACTCATTATGCATCTTTGTGAGCTTTTAGAAAATTTCAGACATCGTTACAACTCTTTAATATGACGCCGTTGGCGCACTAGACAGATTACATCAGCTGAGTAATCAGTCCTTCAGTGCGTCCTGAAATGTGCCCTGAGTGTGTTCAGACCTTGCATTAGAGCTGTCCGCATGTGATCAGATTTGTCAGGACTGATGTTAATGCGAGGTCTGAGCAGGGCCAGTGTGACCCACCTCAGTACGTACATGCACAACAAGCAGAAGTGAATCTACCTCACGATTCGTTTCAATTAAAATGTACGCATTGCGATGCATCGTTGAAATTACGACACCTCCAATGTGCCAATGTAGCAACCCCCCCCCCCAAAAAAAACCCTAAAAAACTCGTGTATCCCCCTCTTTGTCTCCTCATGGTTTGAAAATCTGTCTCTTCCTCTGTGTAATCAGAGCAGGCTAAGATTAGCAGTCCAACCCAGCACCTTGTATCTGACCCCCTCGATGTAGCTCCAGGGGGTCGTAGAGCTACTGTAGCCTCTGACAATGTGATAAAAAGACATGAAGGGAGACAAGGCTACCTGAGAATAGACTGTCTTTCCACTCTCCTTCCCCTTGCTCACTATAAAAAAACCAAAGTCTCCATAGAGGCAGCATCGACTCTATCATAAGTCACACACCCCGACGTAGACTAATTCTTTTAACCCTTTTCAAACAGTTGAATGAAATACTGCACATTTAATTTTATTTATTTTATTTTTTTTAAAAGAACACACTTTTATGTGGAGATAAAAATCCTTGGTTTTCATTCAGTTCACAGCTGACATTTGTTCGCCTGGATAAAAATACCACCACAGCTTTGCCAAATTTTTCCTTCTCTCTCTGTCTACAGGCCACATGCAGCTCCGGAGACTCTGCAGAGGCGTATCTCTTTTTTTTCCCCTTCCTACAAAATAAATGGTCACATGTCTTTTAGGTCTCATTTCATGTTCCCGCCAGATGGAAAGTTGGAGGCAGACGCTTTACACTTGGTGCACGGTGACATGCTCATCAATCCATCAGGCTCATTTCAATGTTAATGGCCAAAAGCATCACTTAATTTGTCTCTGATGAGAATGTACTCAAAATGCTGACATTAGAAAAGTGCTCTCATTATATCAAACATGAGCCATGGGCATGTGCAAAATGTTGCATCTTGACTATAATAATGGAAATTTGCTCTTTTTTTCATCAGTCCATCACTTTGCAGATAAAGCCACATTATGTGAACAGGGCGAAAAATGTAAAAGGCCAGGGTCTCATCCCAGCTCCCATTAGTCACGCATGTTTTCACAGCTTGAGTAAGACCTTGCCAAAAAAAAAAAAAAAAAAAAAAAAAAAAAGAGTAAAGCCAGCATATACGGTAATTCACTTAATAGCAAATAAAGAATGGGTGTGAAAATACTGTGTAGTAATTAGGCTGTGTTCAGTTTTTCCTCACATAGTGTAATGAGCTTGTTCATTTTCAGCCCTTGTTAATGTCAAACAATGAGACACTAACTTGACCTTTCAACAATCACACTGGCCCTGTTTCCATCAACTTATTTTTATGCTTGTTTTGTAAGCATTAGAAAAGGTTGATGGAAAAAAAAAGGTTTTACACTTGCTTGAGGTGTTTTTGTAAGAGAGTTAAAGCACTTGATTGGAGATGGAAACACCTTTAGCTTACATAGCTGATGTTCCCTTTTTCCACTTCTAGATTAGAGGAAGACGCTGTTTCCTGTGTCTTCTCACATACTCCCATAAAGTGAGGAAAAATGGCTGGTAGTAGAAATATTTTTTAAAAATGTGCTTCAAATTAATTATTTGGGAACGTGGCTAGTGACTCTTAAGTCTGAGTGAAAACAGATGGATTCGACAATATCAAAAAAAAGACAGATTCCGGTTATTTTACTTCCAGACCATAACTGTATGTGTGAGCCTGTTTAAAAGGTAAGGCTGAGATGTATGGTTCATGGCAAACTAATCTCAATATTATTTTTGCTTTCAGAGCTATAGCTCATATTCTAATGTAAGCTCAGCGACAAAGTAATCAAAGAATGCATCAACAGGAATACAATGTTGTCAAATATGTTATTACAGTGTCAACCAGGTAAGGCATTTGTCAAAAATGCCCCTGTTGAACCTCTAACCTCAAGAAGAGGTACACAGCAAGGAGACTGGGAAACATATTGCATAATGCCCTTCTACATTCATGAGACATGCATACATACTGCTTTGAATGAATCGAGACCATTTGTTATTCATACACTCCGCGTATGACCTTGACATGCTGCTTGCAGTCGCCCATTTTGAAATCTATTCTGCCTTTTACCTCTGGCTTTGACATTTCACATTAAAACTACTGTGTGCATATTTGTTCGTGGGTAGCCATGAATATGTACAGTATGTACTACATTCATGAGGAATGTTTTGTTCCATATTTAGCACTTCACAAATAGAAAAGCAATGTTTTTTAAAGGCATTGCCCTTCAATCACAATACCAAAACACTGCAATTGTAATTTCTTTCAAGACACAAATATATGCATTTGAGCAGACGTGTTGGAGCACACGGTCTCTCAGAAGCAGTACACCTGGTGCTGGTGGTGATTTAATATTTTGCTCAAGGCCATTTCAAAAGATGGCTATATTTTGGATCAAACCTGTGACATTTCAATCAAGAGGTGGTTCTGCTAAGTGCCCACCCACACATAACTACTGCCCCAGTGTGATTAATCAAAAATTATTTGACACATACAGGTTTTTCAATTATCTCTCATGCCAGCGTGCAGAGGAAGTTGCCAAGACCCCTTGGGCAGAGAAGTTCTTGCTTCAAGGATTCAAAGGAAACCAGAAGTGCAGTTAAATAGGACAGCACAACAGCTGGCTTTTCTCAGCAGAGATTTGAATAAATATTTGATGATGGTATAGTATCTGGATAACACACACACACACGTTGGCAGTATTGCATGGGTTCCCATCACAATACCTATTGTGTGAGCAAACAAAGATGAGCAAATATCTTGCTAGAACTGGTGTGGCTGGTATACAAGAGAAGAAAGTCTGCCGCTAAACCATTCGCCAGTGCATCTGGGCCTTAACATCTGGATGCAATTCTGTTGAAACTGCAAAGTAAACGTTAAATGTTTTCACCTGAATTAACATAAAGTGATCTAGTTAGTGGTAGGATAAGTATAAGGTGGCAACTGTGCTTTGAGTGTTGGCTGGAAAACAGCTTCAGAGCTCTGAGACTACAGCATAACAAAAGTAACTGCCTTTGATGGATGTTTCCATTTAAGAAACTGTAAAGCCAAACAAGTGATTGTTACTTAAAATATGGTTAATCTCTGCAAAAATCTGTCCCTGATTTACAGCCTTTGAGTTCCAATATACCCCAACTGTGAGCTCAGTTCCTTTGAAGGAGGCTGTTTGCAGATGGATAGGCTGCTGACTCCACCATTATCTCGTTCTTTGTGTCACATTGTGTGGAGTGTGATATTGTTACTTTGAAGAATTATGCCTCTGATTAATGGTCATTCTTATATCTGCTCCTGGTATTACAAAGGAATATGGATAATAGTGTTCATTATTAATAAACTTATGAAAAGATGATAATACTGCTTGCATTCAAAGTATTTTGTATTGCATTGTGTGAGGTAAAAACAGCCATAAAACCATAATCTGAAGGAGAGATTATGGCTCTTCAAAGATCTGCAAAGGGATGAGCTGCAACTTGCAACTTCTTAAGTAAAATTCCGATCTGCAACGTTCTGAAACGGCGTGGGCTCAGACCAATGCACCGACATGAGACAGTGCATCATTTCAATAGCAATAACTCTTTGCACACTCTGTACATCCGTTCTAACTGCCGGCTTCTCAGGCTTTTTCGTAGCTGAATATAATTCATAGCATCTTAAAATATGAATGAGGACAGTGATAGTGAGGCATTTACTACAGCAGCACTTATGGTATTTATTAAGATGGTGACGCAATTCCCAGAGCAGTTCTGTTGTTTAGAGGAGTTGGTGTCACTTCTAATAAGGAGAGAAAACGCAGACTATCGAGAGGATTTACCGGGGGAACAGCTGATGGTAACATTGTGCAACAGGTGAGCTACAGCAACGTTCTAAAACCAGCTGGCGATTTGAGAACCTGAATCAGCCGGTTCGAGACGAGCTGAGTCGGTCCAGTTCACGCTTGAGTTCAACCTTTACCAGCAATGTTCTAAATGGGTTTCATCTTGTTGCGAATCGTTGGTCTGAACTGGGCTTTTGGTGCGGAGAAATCACAGGGTTCTCTCTTTAATGCGAGAGACCATTTTTACACGGCATTTCATTAATTCTGAGGCTAAATGCACCAAAATTTGCTGACTTTAAGATATTCACTGAATCAGAAATGCAACCTCCCAAGTTTAATAAAGATTGATGTATCCATTTGTGAGTTGTACTGGCACACAAGTTAATAAGGCATGTGGATTATATTTGCAAATTCTTCTCATATAAAGTCATTTTAGATTGTGTTACACTTTTATAATTGGTAAAGTATTTTAATACTTAATACTTTAATACTTTAACTCCATCATTAACTTGTTTGGAAAACTGAAAATGTGCTTCTGACAATTCTAAATGAAGAAAAACGAGTAATCTGGCAGCCAAGTGGGTTTCGTGTCGTTTTACAGTCTCCGCCTTAATGAAGATCATTTTGATGATCTCAGTAATGTACTATAACCATCTGTTCTTGGAGCTTTTTGAAATAAATGACTGTAAAAAATAATAAATAAACCAACAGACAAATATAGATCTAATTAGGGTGGCAAAACTTTTATCATCACTTTCTTGAGGCAGTGTTAACTTAAGTATTCACACTATAATAAAAAAGCTTCCTGCGTGTTGCAGAGCCTGGCACATCTCTTCATTGTGTATGAGTGAAAACAAGATGGACCTACATGGCAAATTTATTGATATTTTTACAAAAAAAGAAAAACATTGCAGCTATCTCCCACTAATCTTCCCATACTTGACTCACCTTTTGTCTTGAGGTATTCTCTTGAGTTCAAACAGCATTGCTTATTAAATTCTTTCTAAACAGTAAGCCAGAAGGTGCTGCATACAGAATACTGAAGAGGTGTAAGAGTACAACAAATGCTCATGAAGCATTTGCAGCATTTGTGTGATCTTACATTAATGTGCTAGTGTAAATGGAATGTATTGCTTATTTGTATTTAAAAGAATACTGATTGCTACGCTGACTACTGTTTGCTAATTGTTACATAATGTAAAATATTATAATGACATGAGAGTTAAAGCGGTTCTTCCGGACTCCTAGCAGGAATTCCTGCTCTCATGTAATGATGGATGCAATTCGCTGTGAATTGCCTCCATTGCCATTTAATGGTTTGTAATCAGAGATGTCGAGCTGCAACTTTATCATCCACGACAGCAAGGGAGCGCTTCACCTGTTGTATTTTTCTCTCATTACTCATGCAAATATATATAATGATTACAAATGAATAGTGACAGAAAACCTCCCGGTTAATTGGATGTAGAAGTGGTTACCATTATGGCCTTTTTTCATGTTCTTTTTTAAAAGAGGTGTGGGCACTCAGGGTGGAAGCCGAAGTTGCTCCAGTATATCTACATACGCAGTTTTTCTGATTATTTAAAAAGAAGCAAGGAGCGGTTGCTGGGTAATGCTGTTGTTTCACATGCTCGGATGCCAAAGGAGTTGTTATGGATGTGCTCACTGCTTGTTTTTCTTTGAGGTGGGGTCACAAGGCCTGATTGTTCCAGACCTCCTGCGAAGCACCGCATGTGGTCCCTTTTACAGAGTGCTACAAGGAGAAAATATAGACACTGGTGAAAGGATTTTTCCACAAACAATATGGTCCAAAGTGGTTTTAGCTCACTTACAGTTCTCGTGAACAGACAACCAATTTTGTTTTATTATTTACTTTACTTTTTAACCAATATATTTTCATTTTTGCAAACCATTTAATCACACATGAATGGCAAGATTAACTTAGCTTGAATTAGGATAAAGTAGCAAATGTAGAAAAAAAAAAAAACTATTTGCAATGACTAACGCAATGAGAGAAGGAAGCGGGAATTGTTTTTCCTTTTTGGATGTGTCCGTACATCTCTATAAGAAGGTTTGTGTTTGTTGGTTAAATGTTCTCCTCTATTACAAGTTAGATTAATTAGGAACTTGGTAGGCAGACTGTTGTATATGCAACACTGCTGATGCACACCTCAATTTTACATATCGCAAACCACGTTTCGATTTGGTATTCAGTTTTGGAGTCATGGTTCGGTACGTTTTCGGTACGGTAGAGAAACTTTTTTTTTTCTTTTCTTCATTTATTTAAAAAAAAAATCTGAATCTTCAACCTGTGTCTAATTGATTCTTTTTGTAGCAATTAAGGCACTCAAAAGCTGCATGCTGTCAATAAAAAATGGCCTGTTTTCTCTCAAGTATAAAATAAATCAAATGTTCAAAGACAGCAAAACGTACAGTATTCATGCTGTAGAATTTTCGCTCCTGGAGTCCGAGTGTATAAATAAATAGACTACTCAAAGTAAATGTTCCGCTCACAGGACGTACCGAACAGAAATTAAAAGACAAAAAGAAAGACAATTTATGGTTTGTTTGTGGTTTATTAGCGTTGTGATACGGGAAGAAGAGTGGATACTGGCCTTGGCAGAGGTCTGTGCTCTATGAGTACACCTTTAGTTGTTTAGCAAATACATCCCAAAAACTATTCTTTCTTTCTTTTCTAACAACAAAAAGTAATGATCGAGCCAGAAACATCAAAGTAATGAGTCAGACTGGTCCAAACACACATTAAACCAGATATTTCTGCCAGCACAAATGCTTGAAAATTACTTACATGCTTGTTCCTGTGATACTTATGATATCCCCTTTATCAGGTGCAGAGTGGTACACTTGATCTGTGAAAATATCCTTTCCCCTTTCATCTCGCATAGTTGTATTATAAATTTAAATGAATAAAATTGCCAGAGCTCTGTAAGTCATTAAAAATTTCAGATTTTTTTTTTCTGACAGTGATACTGCAAATGTTACGAGGCAAAAGTTGTGTGTATCCACATTAAAAAGGTTTTGACTAGCATTACACCTTTTGACTCCGATACCCGGAGTGTAAGAAGACATTAATTTTTAGTCTAAACAACAGCCTGGTCGGAGTTTTTTCCTCAAATGGCCACAATGTTTTTCTTTTTTTTTCCTCGCACTATTTCTACTAAATTTGGCTTTCAAATCAGACCTCAGTTATATGGACACACAGCTGCGAGAAAGAAAAAAAAAAAAAATCAAAGGGATCCATCACTGACCCCAATTTTCCAGGGCTACTTCATAATTCAGTTTGATCTGAATATATTTCTCTCGCCTTTCACAGCAAACCCCACTGATTTGCCACAGAATCAGTCAGTGCTAATGAGAAGTGGAAGACAAACTCTTACAAAGTCTTTACCACACAATATAAAGGATATTTTTTCTGGCTATTTTTTATGGTAATTTGCATTTAAATCTATGAGGAACACAGAAAAAGCAATTTTGCTTCCAAATTAGATGACAACTTCAGCATCTTTACAAAACTTCAGTATCTGAAGCTTAATGATGGTCTGCTCAAATGCTTCATAAATCCTTAATAAGCAAATATGCCATGCGGAGGTTAGAAACTGGCGTTGTGCAATATTTGGCTAAGCTCCCAATGCATGGACCACTGTTTCACCTTTTGTTATTTACTGTATGAATTAACTCATAAATCATTCAGAAAGCATCTATGAAAGAGCCGCACCAAGATAATAAATAAATAATCTCCGTATGCCACCCTGTGGGTATGAGATCTAGCAAACTGTGATTTTTTTTTCTCCTTTTTCACAAAATTGTAAATCTGCTGGGCTATGCCTTCTTCACTTCTTGAGACAGACAGACACACAAATTGGAGCACGCTGGTTTTCTTTCTCTGTCTCGATGCATTTTGCCAAGAGTGAGTTGGATACTAAAGGTGTGCAGAAATCATCATTACTATCCAGCGCGCTCTGCCTGCAATACCATGGCAACAGAAGGCAAATGTGACCATCAGATGTTTTCCAGTAGTTGGCAAACTCAAAAGCACAACCCTTCAAGGACTTGGAGTAAACAGACATATTTGCCCAATGGAGTGGAGCTGATAGGTGATCCATGGTCTGAGTTTATAAGTCATTTCAATGCACTTTCACATTTTTCTCTCTTTTTGGCATTTCAGTGTCATTCTAGCATTCTGGTTTGGGTGAAACAGCGTTATGGCATTTTATCTGAGCCCAAACCTGACATAACTGGAAGGACACAGAGCGCAGACCTCAGCTAAGGCCAACAGTCCACTCTTTTTCTTGTTTTCCGATTTTTTTGTGCGTTACCATGGTAACACAGGCCTCAGTCCTAATTTGTCACTTGGTGCCAGTTTGTTGATAGTTTATTTTGTTTGTTTTTGTTGTTACCTATGTCAGGGGAACACCGACATCTTCATTACATCAAAAATAACTGGCCTGTTTTAAAGTCTTTCAGTCCTTCATTACAATATTTTTGAGTGAGCAGAATTTCAAACACAGACATATAACACAACAGATAAGTATCGGCCACTGCCATTGGTGAATGTCATCTTATTTGCTTTTTTTTTTACGCCCCTTTGTTCGGCTCATATATCAGTGCATCCCTAAAATTTAACTGCCACCATTGGAAGTTCGCCTGGGGCTCTCCAATGTTAAAGAAAGTGAAAAACAACCCCAGCCTCCGTCTCTTTTTATGGATCTGCTCCAAAATTTAATGGGTTCGTCCTTGACCTCTGCCCTACCCTTCCACCAAGTTTCACAAAAATCAATGCAGTAGTTTTTGTATAATCTTACTGACGGTTGGACAGAGTGATCACATAACCTCCCTGGCGAAAGGTAATAAAAGAAAAAATTGTGACATTAATACTAAAAGGCTTTTACCAAATCAGGAGTGTTTTCATTTTCCAGACTGTGTCAAACAAATGACCCTTCCTGAATGACTGATGCACATTGTTAACAGACACATGCAGTCAAGGCGACCCGACCGTGCATCTTTGAAACAAACCATTATTTGGACATTAGAGGGACGTTATTTGGTGGTTAAAACTCAGACACAGAGTGTACAGACAGGACGAGGCGAAACGCAGCGGGATATGAGTTATTTCAAAAGGAAGCTGCTACACAAAGAAGCACAGGCACCAGATGTACAAACAGGTAAAGTAACAACAAGCTGCAGAAAGAGGCAAAAAAAAGCAGAACCTTCTACAAATGTACTGTGGTGTGGGGAAAAAGAAACAATACAAACCTTCTTTTCATTGGAACGGAACCGAAAACGCCTACCAAACTGCCAAATAAAGCCGAATATTAAATGTTTATTATATTGTGATCATCTTTCTGACAATTGAAAGATGAAAAGAGAGCAGCCTATTAGTGGGGATATAATACACCCACATATGGTATTCTGCATATTCGAATAGAGGAAGAATTAGATACTTGAATCAAATCAGTAAAAATGAATCAGTATACCGGCTATTCATTTTTCTAGACGCCATTTCTAAATTAATTCCACTTGATGACTTTTCAAAAAAGGTGAAGTGAACTTGGACGTCCTCCCACAGGTAGAGGTCTCTGCTGACTCCCTATTGCCTCCTAAATCTTTTTTTTTTTTTTTTTTTTTAGCAGAAGGGCAGCAAGGTTAAGTAGGTTCGACAGAGCAAATAAATAATGAATTCAATGAGGGTAATTAAGAAAGCACATCAGACGAGCAGCACACGACCTCCCAGCCCCGCACAAGGACCCAGACTTAAACTCCTGAGCAAGGTTTTCTCTTTTTTAAACCACAGCTTCATGACTCCTATTTGGACTCATTTTAGGCCACTTTGAGAGTTTATAAAATCTATAATCCTTTATTATCTTAATTATTTACTACTGTCGTGAGAGACAAGCTGAAGTTGTTTTATAATTTATAGACTTTCTTGTCAAACAACCTCTGCAATTAATTGTTGTTGTTGCCACTGGAAGTGAACCCTTGTTACTGTGGTGCAACAATGTCAGGAGAAGGTTTAACAGTCCTGCGAGTGTAGTCGTTTTGATTCACTTGATAAGGCACACTATAAGCAACATATTATTGTGTACAAAATGGAGAACTAATCCCTAAATAACAATGCCAAAAACATCAGGACTGATGCAAATGACTAAATCCATTTTATCAAGCTGTGGCAGCTTTACTTGCCTAATTGATCCCTTAGTATTTTACAGAGCTTTAGGCTACAATATTATTGTTCTAAATCTGCATATTATTTGTACCAGTCACAACAACAGCTATACAATTTTAAAACCTAATCATCTATTGATTTTGAAGGGCAAAGAGAGCTCTTTCAGTCGCCTTTAAATCAGCTTTATCAATCACACTGAACATCACCTAAACATTTATAGTACACATCGATATATAATCTGTGGAACGTCACTGTTATATCACCCTGTCTCATCTACCGTCCATTTTAGAGAGTTAAACAGTGAATGGGACACAATTCAAATTTGGATGCCAGGGTGAGCATGAAAAGTACCAGAGGGAAATTCACATTTTCCATTATAGCATTAATTTGGTGTGCGGTTAGCAATACGTATTTGATTGTACTCCATCTTCCTGTGTTCCAGACTCAGGCCTACACTGAAAGCCAGCTGACTGTTGGCTCACAGCTGATGGTGCTGGTTTGTGTTGAAGTCCTTCGTTGCTGATTCCCATTAACTAAATGACAATTAGAGCTGGTTAACTGGTTGTCATTAATCTCCAGCAGGCAGCACATTAATTCTATTTACAACTGCTGTATACAAGCTGCCCCCTGTTGCACCGAGGAGCCCCGGTTCATTACCGTATATGATCACACTGCACGTTTGTTACACACCGAACGTGAACGTGATTAAGGTGGAAAATAAAGACTGAAAGGGCAAGAGAGATAAATATAAACCAATGAGATAAAGAGATAATAACAAATAAAAGAAACCGTGTCCATATATTCTCTTGGAATCAGACACTAGTAGACATTGAATACGTTTACATGCTCACTAATATTCCAGTATTACACAGAATATGAAAATATTCAGAATTTGTAAACAGTATATTCGGTTTGATACTCTGAATTAGAACTTTTTCAATTAAGACATGAGGGATATGCTGGCATTGTTCTTAGGCAGTTTTAAGAGAATTCTTTGGACATGTATACAGCGCATTCAGAATATGGATCACATTTACAGGTTTTACGTTTATGCAACGTGCGGCCTCTGTTTACAGTAGCTAGAGCAGAGACAAAGATCCTCTCTGGTAAAAATGGATGCTCTAAGGAAAATACAACAATTCTGGTCAGAAGGACAAACACACCTGCTGTTAAACACCATGAAAGAGGATGTCAGTAGGTTTTTGGATATGAGCAAATATTGAACAGACGACCTTTTCAAGAAGGTGTTCGAAGGAATGAAAGAGCGACAGCAGAACGTCTGCCACCAGTGAAAAACTGAAAGAACACTATTTTTAATCACACTATGCATGGCTGTGTGTAAACAGGAATATTAGTGGAATATTCATTTTCATTAGCCATGTAAACATCATATTAGTAATGTTGTCTTTTTGTGGAATAAGATCAAAAACAGGAATATTTTGTGCATGTAACTGTACCAATACAGTGACACAGGTTGGTCGGCTGCTTGTGTAACTGGGTGAAAGAAACAGAAAGTTAATATTACTTTCCCACATCCTCAAGTCCTTGGAATAGTTTTTCCGTCATTTTTATCACTCTGACTTTCAGGTTGTGCAAAAAATTACAGAAAGATAGTTTGAAACTGCAACAGGAATGCAACTATTACCAGTAACCAGAAATAATGGGAAGAATGTCGGTGTAGGCTGTGCACAGCGCACTCAAACAGCCTTGTCCCTGTGAAATCTGTACACTGAAGAACAGGTCATCATTTGAATCTTATTGAAACTGATGTTTTGCACAACTCTGGCCAACGTCTGTATCTAAAAGCACAAATTCTGAAGCAGGAAGTAGGATATTTAAATTATCTTCATTAGTGGAGACTTTTTTTTGCAACCCAACATAAAAAAAGTAATATAGATTCTTTTGTGATCTTGTCCGGTTAATCTTTTTAATATGAATATGAAATGTAGCTGATACATTAAGGGTATTCATTTGCACTACAATGTATGGACCAGTCTCAAATTAGCACAGATACGTTTTTGACAGGCTTATTTGTTTGAGACAATGGTGACAGCTGGTTTTCACTATAAAATGAGGAGGAGCTCAGCAGAGCCGTGGAAGGACGTGAGTGTGTGTGTGTGTGTGTGTGTGTGCTCCTCCTCCTCCTCCTCCTCCTCCTCTTCCTCTTCCTCTCTCCTCAGGCCTACTGTCTATAACATGTCTCCCGGGGGAAGTCATGCAAGGATGAATGAAGCAGGTCCCCGTGAAGGTGAGCCCTGTCTGCTATATGACTCAATACCTCTTGGGGTCCTTGACAGTGGAATAGACACTTGAAAGTAAGATGGGGCTGAGTGAAGAAAAAAAACAAAAAACAACCTAAAAACAGATGCCGATGCCCATGCTGATGCCGCAGTGCTTTTGTCAAGTAAAGAATAGTTCTTTCTGACTATGTTATAATGGGTGTGGGAGTGTGTGAAAAGCCACAGCTAAGGTGTGAAGAAAATGTGATTTCCAATGCTATACTATATTTTACCTTATTTAATAATTTAAAGGCACAAAAATAAAGATGGTTTTTCACAGAGGTGATATCCAGTACCGCTAGACACCTGAGACCTGGAGTGAAGTCTTTCATTGAACTAAGTGACCTAAACCCTACACTGGACAAGAAAAAAGAAAGAATAAAGAAAGAAAGTTAGAGATAAAATGTTATGTTTCATTTTCTTTAGTGTTCAAACTCTTCATTAGCTGTATTACATTGATAATACAGCTTTGGAAATAATGATAAAGTAGCAAAAAGTCAAAATTTGCCATAAGTTTGACTTTTAAAGCCATCTGGGTTTTCTTATGTAGAAATGTCAGTCAAAAATCTGGCTAAAGAGACATGAAATGTAATAAAGAAAAAGTAAGCTGTATTTAAATGAATGACAACCACAACCTAAAGCAGGTAACATATAAATTGGGAACATCTGATGTTGAAAAACCAATATAGAAATAATTAATTGTCCTAGAACAGAATAACAAAAGGTCACGTTGAAGGGTTGTTATATTGAATTTCTACAGAAAACCACAGATGGTCTAATAATTATTTCCAAAGCTGCATTTCGTCAACCAGATTGAAATTATTCTGAATACAGATTCCAACTTCACTGCAGGCAAAATAGATAAACGTGGAAAAGCAAATGTAACAGAAGGAGAAACCTATATTGAGGGAACTCTATTAATTCAGTAAAAGAAGATGACCAAGACACACCTGCATGTGCCCTTGGAACATGAAGTAATCTAAGCAGCACATACTTGTGCTTTTCAACCATCGAGGAGTTCACTTACATTTTATAAGGTCTCTAACAAAACGGCTGTATGGTCCGCAGACCAGTTTTTCTGTCCCTCCCGGAAACTTGTCACATCACAGAAAGAATAGATTTATTCCAACTGAGAGAAATGATCGGATTAAGCGTTTACATGGTTATTAGGCGCTAATATTTTCCTGTTGCACGGATTATCATAGGTTCACAGCACCCCTCTCAACTCAATTGAAAATTCCTTCTGATCGGGACGGCCTCTTCTGATTGATGTTTTTACTCTGACTGGGTTGTTATTCTGATTATTAGTGGAATATTAAGGCCCAGCTACTGTTCAGGTATCTTCCAACTCACTTAAAACCAATAACTTACAATGTTATGAATAATTAAAGCCCGACATTTGAGAAAGAAAACGATACCATAAATTCGACTGATGACATACTGTACGATAAAAACAATAGGGTTTGTTTTGACTGAAAGAAACTGGTGCGCTGTATTTACGGTATGTCATTAAGTCAATGAAACAAAGCCTTTTGCAGGGCTGTTGTATTGCATCACAGTGCCACCTCAATGTATTCCATTCTTTGCTGAAATGTGGCAGTGCCCCTATTTGCATAGGCCTGATAAAGACATCACAGGCAGACTCAGCTTGCACACAGATCTCTCCAACTCCCTTGCAATACATTTCTACATTTCCACACTCATATGTTGACTCCGCTTGGCAGCAGTGATCAAATCCTTTTTCAGTGGAGTGGGGTATGTGTGGGCGATCCCACTTTAGCAAGAGATGGCCAGATGAAAGTGCGTAAACATGCTTTTGCTGCTGGAAGCACGTCCCTCGCAAGAAGAGAAAGACAACTAATTCTGAGGGTGAATCATTGCAATCAGAATTCATTGTGATGCCGTTCTTCATGGGAAAACACACCAATAGCTCCAGCTTCAACATTATAATGAGCGGTTGTGTAACATAAGCACATTCGTATGAGCTGATTTGCAGATGCCGAGGCTTAAAGGCAAAGCATTCCAATGTGTGGTAACTGCAATAATCTAAACCTAACACGATGCAATTCAACAGAATTCCCCCAAGGTTTAATATTCAATTGACACATGTATGTAAGGGGGACAAGGACAAGATGGATTTTCAAATTAGAATTCATATTTTAGAGAATGACTGAGCAATATTAGAATGTGAAAAAAAAGATTCAACTTTGGCCATTATTCTAAATGTTTATTAGTCTTTCACTTTTATTCAGACTAGACGATTTTGATTGTTCAGCTTGAGAAAAGAACGGGGACAAAGGCAAGAGTAGTTTTGAGTCAGCACGGCGCTGACATTATGATGGATGAGGTTTTTTCAAAAGTCTGTCTTTAGTGAGAATGGATGTGGAGAATTGAGATGATAGATGTCAGGACTAGATAATTAATATAAAAAATGTTTTAGCGGCAAAGAATATTGGGGTATTATTTTTCTGACAGATCTAATCATAGAATAATAAAATCACTTTCTTTTGCGGAGGACACGTTTTGACCATGAAGCCTAGACTAAGAAATATCTGAGAAATATGTTGTGAAACGTTATAATTCTGTGATCATGAAGTGTTAATACAGGGCTAACAATTGATTAAAAAATAGCTAATTAATTGCACAATTCGTGTGACTTAGGGACTTTTAGGGATGTGCTGTTCCAATACTGATAACAGATATCGATGCTGAACCAAACTGCTGGATCGGGTATCGGAGACAATGACTCTGATCCGTTCAACAGTTTTAATCAAGGTGCTGGCATATTACTATTTTGAAATAAATACAAATTTATATATACATTTATTTGTTAGATTTTTTTTTTTTTAAAGTTAGAAAGCAGTTGATGTTGTATTACACATAAAAGAAGTAATATTACTTCTATTTATTTATACTATTAATCAAACAGATATCGGATCGGCCGATACCCAATGCTGGGGAATCGTATCGGAGCTGAAAAAGTCAGATCAGCATCCCTAATCAGTCTTTTTTTTCTTCTTAATAGTAAAGGTTGTAATAATGGACACACACAGAATCACAGAATTATCGACACAAATGAAGTTTATTTAATTGTCAATCGTATCATTAACTTTGAACAGATTCTCTCACGTGAATTACAGATTTCCAATAAAACCATCAAAACTGACAACTGTCAACTTGACTATTCCCTAGATGTATATATGTCAAAGTGCCATTTGAATTTCAACACCGTCAAAGCCATTCAAATTAGACATCAGCTTAGAAGGCAATCATTTATTATATGCACTAATGCAAATGATAATTAACAACACAAAATGTGCTCCATGTTCAAGTTCCAGTTGAATTTCAAAAAGGTCCACAATAGTCCATATAGTCCAGCAAATATAAAAAAAACAACGATGAATATTTTTCACTCCATAGAAACAATTCAACTTGGACGACGGTAAGAGGGCAAATAAAACGCATATTAGATAAATATTTCAAATGACACCCAAGACTGTGTTACAGTACTAGTGAAGTAGTACAACTAGTGTGTGATGGATTGCGTTATGTTTGGCTTTTACAAACACAGATCTAAACGTCTTTACAGAAGTCATGCTTACCTGTGAAATATGAAATGATCATATTGCCAGGGCTCTCACTCAGAGTAATTAACAATTGGAAGAGAAGCCTGTGGTATATTTTCAACACCAAGTTCTGATGTACATTGTAATTACTGACAATTTTCTTCCTATTAACCAGGTTTTCAGTTCAAACAGATTCAGATTGGAATATGTAGGTCTGCCGTGTCCTCCGGAGGCAACTACAGTATCGACAGACCCTTGCTCTCAGTCAAGTCACATACAATCCATTTGTTCTCTACATTTTGAACATTCAATTACAGTTTTAAACACATTTGTTTATTTTGGTATTCTCCTGGGTTTTCTATTCTGTCAAGTTTGTATCCTTTTTTTTTTATAAAGCTCAACCAATATTTCTTTGGAATTTAGTCGTGTTAGAATTCAACAACCACTGAGGAGAACACATTTAACTTGATAACCATATAAAAATGGACCCCATACTTCTCAAGTAATTTATTTTTTTCTCAAACCTGCAAAAGAAAAAAGAAAGAAAGAAAGTAATTTCATGTAACAAAGCTAGGAAACTGCTGATTTCCATTCTGTTCTTCATTTGTAAAAGATTTGTTGCTGATGTGTCATTAAAGTAAACTGTTATTTCACCAAGTAAGATATGGACATATTGTACCACACTAGGTGCACACTGCTGTCTTAAAAAACATCTGACTTATATGTTTCTCTTGCTTTTCAATTCTAGTAAATTGTATTCATATATAGGTTTAATTGTGTAGGCAGCTGCAATGAACCACTGGCTGTGCTGATAATGCACTTCACCTTCACTATCTATCTGTAATATCTGCAGCAGATGACAGCAGGCAAGCTGAATTACAGACACAATGAGACAAATACAACCTGAATCAATAGCTATAGGCCACAATGCAACTGTGACTTACTGAGACACTGCAGAATGTCTCACCACAAACAGCCCATCAGCCTCTTACACTGTTTTCACACTGGGTTCACATTTATTTATGTCTGAAGCTGAGGTCAATCGTCTCCTCCTCTAAGCCCACCGGCCTGCTTTCACACTTGTTTACTACATTATGTTCCTTTAAATGCCTTCTGGTATCAAAGTGTAGGTGTTTACCAAAGAAAAAAATATTTAAATATCAGTTTTAAAATGTGGATTTCCAGTTCCAGGCTATGAGGGAAAAACTCCCTAGAAGTAATGTAGTGTTACTGCTACAAAAGTAATGTAATTTATTTCACTGAAAGGTTTGTCACTGAAAACAACATTTCTGAATGCATGTGGTTTGAGTTTCACAATGTGCAACATTTCAGTGAAATAAACAAAGTTGTATTTGAATTTGAACATCAAGAATTATTTAGTGATTATGCAGACAAATCCTGAGCTGATAATGTCACAAATAATAAAGACCAATAGACATATTGATATGAATATTTTGATGTCTTATCTGACAAAAAAATAAAAAATAAACAAAAAAACAACAGAAAGTGCTTGTTCTTGCATTAAAGGCATATTGCAGCCTAAGCTATATTATTCTTAGCCTTAGCCTCACTTATGTTTGGAAATTGCTTCTATTTTTTCTTGCTTAAGCAATTATATTGTTTAAATTTCACATTTCATTGTTACTGTAACTGAATACAATCACTTGGCCATTTGATTACATTCCTATACATTTATTACCTTCATTATGTGGTTTATAACTTAGCCGTTAAAGCACACTTAATTCGCTCGTAGCTGAAAAATCCCAGTGTTAACAGACAGGTGATAAAACAGCTTCACGATACTGGTTATCCAGGATTAATGTCAGTTTTAGTGAAGCAGGTAACCCAAAGAGAGACTGAGACCAGGGAGCACAGCCACCTTTAGCGGTTACAAAAAGGTAAAACAAGGAACAGCTCACAATCTTCTAAAATCCAGGATTAAAAAACATTGCCTTAAGATATCCCTACGCTCATCATTCCCTCAATAATAATTGACAAATTACACCAATAAGACTTTAAAATATCATAAACAGTAAAGGATATGTCCTCACAAAGTTAAATTACTCCTTTGTGTGCCCTGGTCTAGATATACAGACGTATACAAACAGAAAATCAGGACATTAGAGTACTGCTTTTATATATTTATGTTGTTGGTTATTGCCATTGACACAGAACAGCGAGTTAATGACTGGTTGTTTCAGCTTCAAGAAAGCAATGATGTTTACTATGAGTTCATGGCTTTTTTAAATTGCAACTGCTTTCTATCTTACATTCATTTCACTTTCTTACTAAATATCTTAATACTATACCGCCAGTATATAGGCAAAATAAAGCCTGAGGTAATGCTGCATAATATTCTTACACTCTTTTCTGCGCATATGTGTTTGGTATTTTTTTGGAGCATTTTCGTTGTTGGTGAATTTCTTCTTTGATCTTTCTTACTGTTCTGTCAGCTGTATCTAGCTTAGCAAAACTGACTATTTACAAATTTCATAGATTTTTATAGATTTGTCATATACATATAAAAGCTAATCTCCTTTAGCTTTTATATGTTTGTTTGCATGTTATCCTTTTGTGTACAACAAGCTGCTCCAAACAAACTGCCCCCAGTGAGATTAATAAAGTTATTTGTATTGTATTGTATATAAATCCAATGTGACATCTAATTACAGAGAAAATTTCATGCATGCCCTTTTCCAGTGTAGCTATGCTTCACAGTCTACGGTTTAACACATTCACAAATGAGAGCTTGACAGAGCAGCCGCTGTCTTTTACAGCCCACCGACGAGCGTCTGTGGGCCGAGTGCTTTGCAGTAGTTGTTGCAAAAAAGGAGCTTGTAAACCTCACCTCCACTGGCAATTTTTTGCCTGAGTAATATTTAAACCAGCAACTGTCCAGACGATACCGTTTCCTCGCACCGCTCTTCCTCACTGTTTGTACTTGGCCCGTTACCCTCCGTCCCCATCTCCCGGTAACTGACTTGGGGGGGGGGGGGGGGGGACGATGGCAGGCATCATTACATCACAAAACACCCGGCGGCCATTGTCCTGAGCAACTGCCACATAACATCACCACAATGCTGTCCACAAACAAGTGGACAGGTCCTGTGTGCCAAAGTGCAGACACAGAGAGGAAAAAAGGGGAAGAGGGGTGAGGCAGTGAAGGGACAGAGTCATGAAAATGACAGGAATGATGAATACAAGAATGGAGGGATCAGAAAGTGAAGGAGAGCTAAGAGAAAGGAAACCAGAGCAGCCATGTTTGTCCCCCGGGTCCAAATCACAACTATTCTCATGCGGAAACAGTTGACATTTGTGTTTCCATGACCCAGATAATGTTTGCTTGGACATAGAAGGATTGCATAAAGTCAAAGGTTAGAGAAGTATGGTGGATGTCAGGCTGGTCATTGCCACCTTGGAGCTTTCTCGTATTACCAAAGAGGCCTGGCATTTCTGTCTTCATGTGATGGTAATGAATTTCCTCCCACCCACAAAGATTTTCACAAGCCCTTTGTTGGTTCAGAAGAGGACAAGTCTGCTCTGGCTTTATTGTTCAAACACAAACGTTTTGCTTAGTATGCCCTCAACCTTTGCAACACTGCAGGGGGCCGGGACATCACAAGCAACACCTTCATGTGCATGCACAATTTTCTAAAGAGAAATCATTATGTTGGCTCATGTATTTTGTAATTTGATGACTTTATTCATAGCAGGGAGGGTGACTATACCAGCCAAAGATACCCAAAAACTGCACTGTTTACTGGATAGAAACATAAATATACTTAACCCAGTCACCAAAATAAAATGTACGTTTCTACAAAAAAGGCACAGGTAAAATCTCAATGTAATTTGTCACTGAAGGATCCACAACTTATTTTTGGTGGTTTCGGCAGTTTGCAGATATATAAAATCCAAAACTTTACCAATAGAGGCCAGAGACAAGATTAGGTTTAACGCTGTAGCACTTGATAGTTTTTTTGGTTCCATAATCACCTTTCAACATATTGAAATTCAAATGTTCTGATGGGAAACAAGAATTCTACTCCCTTCTCTGGAATCTCTTTTCAGGCTGTAGAAAATCTAACCCCCTGATGGGGTAGATCTGGCTAATCTCAGGTGTTTTCAGGCACTTAGGGAGGTGAATACATGATTGGCAGCTGTAATACTCCTCTACTCCATGGCTCGACACAGAAGCTTGGACAACTGTCTTCACTTTTCATCTTTATTTATATTTAGTCTTTTCACTTGGAGAGGAAAGAGCTGCAGAGGGAAGGTGCGTATTTTCAAATTCTGGTATTTTGTCCGGATTTCAGCTCCTGAAGCTGTAAATTTAGGAAAAAGTGCTTTGGTTATGGTCAGGAAAAGACCAAGTATTAATTATTAATAAATAAGTATTAATAAATATACTGAGTCATTTTTTAATCCCATCTTTTTCTGTATTTTAAACCAAGCCCTGATATCTTTCCAAAATCTAACCAAGTGCACTCAGTGCTTAAACCTAACTGTAAAAATTGTTTAACACTTACATATGAATAAAATATTCTATGAAATAATTTCTGAAACACGGTTGAAAAGTGGTTGGTTATAATGTTGATATTCTTATTATGTAGAAATATTGATGGTAAACATTTTTACAAATATGTTGTTTGTAGAGACGTACAATGAGGCAACGGGGTTGCTATACGTCTAAATAACTATATCAAGCTTTAGGTTCAACATTTATACAAAAATATTGAAAAATACGGATAAATTAACAAGTCAAATGATAGATAACGCTGGCCAACAGAAATAAAGGTACTGTTATAAGTGGTAGTTAGGGCTCTTTTTTTTTTTTTGTTCAAACAGGTTCAAACAGGTCTCCAGAGGAGACGTTTTTTCCACGAATCTCGGGACGAGCTGTATGTATTGAAGAATTACTGCACTGGATTTCCTTGTACTACATATGTTTTGTTATTATTGTGCCCAGCTGTTGAGTAATATACAGTACTCTTTCAGTGAATATGTTCCTCTTAATTCCCAGGTGAACATGTTTGGGATGCACTCCACTGTCTGGTTTGGTCTTTGCAAGTACGGCAGTACAACCTCCTCACTAAACAGCAAAAGCAAACACGAGAGAACAAATACATCTTTGCTCTCTGTAAACATTAAGACAAATACAAAAGCAGACAAACACAGAGTTGAACAAACTGGGTATGACAACAAACAAGTTGGCCAAATAATGTCAAATAGGGACAAAAGGAAATAAAGGGCAGGGAACAAACAAGGGCGACCCAGACCAGCCAGAAAATGGAGTTGAATTTTTATTCCGCACAGCCAATAATGCAAATAACGTGTCTCATACAAATTCCAGACATATATAAAAGAGAAAAACTGGGGAAATAAATAAATAAATGGAGGAATAAATTGAGAACAGGGCGAGGCAGAGTAAAACTTCAAATGAAGGAAGAACTGAGGAAAATCGGAGCACAAATATCTGCTGTCAGGATGGATTAGTGTAAACAAGCTCTTTTCCCCAAGAATACCTAATCACATCATTGTGTCCTGTCACTGGAATGCTACTTGGTTTCCTTATGTGACAAGAATGTGCTTGAGAATGAGGAGATAAGAATAATTTCAACTAAAAAGTCCATATACAAATGACGAGTAATGGTTTCCATTTTAACACATATACTGTAAATAAAAGTACAGAAAGGCCTAGTGCAGGTTCCCAGACGCCCAACACGACGACTGGAATAAATGACAAATCGAAGAGGTCACAAGATGATGTTACATGATATGGAAGATAATAAAACATACGCCCACGATTTATAGTGCAATCTCCTTACATTCATTGTGTAATTCCTCTGAATATATGAGGAATCAGAACATATTAAATACTTACTCGTTCCTACTAGTACTTAAGAACTTTTTTATTTTCGTAAGAACTAGGTCCTTTTCAAGGTATTTACAGGAAGTGTTGCATCATGGGTTGTTGTTAGCTTTAATGTTGTAGGCTTGTGAGTGTATTTTAAGGTTCTGTGTGTAAAATTTACAGGGATATAGTGGGATCTAATGACAGAAATGGAATATATATAATATTCTCTCTCAATCCAAATCATCACCACACAACAGAGATTGTGTTCATTTGTTTCACATTTCCACAATTGAAGCTGGAAGAGTTGAAATCAGGGGGGAAATCTGGAGAATTTGAAAATACACAGCTCTCTCCTCTCTGTCCAAATAAAAAAAACAGAAATATAAATATAGATGAATCTGATGCCATTTCATGCTGCTGTGGAAAAGAGAAGACACTTTTCCAAGCTTCCGTGTTGAGCCACGGAGTAGAGCAGTAGAGTCACATCTGAGTGAATCTGATCAGTGGTCAGTAATTACAGCTGTCAATCACGTATTTAACCCAAACACCTGTACCCAAAGTCTGCATCATAGGGTGGATTTTCTACAGAGTTGTTGGTAGAATCCTGTTTTCCTCCCAGAACACTAAGATGACAATATTAGTAAAGGTAATTATGGAATTATTGCTCAATAATACCAAAAAAGCATCAAGCGCTGCAGCTTTAATTCACTCTAAAAGCCTTTTGCGATTATACAACTGCACAGGCTCATATTCCGATTACGCTTTGATTAATTGTGCAGCTCTACAATTACGTTTTCATTAGCATATCATCACCTGAAAATATGAATGGTGTTTTTGTCATCTATATCTACCTAGTGTGTGGGTCGCCTTTCACAGTGTCTGCCATGTTGCGCCGCCATGTTTCTACAGTAGCTCCGGTTGGATTTCCTTGGATTTCTCCTTGTTATTACATTTTATAGCGGGTGGCATCTGGTGTTAAGGTGCATTACCGTCATCTACTATGTGTGGACAAGAGTTAATATCCTCTTAACTACACAGCCTAGAATGGACAAAACAAACACTGGCTCTAACGATGGACTTTAATATTTTTAGCCACTAATTGTCATTAAATGTTTCTTCAGTACAGGACTAGTTAACAGAGTCGAACAGTTAACAGGGACACCTAGTGGGACCTCTTAAGTAATTATGATATAACATACATCTTAGTTGTCATATAACTTAAACCTAAATAAACTAAAAACAAATGCTTTTACCCTTGTCATACCCAGCTCTGCCACCTTGGTCATGTTTATGTTCTTATGATTTTACCTTTTTTCTGTTATAGTGACATTGCTTTAACCTAGCGTTTCTGATTCCTCTGACTGAGTTTTGGACTGACTTCTGTGTACCGAACTGAGCTCCATCAAAGACATTTGATTTCTCCACCTGAGTTTCGAGTCGCGCATTTGAGTCTTCTGTTTGTGCCACACTCAATAGCCCTTTTATCGTGACCTTTTATCGTAATTCATACCATGCAGGTTCCCACTACTTTATTTAAATAAATTATTAAATTAATTTAAATTATTTATTTAATAAATTACAGTGTAATTTATGTCTTCTTTCCTCTTAAATTTCAATTGTTACTCCCTTGTTCCTATAGGTTGCTGTACTTACACTTTAGTACCATTATTCATGATAAAATTACACCGTAAGTTCAGAGGAATCACACGGTAAATTGGGAAATTCCACCATGTCTCGATACAGATCGAGACATGGTGGAATTTCTGGGGTATATTTCTGGGGTTTAAGGAACCACTAACCTAGTTGGCCGACAAACAAAAACCTCAACGCAAGCTTAAGAGTCCACCTGCTTGTGAAAAACCTCTTGAGAATTATAGTTTCATTTCAACTGTGCAGAGCTTGCATGAATGTGCACGAGGCAAACATGAGGTATTGTACATCTCTTGCATAAGCCAAACCACCACCCACCTCAGGCTGCTTCAAAGTCAAAGATGGCTTGAAAAATCAAAACTATACAGTGGCCACCTATATAAGCCGCCTACCACTCTTGCTCAGGGCACTGGAGTTGGTATGGAATCAGTCGCACTACCTCAGCAGCCTCACTGTACAGATGTGTTGCCACTAGACACTGCCACTGTTACTGAGATCCTGGAATATTGTCCCACATGGCTTTGGTCAAAATGGTGTTGTAATTCAATGACGTGCTATACACAGAATATGGAAAAACATTTTGGATTTTATAGGAAAGTAGTATGAAGTGTACCTCCATCCTTTTTTTTCCAGTAATTGTTGAAACAAGACCAGGCTTGTATTTATAGCAAAAGTCTAAAGAAAATCAATATCGCAAATAGACCCATCTCTTCCATTTATGAGCGCCACATGCAGTCCCATCTGTGCAACAGTGTGTATTGCAAAATGCATCTGTAGCACCTATCAATAAAACATCCGTTTGTCACTACTGTGCCATGTTATTAGCGCCCTTCTTCATGGTAATCTCTCAAAGACATCATTGATGGGGGAGGGCCCTCTATATTTCTTTACAGTCTGGCCTGTGGGATATATCCTACGAGAGAGAGAAAGTTCTCCCACCTCGCTTTAAATCTCCTTCTTGTAGTGGAGATAAGAGCAGAATTGAGTTATTGAGCAGACGGTTTAAGATATAAGCTTTCACTAAAGGGTGCTCAAAAGAGTCACAATATCAAGAGCCTGAATTCTTTTTCTTTTACAATGGACTCCCATTTCATCTTCAGTATTTGTCTACTGCAATAATCCGGTGGTGGAAAGACCACAGTGCATGATAAAAGCATGAAGCATAATGATTGAAAATATTAGAATGCTAAATGCTGAATTTATCTTCCAAAAATACAACATATATGTATTTTTTATTTTACGTGCGGTGCATAAACATTCAAAGCTACTTTACATTAACCTAGATGCCCATAAAATAATGCAAACAGCTGGCGGAGTTCAATTTTTAATTACTTTAATTTAAATAACAAACACAACCTCGAAGGTGGGTAATATTTGGATGAATTCCAATTAGCTGTGCTTTTCAGCTATGAAGGAGAGCTTGTAATCAGAGCTAGGTATAATATTAGTGTCCTGAGACCAAACCAGTGCGTACACTGTAGCTGCATCAGCCAAAGAAACTGGTAGGACAAATGAGTATGTCAAGGACACCAGCCTCGAAAAATGATGCTTAAGCCCATGTTGTTATGCTGTTAGTTTCATACACTTTCATACACTACAGAGACATTTTTCTAGAATTAATGATTTTAACTATCAAAAAGATTTTCACTTTTGCAAATAATTGATTAATCATCTCAGTGCACTATGACATCCAATTACATTTTTACAAATTGCTTGTTTATTCTCATCAGCAGCCCCCAAGATATTCAGTTCCTTATGACTAAAAACACATGTTCATCATTTAGAAGCCGAATTTCTGCATTTCTTGTTTTATGTTTTTTTATATCTGCTGTATCTGAATATTTATTCTGTCAGGGTAGTGCTGATTTGTTTGTATTATTATCATCATTCTAATAAGGTTATCATGTTTCCCCAGTTTAAACATGCAGTAAACATCGTCTTCTTCTTCTTCTTCTTGAATGTGATATCCTGTTGATCTGCTATCAATAAAATGAACAGTGATTGTCTTGTCAGTGCCTCTCACCTCATGTCACAATGAACCCTTTCCTTGACATTTATGGTTCCTATTTGCTGATTTTTTGGTGACAGCCTGAATATCCTGGACAGTATATTATACTAGTAATGGAGAAAAAACTGGCACTCTTCACATTTCTATCATAGTTATGTATCTCTCTTGGCCTTTTTTTTATTAAATACAAATGTGGACACAATCCCCTATGAAGGCAGATGTGTATCATTCTATCATAACAACTGCTTTTGAACTCTAAACTCAAGTTGCAATGCAGAGAGTCATGGTATAAAATTATCATTAGAGGAGAATTGATATGAAGATATTTATAATCAAGGAGGACTCAAAGAAAGACTCTTGCGTCAACCAGTCACAATGTGCTGCATAAGGTAACAGAAGCCAAAATACATTTCAGAAGGCAGGTTAACAGTATCTCAAATTCACACATCAAACAAAACCCAAATGGAACCAAAACAGAAGAAAGAAAAAAAACTGTGCATGAATCACGTTTATCCCAAAAAAGCTCTGGCAGGTGTGAAAACAGCCTTCTGTAGTGAAGAGGGAGAAGACAGAAGGGGGTAATGCTGGCTCTGGCTCTACAGTTCTGCCTTGAAGTGTTACAGTCAAAGCAAGATGGAACCTCACATCCACCATTTTCAGCATCCATAAACATGATGTGCAGAGTGCATTTCAGATCACATATCTCTGTTTGACGTGGGCTCACATTCGTGCCTCCACAGTGTTCTTTTAAAGGTGGTTCACTGAACGGTATAGTAAATTTGAAAAGACGAAAATCAGACTATTTTAAATTGACTACAAAAACTGAAAAGTTTAACCCGCACCAAGAGTCTTTAGATTTAAATAAGGAAAGCTACCATGGAGACACAAACAACAGGTAGATCACCAGTTTTTTCTGATGTTCGGTTTAAAAGACATGGTCATAAAAACACAACGTACATTGCATACTACAGTTCGTGCAGTTTTACATTGTCAAACAAGAAGTCGGACACTTTAAAAGTCCTATTATAGTAGTCTTCCTTTGATGATTGTAACAATCTTAAAAACAGCTGGCTGAGACATGTTGCTACACCGGAAACTCTCGACTACCATAACAATGTAATAATTGTACTTGTAACAAAAGCAGTCCATCCACTCAGAACTCTAATGCTTTATTTCTGTCATGAAAGGAGAGATTAGTCAGCTCCATCATTAAGGCATCTAATGACCAGCATCAAACTGTGTCTCTGATTTTTCTCAGGAATTTTGAAAGTGGAAAAACAGAGAAAACACATCATTATGTATTCACAGACTTTCAAGGACTTGTGATTTTTATCTTAACATGTGTATTTTCAGGCTTTGAAAAGCCTCAACAACAGAACAAAAGTTCAAGAGAGAAGATGTTCTCGAGGCTTTTCAAAGCCTGAAAATACATCTTCCTTCTTGAACTTCTGTCCTAGAGCGCTCTGTTGTGAATATTTTCACGTAATGCAAGAAATCTCCATCACAACCTTTCACATGGCACACAGCATGACTCGGCGAATCCATGGTAGGGTCCTAGCTGTGTGAAAATGCATAATCATGTGGAAAACCAAACAAGAGAATTTGAAAAGTGATGGGAAAGAAATATTTGAGCAAATTCATTATTTAAACTGTCACTCAAAATTCTGTCATTCTAGAATAACTATACTCTGAAATAAGAACACTGGCATTTAATTGTGTATCGAATAAACCGTGGAGAAAAAAGAAAAACACATGAATATCTATATACTACAAAAGGAAACCTGTCTTGCAAAACCAGATTTATAATATATAACATAGCTCATGTTAGATCCTAAGTCTCACAGGGCTTGTTATGTCCTCTTTCAACTCCATGAATGTTCCAATCACGGTATGATTGCATTCACATTGTCGGAGTGCAATTTGTAATAAATAGGCAGTCACATGCAACATGGACAGCTCCAGATGAGTCGGTTCAGAGTAAGATGAAATACTGTGTTGTCACACTGAGGCTTTAAAAAGATTTCCTATTCATGATGTCATCCGAACAGAAAATTGTGTATGACATCTGATCCTTGGTGTTGATGTTATTTTAAACACACACGCACGCACGCACACACGCACACACGCAGGACCGTTTTGGTGAAGAGGCTGCAATAGTCTACCACCCTAGAGACTAGAATAATACTTTTGATTTAATGAAATCCACAGGTCATTTTGCCCATTTTATTTTAACACACTGTTTGTTCATATAGGATACATATGGGAACGTATCTGCAGGCAGCTGACTGGCCACAAGCCAGGACTTTACAGGCTCTGAACAAGTTCAGGGATACGTTACCCTGGTAACCAGTGAGTTTATGAGTTGAAAAGCCAGGTAAACCAGCTAAACACAGGGGGAGCTCACTCACTCAATAATCCACAGTCATGAAAGCATCTTCAGATGGCTTAGATCTTTAGGTAATCTGAACAGTCTATGACCTGTTTATTGTCCTGAAGAGAACAGGACATAGAGCAGAGCACTGTCCACAGGCCTGACTCCTTTTCTCTGCTTTGCCTCTGCAACATTAGTCAGAACAGACAACTCCAGTGACACGTCATTGCTTTCAGACAGTCCTCTCCTTCTTTTATTTGTCTGCCACATCCCACTCACTATACCAGTCAAACTGTGCTTTGACAAGTATGTGTGCAGAAGGCTTTGCAAAATCCTAAAATCCCCAGTTGATTATAATTGATGCTACCAATGTGCGGCGTTTTCTTCTACTGACTGAAATGCACCTGGTATTTTTATCACTCCAGTGCACATATCCAATTAATTTGTTTCCAGTCCATACAGTGTTTGAATGTGACAGCAAACACATATTATCATGATGACATATCATTAGAATTTCAACTTATATGATAATGGTGTATTGCGATGATATAGTGCTAAACAATGAAACTCCTCAGCAGCACGTAGGTTTGTGAACCCTAACGTGAAAAAAACAACATATAAAGCTGCAAATATTCTTAAAAAAATTACAAGTGCCCAAGCCTGTGTGTTGTCTATAGGTAACACTGACCAGCCCTAATTATATATTGCATTTTGTTGTTGCAATGCTGTATTTCTAATTCCTCCTGTCACACTTACACTACTGTATATAGCATGCAGTGGAAATCAGTGCTGCACAGAGAACTCTTTTTCTTCGCATTGCTGAATAACTTCATCGCAGCCACGAGATGCTGAAGGGAATGGAAAATTATTCACTGTACCATATTTCCACTATGGCTAAATGGAAACAAAAAAAATATATACAGTATATTGGCATTATTTTTGACAGATATTGCCATTGCAAAATGAGTCACGATTTTAGTGGGAATAGTCATTTTTGCATTTCATTTTCACTCAAATATAAATTGTGATGATGTGATTTTTCTGATCCGTTTTAAACAAGCGTGTTCTCTTACATCTGGAGAATATGACGCATAGACCGGAGCATTTCTGTAGTACTGCAATGGTATTTCATGATATATTCTACCTTTATCAAAACATTTGCAGCTCCTGTGATTCGGCTATTACACTTGGCCCTATTGCTATTTCAATAACATTTCAGATCTCCTTCCTGTATATATCTGACTGAGATTTTAGCGCCTCGTACCTGTACCAAGTCTTGTTAATGATCATAAAGATTCCCTTCTTTGTATTCAAAAAGGCACACAAATGGAAACAGTAGAGATTAGTTCTTCAATTTTAGAGACTATCATCGTATGTATAATGTCCTTATGCAAAAAACAAGCAATTGTCCATGCAAACATTCAGCTTAACATAGGCATACTGTATTTACCTTCATCATTCATAGATTTTGTCTTTGCTTCAGTTCAAGTTGGCATTCTGTGTGTCAAATTAATCTGAGAGTCACTGAGTTCTATTTCCAGTCCCAGTGTTTATGCCAAAGGCAGCATGAAAAATAGAAAATCTCAAGAGGCATTTGGCGTGAAAAAAATCCTTAAAATAGATTTAAAAACACTGATGTAATAAGCTTAGCAGTGAAGTCCAGGTAGTCTGTAAAAGAACACCAGATTTACTGGTGTGCAAACACATTTTCCACTACAACAGAGGAAACTACATTTCACAAGCCTCTGCTTTTTGCCATTTGGTATAATTACAGGAGGAGGTCAGCATAATTTCTGGGGTTTGGCAGTGTGTTTAGCCATTGTGGACCTCTGGTTACGGTTCTCTACAGTGATAAGAGCAGTACCCCGCCACAACCTTATGGTAATCATTTTTACAGCCCTTGCTTAATTAAAATGTCACATCAACTGTAGCAATATACAGCAGAGTTCTCTGCAAATTAAAAAGGAATTAGGCTGGCAGATGTGGCCTTAATGGCTTAATCATGCCTTTACGTTCGTTCCAGTGAAGTGCGGGCACAGATGAATATTGTTTCAACTCACACATTGACAAGCAATGGCTAAAAAAAACAACTTGATATGTAAATTTAGAGACAGCTGCTCTGGGTATGTTGAAATCAACCCATGAAACATCAGCATCTGACAAAAACAAGTCAGAAAATGGAGCATATCGTGAAGCAGGGGACAGACATTAGGTAAACAGACCTATTAAATGACATTAGCAGGCACACTGGGTATATTCTTATTGCACTCAGAAACACAGCTGTGGAAATGCATTTCTACACGGAAGTACACATATTTAAAGCATACTAAACGTTCACATAACTTTGATATTTACATTTGCCCTGTTAAAGCAACTGAGACTTTGGCAGGATAAGAAGTCAGGTTTAGTAGGAAACAGTCATGTATTTTCTGGGTTTATACTTATAAACCCACTATAAACCCACTATACTCAACCTGTGTTAGCCTATAATTCCCTACTGTCCATGTCTTGTACCAACCCAGTCGCCAGAATAAAAAGTTGCTGTTGTATGTTTCTGCAAACCACAAAATCTTAACGTTGTTCCAACCTTCCTTGAGGCAGGAGGTGGTTGAGGTGGATGGTGGAAAATACAAAAAGACAAAATCTTTTGATTAGATATTTCGCAGACTTTTAAAAATGTTTTATATTAAGCCAAGCCAAGTGCTGTCAACCTTACCAGTATGATAATGCTGCCATCACAACCTCTTCGCATTGTAAATTGAGTTTGAGTTTGGTGGAAAATGAACAACATATTGTCTGTGAACAATTAATATTTATCATCAACATATTGACACCTGAAAATTAAATGTATCTAATTGTTCTGCTGAAATACAACAAAATGCAGGCAACATTTCTATTCAAAATAGCGAAAGTGTCACAAGTTGATAAAACACTATGAATGTATCTCGAAATGCTTATTTTTTGTTCAGAAATATTGATGAAACATATCAGCGGTTTCAGTGGCGACGTGTTATTCTGCCAAATGGGTTGCTTGGACTTTAACATCTGGGTCAGAAAACACAATGCTGTGAGAAATGTTATCATTGGCACCGTCTTTTCTCTGCTTTACAAAAACCTGACTGTGGAGAGTTCCTAATAAAAAAAACATCCCTCTGCTAGAATATGGATGGTTCATTACACTCACTCTCCTTTGTGCACACTCATGTACACCTTTTTACACCGAAAACCATTTACGTCATCCGCAGACACGCATAGTCGAAAAAACATTATTTCTATGATGGCTTGACATCAGGTTAACTTTTCCCCTCATGTCAACCTGCCCTCTGCTTATTTCTTCAGCACCACTGTGGACTGATCAGGGAAGCAGCTTCACCAATCGGAATTTCAAATCCACTTTTCTTTCCTCCTCAGTTCCTAGTCGTCATGCGACTTCCATGTACTACTGCACATTTTTCTACCTAGACTATGTTTATCTTTCCTTCCCTCTACCACAGCTTTTTTCCCCTTAAAGTGGAATCCTAAGAATGAATGTAGAGAGACTAAATTAAGGCACCCAATTTGAAGCGGCACCACTTCACTGATAAGCTGTACCAGTGATCTGTGAGAGCACTCAGGGTCTGCTACATTATGACAATACAGAAGAATAAAGCAGATGAAAGAGAATAGCCTGGCAAGAGCAGAAATCAGATGGGCAGAGGGAGAGGAAAAAACAATCTAAAGTCTAATTGTGTTATGCCTCACGGCAGCAAGGGAGTTCAGAGAGACACATTTTCTTTCCACACGTCGTTCGGCACAGTCCTTTCTCTGATGTGATCACATTAATTTCCAACTGGTCCCAGTCTTTCTTGCCACATCTTCCCTGGATGCATTTATTGAAAAAGGGACATGAAAAGCAAATGGTGGAAAAAACGCAACCAGACCTATTAGGTTTGACCAGAAACATGTAGTGTTGACATTTAAACGTGTGGGCTAGACGTGTCTGACACCCTCCAAGTCATTCTGTGTCATCTCTGCCCTTTGGGAAGAAAATGTCACTTTGATGCCTATAAGCGTTGGAAAGGGTCATTGAGAGTCATGATTTAGGGAAGTACGCTTCTTTCTTTTTACTCCTTTCGCTTATTAGGAAAGTTGAAATCCCAAACTGCAGTCACCTTTAATCATGTAAATCTATCTGATTTGCTACAGAACTGCTTTCATTATTTATTTAAAGCTATAATATGAAAAATCTCCACTTTGAATTATCCATATACAACTAGTCCTACAGATTTAATTGCATAATAGACATAATTTTTGGAAATTATAAGCATTTAAACTGACAGGCCTAATTTGATGTTAATACGCTGCTTCTTTATCCTGCATATTATAAGATTGTGGAGTTCTCTCCTACAAGTGCTCCCTTAAAACTACAGCATTCCACCTAGGTCTATGTTCTATATTGTTTTTTACTTGTGTACTTACATTATATCAATGTTCAACAACAAAGTTTGTAATTCCCATTTCATTCAGTTGCCCATCCACGTCATCACATCCCCTTTGCATTTCATTAGACTGAAATGACAAAATATTAATAAAACATGTGGAATGTTAATAACACTTTAATACATTACCTCATCTGTAAACATGTCACATCAGATAGATTTTCATTGGTAGCGGTGGTGAAAACGACTCCCACGCTACTTCAAAACATCACCCACTACATCTTTTATGACCATTTTTGTGAAGAGACCCCCAGTGGCACAATTTACACAGTGTGCATTTAAAATCAATCATGATGTATGACTTTGCACTGTGCTGACTAATATTTCTCATGTCAACACGTTGGTAAGTGCACAACTTGTCTACATTGGTAAAATATGAAGGGTTATCTTTGTTTCACGTGGTTCTTTGAATGTTACAACAACACAGTAGGTTTCCACATGTGGGTCTAAAGAGCTCTGCAAAAAAAATAATGTGTGTCTATCATTGCCAGAAATAGAGACATCCCAGACAGAAGCGCTATCAAAGTCTCTTCCTCCTACCCACCAGCTGCAGTGGATTTTCTTCAAATCGCATGTTGGTGCACATATCACCTATTGCTCCACATTAGTAAGATTAAAATTTAGCCCATTGCCAACTTTCTGACAATAGCTTTGTTTACAGACTAAACAAAGCTTAACATTAAATTGTCCACATACACCAGTTTCTAATTATGCTGTAGCATTTCAGAAGAGCGAAGCATTAACCTTGAAAACATTTCACAGTTATTGTTATTAGGGGTAAGCCCAGAGATACCCAGCCCTGATCCTTTACATGTACGTTTTGTGCGTATATATGTGTGTGTGTGTGTGTGTGTGTGTGTGTGTGTATCCTGTGATCAGAATGTATATGGTTGGTAAGGGTTTCAACCTAAATTATAGTAAGATTTAGATTTCATTTTATTCAAGACATTTCATTTCCCAAACTTTAAAATAAGAAAACACAAAAGCAGCAGCATGCACAACTACATAAAAATAGAAATTTATCTTGACATACCTGCTGGGTTTTCCAATGTCAGACGTCCATACACTATTATAGACTGCAGAAAGTCCTTCAGAAAATCCCCAGAGTAACTCTATTCACAGGTCACTTACTCCAGGGTCTGAAAGGAAACAAAAGAAACACAAATCAGCCAGACATGGAGAGTGAGCTCACGACTTTAACCGACTCAGCCACCGCAAATGCCCAGCGATCCAGGATAAACATCCTTGAAGAAATGTCAGTCCAAGGAAGAACATTAGCTTAACCACAAAATGGTAGGAGGGAAGACGAGACTCGGATGACATATCCACTATATCTGTCTCCTTGCCTGGTCAACTTGATCATTTTTTTGCCTAAACAGCTGCCAGAGAATGGTTCATTACACCATCATTTCAGTAACACAAGACAAGTGAGTAGCATTTGCTGGGTTCACGTCGCTTAACTTTGCACTGCAGCCTCGGACGGTGAATGTCCGTCAGTGGCAAAGTGACGGACTGCACCCAGCAACAGCTTTAGGTCGACCGGATGGACCACATCTAAACCAAGTACCTTGTAAGATCCTTTTAACCACTTTATCTCACCTTAGCAAACATTAACTCCAATACTTTTATATACAATAATCAAACAGTCAAACATGTACTTGTTTGCAGCGTTCAACATTAATGTTTCTTTTTCACTTGCCTGTTTAGACAAGTGGGTCATAAATCTACTTGCCTGAAGTACATTTTTCTTGCTTGTTCAAATTGTTTTATTTATTTATTTAGCGATTATCAAATAACTATAAAGGCATAAGAGGTCGACTCTTCTTATGGCACTCAGATGACATTTTTCAGAAACTTGGCTTTCCTTTGACTTTTGCCGTTTCATCCGCCTTGTTCTCTCAACTTTGCTGCAAACTTAGCTTTAGTTTCACCCACATCCTCTAATGCCACCAACTAAACAGTTTTTTTTGTATAATTGAAATATTTGCTTGTGCTTCAGCTCATAAGTGTCTTTATCCATTGTTATTTTTCTCCCAAGTGTCTGATTAGTACCACACAACTCTCAATAGAGTTCCAGAAAACACAATGTGTATAATAATTTTTAACCACTTGCCCAATCAGGCAAGTGAGTTTCTATTTTTGCTCGTCTGACGTCGCATTCTACTTGACATTTTACCCAAGCAAGCGGACAATCCTTACTGCTGAGCCCTCGCTTGGATTTGAAAGCTTATCGATGTAATTCCTTTGAGTTCTATATGACAAGGCGGCTAAAAATTTATGACAACATGGAAACTAGTGCTTTATAATGAATGATGGAAAGGAAATAAGTACATTTACTCAAGTTCTGTACTTAAGTACAAATTTCAGAAGGGAAATAAGCTACTTCTTACTCCATCCAACGGCTATACGGCTATACACAATGGATTATATAACAAGCTTTTCAAATGCAAGACATTGTAAAAGATTTACAAACTTTTTGGCTTCTGATTTTGAAGCAGTGTGTTGTGGGTTCGCATTTCAGATGTCTATGAGTTCTAACACCTGCACCAAATATTGATGTATCCCTCTAAACTTCTCACATGGTTCCAATGTTCAAACCATCAAATATCTCACCAAAACTCAAAGATAAAAGAAAAAGTACGGAAACAGAAAACAGATGAGTGTATCACTATTTTTTTCTTCTTCTTCCCCCTCACAGTAATCACTGGATGAGCCCTCAGTTTTGTCTGATGTCTATGTACGACATACATTTAAAGTAGTTCAAAGTAGCTGTACATCCAGCAGTTACAGCAGTAACATGCTGCTTTAACATTGATGCTTCAGTATTAATAATTTAATGATGTTAGCAACGTTTTGCTTCTGATGATTAGTTGTATTGATTGCACTGGAAAACCTTGTGTGAATATTCTCAAGTCACACTCATCTAACATTGTACTGCAACTGAATTAGAACAAATTATGAAACTCTGGAGGACAGGGGAAAATTAGGTTCCAAATGTCTTAATGCCAGCTGAATTTTACTCAACCACATCAAAGTCAATGATTTCGCTACAGGAGGAGAACTAAATTTGGACTACATTACTAGGTCACATCTTCAGTAGCTATGAAATAAGTGGTAATTTTACATCTCATGTCGTTTTCCTCGACTTAAACTGTGTGATGAACGCCACCAAATATGAAAGCAGGTGCTGTGACACCGTAGAAATGTTCACCTCTTCCACGGACTTACTAATGCTTCTATTTTCAACCCACCCACTGATCAGTCTAATCCACTGTTGGAGGATTTGTGAGCTGTGGTACAGAGCAATTGTGCTGCAGCAAAATGAGTGTGGCTTAATTGGAGCAAAGACTTAATGAGGGCCCCTTGAGGATTATCATCTGTGGCTTAGAAATGGCCCAGGTAGCGGAAGACACGGTCAAAGGGATCAGCTCACAGCTTTCTAAATTGGAGTGACAGTGCTGAGCTGCAACAGTGCCCATGGAATGACTGAAATTTTGGATTTTGTTTTCTTTCAGAGGGGTCCTTGGAGAGAGGTAAACTGAAGAGAAAATCCCCATGAAAAATATGGCAACAGGACCAGCAGAATTTTGCTGCAGCTTGTAGAAAAGCAACAGACCATTTATTTATCCATTTCTCCCCTTTTCTATATTTATTAGTTTAACACTGTGCTTGAAAGATGGCAGACGTATTGCTAATTATTTTTTTCAATAATGAATGGCTGTTGTGTCTATAAAATAGATCAAAATGACATCTTAAGAATGCGGGATAATTTTGAACAATTAGCAGTCCAAAACACCAAAAAATGCTTAAAAATGACCAGAAGAATTGTCAAAATAGTTGCTGTTTTTATCCATTATATTAAAAAAATACATAGACGTATTGTTATGACAAACTGGACAAGTTGGTTAAGTAACCTTTTCTTGGTAAAAGCCCAATCACAAGGATTCATCATTAAATCTAGAATCTGTAGAAAATATGACCTCTTATGGACACACACTCAACTGCCTCCTGCCTCCATGATGGAAAAGTAAAGTGGAACCCTTTGATATTTTTACAAGCAGTTTATATCTCAAAGGAGCCTGTCTCCACTTGACAGCCACATTTCAGATATGACTGACCAAGATAAATGGTTAAGCTCTAAAAGTCAGACCATTTCAATCTAGCAGCTGTCCTCACCAGAACAAAAGGCCACACTGTCAACAAGGCTCAACTCACTCCTATGCTTATTCGCTCTCTTTTTGTCCTTGTTACATAAATACAGGAAACTATGAATATCATGTTTTTTTAAGTTGAACAGGCTATTCTTAAGCTTTGAAATAGTTTATCTGCATCACTGCAATTTTATTTTTGTTTCCCTTTCAGTGCAGCCCCGCAAGATACATTTACTTGTGTGCAATCAAACCCTTTCCATTACAACCTTGTTTTGTTAAACCTAATACAATGTAATTGTTTCCTTGTTGGATTTCTGACTAGATTTTTAATCCTTTGTCATGAGTTATTTCACATTAAAATGTAGTGGGTTTCGAGGTCTGTGACCAGAAGAAGGAAGTAACTAAGTACAAATGCTTTGTTCCTGTATTTAAGTTGAATTTGGATGCATCTGTACTTTACTTGAGTGTTCTGAAATTTTACATTTTACAGCAGGGTCAATACTTTAGTTTTAATGCATTTGAGGGATGGGAAGGTGGGTGTGTGAGTGGGTGTTATTTGATTCGTCTCATATCCAATCCTCGGTTTAAGGAATAAAGTAAGAAATAAAACATCATCAATCATCAAAACTACGTTAAATTGAACAGATGAGATTAAATGAGATGTGGGTGTTTGCAACCCTGTATAATGCTAACCAAAAAAGTAAGATTGTGTTATATTACTAGAGGCACAGGCATAACACAGACATAGAGCGTCCCTATTACCATGGTAATTAACTTTCACTTCTGGCTCGTCTTATGAATGTTCTGTCAGTGTTGTCTTTTTGCTCCACAAATTTATCAGTTCTAAAGTTATTTTTCACTGCATGGTAAAATGGACATGTGGTGTAAGAGTCGGCAGCTCTGCTTTACATTGCTACAGAAACTGAGCTGAATGAAAGCAAACACACACAGCGCTGATTGACTTGACAGCTTCCTTGCTGATTGTCTCATTTTAAATTAAGGGGGGAAATAGCATTTTTGTCCTGGCTGTAAAGCAAATGTTGGATACTGACTTGTTAGTTAGCAAGTAAACAAGAAACAGTAATATTACCATTAACATCAAACATTCTAATATCTAACATTATCATAATAAGCTTATTTCATTGAATGGGGTGGTTTCTCCGTTGCGGATCTCTTGGTTTCAGAGGATGGTTGTTCGCTGTCTGGCTCTGCTGTCCATTTTGTTGTGTATCTGATACTTGAGCTTCTTAAATTTTGTTTGTATGTAACACCAAACATATGGTTAGTTTCATTTTCGTTGTTGTTCATTATAATGTGAGCAGCACATCCCAAATTCTTCCCAAAACGTATTTACATTGTTGCATGGTTAGGAGTGTGAATGGCCACAGTGTTTTCGGTTCATTATGAAACTGTGGTGGAACAAAATAGACTATGTGAGCTTTCACAGTCTACATAATTAATGGGAGACGCTGCGAGTGCATGCACTCCTGCTTGAGAAAGGAACGTGTGTGTACATTTGCCACCTCTGAATGCAGCCAGAACCAAGACAGGGCTGCGATTTCAGTGCATGGAGAGACACAGAGAGCCAGTCGAAGTTTGTGCTTTCAATTCAATTAATGACACAAACACACCAAATGAGGCTTTTAAGCACAGCTGCAATGATACAAAGCTCAACTGAATTACATGCACAATGAGGCACATTAGCATCAATAATTTTTCCTCTTTATTATGTCCGAACACATTTCTGCTTGGTTTAAATAATTTTTTTGCCACATATTAGAACTGCTCTTCCATTTTCGTAATTGAAATTGAGTGTAGAACTCTGGGTGATATTTAATACTCTTGGTGTCTTTTAATACTCTTGGTGTCTGTATCTATTAACAGACAATGGTGACATCTGATTTCACCAATAAATGCTGTTTTTTTTTTAAGATTTATATACATACATACATACATACATACATATATATATGTATATATATACACACATCCTATCTGCCTGGAGTAGCTTTATTATTAACAGCCTCCCCCATGCTCCTTGTCATCCGTCTCTCTTCAAAGGGAATAAAACACAATAGTCAAAAGAGCAAATTCTGTTCTTTTTTTCTATTTCTTTTACAAATGTGAACAAAAACACAGTATGACAACTTGGGAATATGTGAAATAGTTTAATAGTTCAAAAGTTCACAAAAACTTCACCAAAAAAAAAAAAAATCACAAAAATTATAGGTCAGAAGAAAGCAAGCTGATCTATATGCAAACAAAAACAAAATAATGAACCAGTAGCAGTGTGGTGCCAGTTCTATAAACATAAACAGACGGTGCAACAGAACATAAAAAAAAAATCCAACTAATAATTACGTAGAAGTAGAAGAAACAAAGATAATGTGTTTGGAGGGAAGGCTATAGAAAAGGAAGAAGACATCAAGAAACATCCCTTTGAGAAGGATTAAAAAAGACCAGAACATGAAAATACTTGTGCCTTTGGCATCGTGCTGCGAGCTCAGTGACCACCACAGTGCAATGCTGTGTGAGTACTTCCCTAAACAAAGGTTTATTGCATCATCGCTTGTATCATGCAGTGCCTGAGTCAGACTCCCACAGTATTTCAACCTTGGGACCTTGTTTTATGAGGCCAGTCTTGAACAATTTGTAGAGATGATACCAAAGAAGCAGTAAGCTCCCACCATGCCTACCACACAGGTGATTACATACGGTGTCAAAACTGAAGTGAAACGGTTCTTCTAGACATACAAGAACTTGAACATAAGAACCAGGTGACATCTTGTTCTAACCAAGGATGCAACTAATTTGGAAAGGTTAACAGAATGCACCACCGGTACAGCAAAATTCACAAAACCATATGAGTGATTAATACAAAGCTACAGTTTACAGCAGGATTATCTGTGATTGTTTTAATAAAGCTGTGAAACAGTGCTGGGAGAGATACTGACTACAGTTACTTTAAATGAAATAATGTAGTAATAAATAAATGTAGTTTTGTCCCACTGTTGCGTTTGAACCATTTTTCTTGCTCGGTTTCTTATTAGACTTTTAAACTCTTTCAAACTCTGTCTTTTTCTTTCATAGCACACACACAGTGTTCTCTGAAGTGCCTTTAGCTGAGGGATGTGATTTAAAACTGCTGGCCTAAAGCCCTTACACCCTGCCACACACACAAATGACGTGAGACTCTGAAAACCTAAGTGTGATCGCACATGCCACCAAATCCACAGTTAATTGGACACTTCCTTTACAACAGGCCTGTGGTAAACAGCAGTGAGCAAATAACAAGGCTAAGACGAGCTTCCAGAATGTAGATAACAAAACCGACAGCAGATGTGCTTTCCTGTGCAGTATATTGTATTTAGAACAACAACTCTTTTTTGACTGCATAATCCTCAGCATTCTGCTAAACTGATTAGCCTTCCCATGCTTAACAGCTGGTATCTTAGCCCAATTTGTCCGGCTTGGAAATGTTAAACAGAATCATGTCTGCTGCATTCTTCTTGCCAAACGGACATTTGTGTGTAGAAAATGGTCAGCAGCCAGGTACTGAGGAGGGATTGCACATGATCAAAAAGGATTTTATGGAAGCAGATTGAGAGAAAGAACACTTATGGAAATATAGCACTGCATTGTGCTGTATGTCTCAATTTCCGTGAGCCATTCTACATGAGGTTGTGTAAGTGCTGGAAGATGGGAGGGTTTAGAGAGCTATCCATCTTCACAGAAGCAGTTAATTCCAGTTGAAATAAAACAGTTGGGAATATTGTTAAACGGCTGAAAGACATACAGTCATTTATTTCACAAAGTAGTGACCCACACAAGCATAAAAGGCTTAAAACTAACGACTATCAGTATCGGCAGAACTTGGCTCTGATGGCTAATATTAGGTTTCTCAACGGGAAAGATTGACTTTTAGGGAAAAACAATAGCTCAAAAACATGAGCCATCAGAGGATGGTATATCCCTCCGGCCTCAGCTCCACAAAATCAAAAAGTGGTACTTGTTACTGAAGACAACTTATTATATATGACTTACCCCAGTGACAGCAAAGGAATCAAGTAGTTAAAGAAAATGCCTCCTTGAATCCGTCAACAACATATACAGAAAACATAATTGCATTTGCAACTGATGCATACTGTACAGTTTTATACATTCTGCTCAATGGTTGAAGAGAATTGAAATATTTATCAAGTAAATCTATCAGATAAAGTTGTAACACATTTACTGGAAACACGGATGTTTGATGCTCAGTGATCCAGATTTATTTAAGTATTTGGTCCTGTACTTATTACTCTGACTTAGATGTTCAGTTCAACAGTTTCACAATTTCCAACACTACCATTTTTTTCACGGGTGGGTATGGCATCTAGATATGATATCTCTATACTACGCATTTTCCTGCTTCAAAGTATCATTATTACTGTACATTTATGTATTTAAAATTTGGTCAACCTCTACTCCGTAGGGATCTCCAAGTCGCTCTGTATCAGCTTCCTTAATACTTACACATATAAAAATGTAACATGTCAAAAAGTATGTTGACGTCTAAGTTTATACGAGAGGTAAACTCAGCCGGTCAGTCGTATGGTCCAATTTGCTAAAATGTAGAATTTCTGTCTTCATGAAACACCCAAAATAGTAGCAATGATTTGTCGTTTAGAATAGTGAGATAAATTTAAAAAATTATTTTCTCTGCCAAGGACCTTATGTGATCACTTACGTTTGTCTGTCCATCAACAGGATTATGCAAATACACTGAACCAATTTTCACGAAACTTGGTAGAAGAGCAGGGCACAACCTATTACATTTTGAAACAGGGCCATAAAAATGGATGGAAGCTAGAATTGTTTTTTTTTCCCCCACTTTCTTTAACATTGGAGAGCCTCAGGCTAACCTACAACTCAGAATGGTAACAGTTAAATTAGAAAAAAACAATAGAGTATAGAAGCCCTGAAACTAAAAGTTAGGTTTCACTTCTCACCAGTATAAGTTATATGACAGTACCAAAGAATATAGACCTGGGATTACAGGAAAAATACCAATCTGTAGTGCGTTTTTGACAGCAGCATTCAAAAAAAGGAGAAAAGTAGCTCTGTTGCTGCATGATTCTGTTGCAATGGAGCAAACAATTAGTTTCCAGTTCTTGTCAGTATACGTTCTTTGATCTAACCACCAACTAGCACCAACTGACAAACTAGAATCAATACTTTTGCTACCATGGTCACGGTCAGATTTGTGACTGTGATGGTTTTGTGGTTTAATAACATTGTAGAAGAAGAAGAAGAATGGACCATTGGCCTTAGTGGAGGTCTGAGGTCTGCTCTCTCTGTCTGCACTTTTATTTTCTGTCCCTCATAGTTTTTGTCTCTGTTAATTCTGCAGACACTAAATTAAATAAAGAAATTTAGTGCAAGCACTAATATGCTGGTTAAGCATATGAAAAGAGTGAGATGTCATAATCTCATTAACACTGACAGCACAGACGTGAGAATTTGCATCAAACAAAAGGTGGGAGGGGGTGAAGGTAGCATTATTCCATCTCATCGTATTTCCTGCGAATGTTTCCACACCTTTTCCTGCGAATGTTTCCACACCTGCTTCATGGAGTCAGAGATGCAGAAAGGTATGGCTGTTGCTTGTCAATTACACTTATGAAGCTCACGCTACACTTCCACCTACACACAGGTCATTTTTTCTATCTTTTTCTACACAGTGTATTAATAGGAGGCATGTTTATGTGTTTTACACCCCCGAGCTTGCAAAACACAGAAATAGAAAGAATGCAGCAATATTGAAATTTATCAGGTCGACCTGGATATAAAAAAGGAAAAATATTTACACAAAAGGTTACATTTTTGGCAAATATCTGTCCTGCTGCTTCAGCAATTTAATCCTTAAAAGTTTAGTGTGTGATAGTTTTTTGGCCAAAAATGTCATAATTAACGTTCAACATATTTTAAATCAAGTCATGTGACAGGAAACTAGGGTTCTGGACCTCCTCTCGACCATAGATATAAAAGATAGACAGGAAATCTGTGTTGGTTGGTACAAAGTCGCCGCCATCTTAGTCAGAGACAGCTACTACACCTCTTCAGACCTTCACAGTTGTCAGATTCTTTATTCATCTGACAATTATGAAAGTTTTACAGGTTTTAACAGAACTTAAATGAAGGCTGATGTACAGATACAAGCATCTGAGTCACATGTTAAATTGTAAAATGAACCATCAAATGTTTAAATTGGACGATTAATTTACAAAAATGGACCAGCTCATTTTAAAGTTGTGCATTCGTCTTATAGCTGCCACACACTGAGACACCATTCTGACCAGCTCCTAAGTAAGATGGCGTCCCTATGGTCTCTTTTAGATCTATGCTCTAGACTCTATCTATCCTGTGACTGAATGTTTTCAGTTGGAGGCTACTTATATGATTAACAGCTTTAGTTGCTGATCACTGTTCAGATTCTTCTTTACTCTGTGGCTCAACGCCGAAGCAATATGGCAGCTCCCGTAACCATGATATCTTGGCTTCACTTGTGCATAGGGGCAGGAAACTGTGTCAGATCATCTATGTTTGTATTTAGTCCATTGATTTGGACAGAGGGAAGAGAGCTGCAGAAGGAAGGTGTGTATTTGTAAAGTTTTTCCCCAGATTTCTGCCTCCTGCAGCTTTTAACACATATAAAGCCTTAAGCATCAGCCCTGTATGCATGTAAAGAGTTAGCGAGGTAATATGTTTAAAACAGACTTTAAGTTCATAAACAAAGCATTTAAAACCACATTAATAACAGTTAAAGATTGCATTTCTCCAAAACTTTATGACTGACCACTGTGAAAAGAAATGAAAAACCAAGCTTTTTTCTTCCGTACCTGCAGCACTTTATATCAACTCAGAGCTAGTCTTGTGAAAATTTAATTTCATGGGTGATGATGATGCAGATGCAATACTGGTTTCCAGACAATTAGAATTATGTTATTTCTCAAATAAATCTCTAAGTGACAACCTAACTTGTCCCTTAGCGCTGTGTAGGATCAGCAGCTATGTCTTTGTCACAAAACGTGCTTGCTTTCACAATCGCCGCATTCCGTGTTACATTTTGTGAGGATAGTAGAGCGTCATTATCCTTAGATGCTCTGACAATTGTCATCTCTGTGTCACCCCTGTGCAATTTTCAGTCATGTACATATTTGTCTTGTTTCCTTTCATTTGACTAAATGACTCACACACCTAAGAATTAAGTATTTGTACTTATGCCTCAACAGCAACTGTGAGGAACAGCAGGTCATGCAATGAAATAACACTGAAAATGTTGCTGGCCATGTTGGAGGAGAATAATTTCCCAAAATTAAACAATATAGTTACACTTCATACAGTGCACTGTCATTATATCATTCTCCAAGTTAATAAAGTCGCCACGACTTTCAAAGCAGTAAAAAACAGACAATTTGTAGGTGCATAATTTTTAAATAAAAGCAAATCAAGCAAGAACAATTCTCCCAAAATCTGAGAATAAATAACAAACCAAATAAACATTCATATCAAATGGAATATGATGCTTTTGTAACAGTGGTGCCAGAACAAGGAAAATACTAGCATTTCAAATAATTATATATATACATATATATATAAAACTAGACCAAATGCAGTCCAGATTCTTTAGAAGTAATGATTATATAATAATTAAAAAGATTCTTAACACTATAACCTCAACTTTAAGCCTAACTAAGACCTAAACAACAACAGACATGAGACAAGGATTACTGCCCAAAGTATTACAGCCATATTAAAATTACAGAGGAAATACTGGTAATAATCCCTGCTCCAAATTTCTGGTATATAGCGAGCTATGTTTTACTTAATAGAAATTAGCAAAGTGCATACAACTCAATATAGACACCCATTCTTAAAGAGAGAAAGAGAGTAAAAATAAAAATGAAGCAGAAGCTGCAGAAGCTTTTCTACCTGGCCTTTTGCAGCACCAGCTGTCTAAGAGGACAGCCCAATCAAACCATTCCAGCTCAAGCATTCATCTCATAGATAAAATCTCTTTGGTGTTAGCAGAAATGTCAAGCGTTATCTGCATCGTTTAATTGATTTCTCTCTGTCTTCCATCTAGACAGGTATTTCTTTACTTCACTCTCAGTCCAGTCTTCTTGTCACTATCGGTGGTGTGACTCAAGGTTGTGCATCTGCTGTAATTCAACAAAATTAGTCCACTACTTTATGTCTGCTAAACACACCTAATGTCACCATCTAGAGCTTTATCATTGCTACACAGGCAAGATTGAATTTCTATTTTTTTTTTTCTTTCCCCCAATTCCCTTCATCCTGGTTAAAAATCGACTGGCTTATCAACACAAGAAACATGGTCTACTTTTGGCAGAAATACTTCACCGTGGAGTTGTGAGTCAAAGATTTTTCCCTTTTGCTCACTGTAATTCTTTAATATCACAATATCAACAACTCCCTGTTAAAGCATGTGGTCAAATAAGGTGACTGACATGGGCTAATGTTGAGCAGCTGTACAGTACATTACAAAACAACATTTCTGCTCCTGTGAAAAGCTTTTGATAAAATACACAGTAATCAAAGTGCTGATTAAATGACTACTTGGATCATTACAGTGCCATACCAATCATTACAGTCCCATTGAGTATAAGAACTGGATACCTGCGAATGTCTATAATTTCCCAGGCACCACATAATGTCAGAGAATGGAAAAAATAGTTGTCAAGTTGACCGTATAAAGGAGAGCTGATTGAACTTAAAGAGTGTAGGCATTTTTTTTTATTT
>JAPQRN010000002.1:6450506-6498036 GCA_037367275.1 Coranthus polyacanthus
CTAAGTAGATACGCAGAGTCTAACCTTATGCCGTTTTACTCTTGATCTGTTCATCTTTTCATGCTCTGCCACCTCCTATAGCACGATGCATCTGACTGTCAGTTCTTTAAAGAGCTTCTTTAAAGAACTTAGGCTCTACAGCTATTTCTGGGATCCTGGTAGGTTTGAGGTTGGAAAGATGATGATGATGTGCTCAAAGAGAGCGACACTAACAGTTTGCATGAGCAGGGATGCAGTAGGTGCCATCCAATGGATTTTATGTCAGTATGGTCTTCAAGCAGGCTTTTTTTTGGAGGATGCTTTTCTGCAGGATGTATTCAAATTATTCAGCTTGAAATTTTAAATTTCATTTATTTATTTTCACTTTTGCATGTGCCTCTGAAAATATGCATTTTGCAAAATGTAGCAACATCTAATGTTTGATCCTTTGACAAATACTGGACTACTGCAGTTTGATTCTTTTCGTGTATAGTTTTAACTGCAGTGCAGAATCCACTTTGATAAAAAACTTGTTTTCTTCAACAGGATTACAACGCCAGGCAGGTTTGCCTATATCTTGCTGCTGCCTTTTGTTTGGGTCCTGGGTTTCATTAAACCTATCTTGAAGAAAAATGTACGATCTCCATCTTCATTGAGTGCACAAAGGCAAGTGTGCCAATCCACAGACAGAAAAGTTAAGTTGCATCATGCATCATGGAACAATGGGGACACTTAAATGAAAGGCTGTAGGAAATGTAAAAAGCACAGTGTGAGCACTCTGTTCATTTTGCAATGTGAATCACATATTTTGGAAACCACTGTCAGTATTGATTACCTCACATTATGTTGAAAGAGGTACTTAAAATGGGCCTAATCAGCCCTACCAATCTAGCTTGGTCACAGTTACTTTTCTTTTCTTTCCCATCCAATATTATAACATCAGTTTCCTTCAAGGTAAAATGCCTATGTCAATACGTACAATCCATTTTTTTACACTTCACATACAGAAAATTCTGAACAAATCCTTCGCTCTGTTTTTCTTAACCAGATTTAGGTTTGAACCAACCATGCCACTAGGGATGTCATTAACAAAACTACACTTTACTTTCCAAGGGTGTATGGATACAGTCATGAAATTCAGAAGGAATTATCATGTTGGCAACTCAGTGTGAAGTCACCGTAATAGGCCATCGACAATGGAATCATCTACTGATGGCGAACAGTCATTTCAAGTTGAACCCAGCAAAGTGATCCACCCACCCACCCCACCCCTGCAGAAAAGGATGTGTTTTTGGAAAGGCTTTTTTCTTTCTTTTTTTTTTTTTTTAAAAACACACCATGAGTCTGTGATGTCTACAGCTGCCTGTGTACATGTCTGCATGCGAGTAAACAGAGCTCTGTGTGAGGCTCAAATCCAGTGGCTCGATTTTTCCTGAATGTAGCCTCCTATGATGCTTTCTCTTCAATACAGCTCACTATATACTAAACTACACTCCTTAAACTGTTTACTCTATGCGAGTCTTTGCCTCTAAGAGGGATGCTTCAATGCCTCGGCTGATAAGCTATTTTTGAAAACATCAGATTACCACAAAGACAAAGACGAAACGTTCTTGCTCTGATCATACTGCTGGCAGTGTAGGTCGACCACAGACAGTCTGTACAGCAGGTCTGCAGGTCTCTCTCTTTTCCTCTCTCCTTCCGTCACCTCCGGTAGCAGACTTAACTATACATTCCAGTTTAGTTTCTACTACTTTTGCCAGTTATAGAATAATAAAATAACACACTCTTGATGTTGGCACATGGTATATTAATGGAACATAAGGAGAGTGTGAAGTGAAGTTTGATCAATCAGTTTTGAGTCAGATCAAATAATAAATGATAAGTACAACTCAATAGTATTCCGCTATATTTACTGTCCGTTTTCCTATTGCAGTGAATGGATTGTAAATAATGAGTTCTAATAAATAATACTGGATATTGTATTAAAAAATACCACAACCTAAATAAATATAAAAACAAATAAAGACCCTAAATAACGGACATAATGACTATGGCCAATAATGGCGCTATCTTTAATCACAGATAGACCAGTATGTATCATTATTTGGATATGAAATCGCCTATATCGTGGGTATGACATTTTGGTCATATTGCACAGCAATCAAATCTCCAAGATAGTAACAACAGAAAAAAAATTTCAAATGTGATTTTGTGAAGTTGGAAGATAAATTGCACTTTGCAGTTCCATTCTGCGTCCCACACTCAGCCTTTCATATGTCTTAGAAGACTCACAAGCTGTCTGAAAAGCTACAGTTGGTATAGATCATTTTTACTGCCATCACAATACCATTAACTGCAGGCTAGTAACAACAACGTCTGCTTCAATTTTGTCAGCTCTCTCCAGAGCGATCAGGTTTTTACTGGATCCACATAAACCTCAGGAAACATTTCCACCCAGTCTTTGATTAGTTGTATTGGCAATTAAAAGAAAACAACCTCTTCGTGTTGTTAATAAAGAATTGTATCAATGTAGCTAACACTTATACTGTTAAAAAAATTAGATAATTAACAAGAAATTTTTGCAATAATTGGCTGCATCATGCTTCATTGCTTTCCATTTCTCTGTGCCAAGTCCTCCCCTCTAACCTCACCAGTACAATCTGGTGCTGCTGAATGGAGCTGGCATGGACCTGTGCACTGCTCTTATCATGTTAAGCACAATGACAATGACAGAGACTGGTACACGAGAATGGCATTAATGACACTGAATGTGTGGGCTGAAATCACCAACCCATGTTTAGCCCAGGGGCCGCACGTGTTTGTGCTTCCATTTTGAGACATCTCTTGAACAACAAATACACTGTATCACTGCGGACTAGTATGAGTAGTACTCGAAGTAGCATTAGTACAATTCTATTGCACAAGCCACTGTGCTATATACAGCATTACTACCCCTATATTTTCACTGGCAGAGTGAACTTTACTGTATGTATGGCTGTCATTAATACTAAAATCATTTAAATAAGATGTGTAGCAACACACACAAGCCTAATTTCTCAGATTCATTAGGTCTTTGTCCCATTTTTTAATAATTCAGTTCAGTTGACTGAGTAATGTCAATGTTTGACTCCTCTCTGACTGGTGAAAAAAGCTGTGCATGAAAAGAACCATGTGTTGTGTTGGCCTATTTTAAAAAGCCACCCACGGATTCACCGGCTATCAGTGCACCTGCGGGTGCATTTCTATTTAACAACCATCTTACAGAGGGAATCTAACATAGTGCAATAATGCCAGAAGCTTTTTCAATCATGTCACTGTTCCCACAGTGTCCAAATCACCTCTTTCTCCTTCAAAGTATATGAACAGCCACAAGAAGGCAAGGTAAAAGGGAGTTTTTACTGTTAGCTTTGTTTTCACATTAAATTCCCATTTTTTTTAAGCAGGTAGTTTCTATCACTAGTTGACTGTTGTGTATTCATGGCACTAGGAATATTCATAGCTGACACATGGTTACCAGAATCTATAACAAGTCATGCATGAAGACCTGTGGTTTTTCCCTGTGGAAAACATTCATTCATGCTAATAGACACACAAAAGATTCTCTTACCATACGGGAAGAGCAGCACGGAACATGTCTGCTTCCTGCCAGGAGAGCGGATAGGTGCCTACACAGATTTAGTCTGAAACACAAAAAGGGAAGTCTTCTGTGAACGCACGCAATATGAATGACTTATGTTATTCCACAAGACAGACACATCACAAGTATTTGGAACGTCAGCATGCAGGAAGCTTGTGTCATGCAGTCATTGTACTCCATGTCACATTGGATAAGAGGTTCAGCTGGGTACCTTAAACATAAATGAAAATCCTAGACATTACATAACATGCCTATGTGCTGTACATTAGGACACTAAGTAACAGAAACATGCAGTACTCAGTAAAAGCATTTGAAAAAAATAAAAGATAAAAGAAAATATTCTTAAGAACAAGCACAGGGGCATATTGCACAATTAATTAGCAAAAGGTTAAAGATAAATCCCAAATATTGAAGGCATCATTGATATCTTAGTTGTAGAAAGTCTTGATAATCTGCACACACTGTAAAAACTGTTTACATTCTGCTACTGATTACTTCATATATTGTATCATTTTGTTGGGTCAAGTAAACCATATATAAGTCAAAGCCTTTATTATATAAAATTACATTTAAATGATTTCATATCCTTCAAACTCCTGACAGTAGAGTAACCTATATAAAGGCCCAGTCAAGTAAAAAATAAATACAGAAATAGAATACTGTGGTATAATGTGATATCATCAGAATCTTAAAAAAAATAAAGTCGTACAATGGTACAAGTTACATTGTATAAAATTACAGACACTGGAAATATTTGCTATAATGTAAGAACACAAGTCAACAAAGTATATAAAATAGGCCATGTTTTAATACAGAAATGTTACATGTTATATCTTTAAGGTATGTATTTAATTCTAAGAGGCAAAAGAAATATTTTATCTATGCCTTAAATTTGTCTGCATGTAAAATTGCATAATGCATGATTTGCATTCGATCTGATTCATGCTCATCACCATCTGGCATTACATCATCAATGTGCTTTGTTAAAGAGTTCCCTTGATAGTTTGGTTCTTCACTTTGCATTTGTATATTGACTGTCAAACAAACAACACAAAAAGCACCCGTTATCATTTCAGCATTTAATTGTTTTGCCAGTTTTTTTCCCCCCATAGGCACACAGTGGCTTCTACCGCAGTACAACTTGAAGCATAATACAAAATTAGGAATATCTGCCTATTTGGCAACAGTTGAAAGACTGCTTGCTCATTATCCAGTATTGAAACAATTTATAATCACTGTGGAGTGTTTAGGTTTTGTTACATACACATGTATAAATCAAACAATGAACCAATATTGGTTTTGGGTTCAGTCTTTTCTCTGTGCCAATTCTTTACTTGTTTACATTCCATTAGATTTGATGAAACTGTGTTTGAAGTGAAGAGGAAGATAACAAGTACAGTAAAACCTCATTCTGCCAATCACTGCATCTCTGCCTTTTTGACAGCAATATTTTGAAATAATGAGATCTCTGCCGTGGTTTAGCCTGAAAGGTATGCACCAGCAGAAATGAGCGTGACAGGAAAAGTCAAAGAACCACAACAGTTTTTTTTTAACAGTCAAGCCTTTTTAATGATTGCATCTAGTCTAACTATAGGCAGTAGCTTTCACACGAACATGTCCAACCAGTATCCCATCAATTTTAATCACAGCCTTGTACCAAATTATGCAGGTGTAAGATAGAAAGGCTGGCACCTTTTCTCTGGCTCATCTTGGCTCTCCTTCACAGTGAGAAGAATAGCACCATCCCAGGAAGGGATTTGGGAGAAGTAAGGGTGAAAGGACGAGGAGAAAGAAAAGGAGAAGAGAGGGATGAGACACCACTGGGATGAAATCTTGAGTATGCCAAGGTCAGCAGAACTCTCACTATGAAATGAAATGCTGCCGAAGATACACAAGCACACGCGTACACACACAAAGAAACACATTCCCATATTAGCTCTTCCCTGAAGACAACCTGCTGAGAGCTGCTAAATGACCAGTGGGCTCGCGCTCGGTTCAATGTGTCTGTACATGTACACACATGAACACACACATACACTATCTGTAGCGGCCGTTTTCCTTGTCACTGGATTGCTCTTAAGTCATTTGAGACATTCACCTTTGCCCCTTCTGTGTTAAGGGATTGTCTGCTCTCTCTTTGTGAACAACAGGATATTTTGTTTTCCATATGACAGCGAACTGCCATAGCTCATGGGGGCTGGAAGTTCATCTCATGCTTCCAATGTAGATTTTTATTATTAATTTATCTGGTTCTAGCTACTTTAGGTGATGGGACACGGGTCATGTACGAACTAGACTTCTAACAGTATTTTGATTTTTAAATTGAATAGATGGACAAATATTGGCTGATAAAGCCTGCTGTTAATATGTGTACATAACATACATTTTCTTTTCTCTCCTCACTTACTCGATCGAAAAGATCCTGAAGAATCTGATGAATTTATTTTTGGAATTGGACAGGTGTTTGGGGACATGATCACAATATGAAATGTCCTACAAGTTGTCGAACAACATGATAAAATGGTGGATGCAATTAAATTAAAGCAATTAATGTTCATCTTTTGTTTACTTACCAAAGAGCAATGGCAAGTGTCAGTGTTATTTTTGTCAAGACTGAAAAAAAACAGAAAAAGTTTAAAGGCTGTTATTGTATATGTAGGCGACCAAGAAAGTCAGGGAAGGTGCCAATTTCTCAACTTGCGTATGATCTGTTCAGAGTAGAGACTGGAAATAACTAAAACGTGTACATTTCTTCACACAAGTTACATATTGTATCTTCAATTATTGCATAAAAGTTTTATCTTCATTTTACAGAAAAACAATGAATCCATGAAATTAATTCAAAATTATCAGCAGATTATTAATCAATAGCTCTGCACTTTGAACAAATTGTTCTAACAAAAGCCTGCTCAAGCTGAACACCTGAATTTCTCACAAAAGTCTCACAAGGAAATGAGTCTGTCGTATACATTGAACAAACACTTTCTTACACACAAAGTAGTTCAGTGTTGAAACCAATTAACTGACTCACTGGAATGTTTCCATTTCTTCTGGCTCCAAATACTGCCATAATTTAGCTGCAATCACAACATACGCAGCACGTCAGAGGACATTATATTCAATCCGTCCAACTTGCAGTGGCTATTTACGTTTGTGGATATCCTTTTTAGTTTTACTGCGTTCTAAATTAAATGGTGAATGGTGTGACAGTGTGTTTGCTGGATGAGTATTTTGGAGAAGATGGCAGGAACGGTCTCCACGCGCACACAGAGCCAGTTATACCACACAATGAGATGAAGTATAATCAGTGAAAAACAACAAATTCTGCCTGAACAATGACTATAATAAAACAGAAATTCTTACAATTTAATGGAATGCAGCAACATGATCCACAATAATAACCCAGCTCAATAGATGAATTGCGTACTTATGTTAATTTTAGCTTTGCTTTTAACCTGGGTTATGGCTTGTTATAGAGCTGGGGTTTAAAGCTCACATTTCACCCAGTGTAATTTCGTCTTATATCCCCTTAGCAAGATCGGTTGCGATAGGATGGAATGGATCCCGCTCTCCACATTAGTTTTTCGGTGGTGCCATTTTAGATCATTCCGTTTATTATACTGTAAACACAAGCAAGGTTTCCATATCCTACCCCACAAGGACTGTCCTAAACTGTGCTCTAAAAGGTTATTTAGTGTTTCAATATAATCCATATAGTCCATTAAAGACTCATCTTTTAGCCCTCTTATAAAATTTCAATGAGAGACAAAAACAATGTTCTTGTTTGGCTCCATGTTGAACTAGTTATCAGTCTTAAAACATTCATGCTTATTCATAATAAAGGACTCAGTGCAGACAGGGAGAATAGAGGAAACATTTCAACATCACATGGGTATTTGCCCACTATAAACAGAGTGCCTTTTGTAATCCTCTCAAAGGCCTCCGCTAACTACCAAAGTGCTTTCTGTGATTGTGCATTTTTGTGTGTGCATGTCGATATGGATAGGGAGTTGTGTGGAATACTCTGATGTTTTCACAGCAGTTGACTGTCTTACAACTCCTGATCAAGAGATGCGAAACTTGCCGTTGGAAAAATACAGTATATTCAAATATATATATTTCCTCACTCCTGATTGCATTCATCATCATAATTTCTCAGGAGTTCCCAGAAGGCAACAGGCGCTAAATAATTGATGAGCCTGAAAGCTGTTTGGATCTGTGAAGGAGTGCCTGCAACTCTCTTGGGATACAAAAAGCACCAGAAGCTTTGAAATCTACGGAAGCAGTCAAGCCACAGTTAGAATTAGTATTGTGTTCCATCACACCAAACATTTGGTGCTGAGACAACGCAATACAGTTTCATTACAATGCCAGAGCCTTGCAGGCAGGCACATCAAAGGCCCAGTTTGTCTCAGCCTTTACTAAGACAATGAAGAGATGGAGATATAGTTAAGACTAATTTCAAAGAGAACTACTGACAGTTTCATTATGAAAATAGCAAGCTGAAATAATGAAACAATACAACATGCACCTCAAGGTGGAAAATTGTCTCAATATTGTCTCAATATCCTCAATATTTCACTTATTTGCAAACACAAACAGCTCTTTCACAACGCTGCAAACAAGACGAGCCAAAATGTTAAAGTTTCTCAGTGCAAAATGTGTAACCATATGCTTCTTACTTCTAGCTTTATGTACATCAATTAGAAAAGAATCTGTTCTGGAGCAGAATCTTCAAAACAGTGGTATCAAAAACAACTGGCCTTTCATTAATTATCAATCACGTCGCTGGAAGCTGTGTGTTTTTTCTGTCATGGCTCTTGTGTTGCAAACTATGGCAACAACATCTTCATATTCAGAAATCCCATGCATGAGATTAGACAATGGTGATTTTTTTTGTACACAACTTTCACATAAATATAACCTTCTGCAATCACGGTTGGCCTCATGATTTCTTAAGTATCATCCAGTGGAAAAAAAAAAAAAGTTATTTTCCAATTGTTTCAATGGAATAGCTACCCTGATTGAGATATCAGTTGTTTAATAAAATATCTGGAGCAGTCTTGTAAACAGTGCCACTCTTCCCTCTGGGACTTTTGCAGCATACTTTTGGGAGGCATTAAATCTGGAGAATCAGTATGTAGGGCACAGTACAAAGGCTTTGGAACACAAAGAGAAGGAAGTGATGGTTTTTAAATGCCACAGCAGACACAGATAATGTTACAGAGATTTTCACACCTGAGAAAATTGTTAAATCCAACAAAACTTATCTGGTACAAGAGAGGACAAACAGCATGTCAAGGATTATTGTGTGGCATTCAAATCAAGTTTGAATAAGTAAATCTAAGGTTATCAATAGTACAAATAAACCAGGGATATGGCGGTAATCTCCACATCTCCAATCTCCAATGTTGTGCTTCCACAAGGTTTTTTATGTGCATTTTCAATTCAATTCACATGAATTTATTTATATAGCCCAATATCACAAATCAAAGTCTGTACGATATTTTATTTTCTACAATATTTTCTATGTATCATGTTAGAAAAGGTTTATGGAAGCTGCACAACTTTAAAATAGCATACTGAAAATAAGTTTTTGCAGTAATGTAATGGAAAAAGGAAACTTTTGTCAAGCATTTAACTCACATGACAGATCAGCTATATTTGATTTATTTATTCCTATAAAGCACAAAACATAGCTAATAAAAGCAACCAGTGTGCAACAACCGTGGCTTGAAAGTGAGGTGTTCTGGTGGTCCATCTTTGATTTATCCCCAGTGATTTTAGGCCTAATAGGAGGTTTTGATATGTGCCGTGACAAGTTTTGATTTACAGGTGTGATTGACAGCTCGTTCAGCTGCTGATTCGGACTTTGAAAGCTTCTGTTTATTGAATAAAACATATTTTTTTCCCCTCACAGACAGCTCCACAGCACTCGGAGTGTGGTTAATAAGTTACATCAACAGGACCGTCAAATGATTTTGTAATGCAGATGTTTGATAAAGTTAACCATTTTACAGAGTCTGTAAGATTAGCATTAGCTCACCCATCTGCCCTCACGCTTCCCCAGCTCTCAGCCCCTTTTGTCCAAATATGGTCACTTCTGGCCCCAAAAAACCAAGATGGCGATGGCCAGAACACAAACTTCCGGCACTCCAAAAACCAATGGTTGACATCACAGTAGCTCCACTGACTTCTTATATACATGGTCTATTGTAGCAACAGGTGTGTGTGGACTGATGACAAGACCAAATTATTTCTTTGTCATAGTCTCGTCCACAAAAAAAGAAAAACATCACAGTCATTTTAGATGGAAAACACAAACTTCTAACACAGCTGATGAAAATTTAGAACAAATGTGTCTCACACTTGTTACTCTTTTATGAAGGTAAATATGTATTTTTGAGGCTGAAATTTCATTCAGATGTGAAGTAACTAATCCAAGACTATCTAAAGTCAAGTTTTATTGGTTCGTTCTCTTTCTTGGTGTACGCATGGGTAGGAAAGTCAAACAATAGTAACATGAGTAACATTTACAAGAATGAGCTGAGAAAAGGTGTTTAGCTTCTACCTCAGTAGCTGTGTCAATGATTCTTTTTACATACTAATGTGCTATCAACCGAACCAAGAGGTGTAGAAAACCACACCGTTAAAATCCAATTTTTACAGACCATGAATTAGATACACTGCTGAGGTTGGTCATTTAGGCTATTTATACTGTGTATTAGCCAACGTAATGTCCAAGAAGGAATTGTGTTGAAAATGGCACTGCTGCCAGGGCAATAGTAATACACAACAGATCTGCATAGCCATCAGAGCATAAAGTCTAATCAGAATCATCATATGCTATTACAGACACACTTTAAATGATTACTTTCCCCCCATTTGCTTTTGTGAAGAGCATTCAATTTAATGAGATATGGTGGACATATAAATGAAAATTACAATAACGTACCAAGAAATGCATCCCATGTAGTCTAATAACTCTGCTCCACTTGTATTTTTGGCACTCCTAAATAGACACAACTCTAAAAGTAAATTTATTCTCCTCAGTGCTGTATATTTTTTAAACCCAACACCTGTGGCAGAGCTGAGCAGACTTGTCACTCAAACCTGTCATACACTCCATCAATATAAACAACTATGAACTAAATAAGATATGATCAACTTTATTAATCCACCGGGGAAAATTCAATAAAGCAGAATAATGAAAAAATAAAATTAAAGAATATTTTCCTGTAAACAGATCATCTTTTATGTCTCCGTAAAATATACAGTGTCCCAGATATTTTGAGGTCGCAACAATACATATGAAAACCATCACATAAACTTCAATCTCAATATAGTCAAACAAAATACAAAGTTACATCGACTGCTTTCGACTAATTTAGTTTTAGCAGTTTAGCTTATAAAACTAACCGACTATTCTATTCAGTGAAACTTACAACAGTGACAACTTTTACACAATGCTTTGGTTTGTACCTTGGGAATTTGTCACATAAATATAGAGTGACAATACAGTTTGTTTTGTTGTAGTATTTACTGGCTCATGATATTGATGGGCAGCTTACTGGCACAATTCCTCAGACACCAAAAACATTTTATTGGAAACACCTTCTCTCATTCTCCCTCAGAGATTGAAATTTTCCTTGGAGAATAAAGTTTTCTTACATAAAGGAGTATTTGTTCACCAGAAAAAATTACTACAGATGTCAACCTCACAAAATCTAGAACAGCTCTAAGTAAAATTTTTAAAAAAGCTGCATCAAGTAAAACAAAGAGAAAATGCAAAAATCAAAGACTATTCGCCATGCAATATAGGGCAATAACTCCATAATGCTATTCCATGCTGCCAAGGCAATTAAAAGATATACTGTTCCAAGTCATGACCCATCTGAATATGCCTTTGAACAACAGTCCAAACGAAAAACTCTTCACTTTACCCTCATAATTATTATTTTGGTCAAAACTGAATTTGAGAACATATTTCTATAGCACCTTATGTGAAAATATTACAAGACAAAAAGTAAATGCCATTGGCTCAGTTCCCTCTTTTGTCCTGGGAAGGTTATTTTTTCTCAGACCTCCCTGTTACATCAAACAGATAAATTGTTCTGAGCAATGTTGGTCAAGTGAATTTTTCATAATGTTTAAAGGCCCAGAAAAGACACGAAATGTCAAGGATGGATTAAAAATCCTAAGAATGGAGTACAAGTGTGTTGCACTCATTGGAAAGGCGCCAGTCTGCTCTTCACAAGGAAAGAAGAGAAAAAAAAAAAAGAAAAAAAAAAAAAAGGTACATTGTAGAACCTCTGGTTCCCAAGTTAGACATGAGCATGAACCAGAACCAGAGGGTTTTTAATTAAAAAACATTTTAATTATGATAACTAAATTAAACACTTACCAATCGCATAAGAATATGAATGTATATATTGTAAAGTCACAAATATTCTGGCACCAATGTTGAAGTGACCCCTGTATTTGTTTTAACATTGGCAGTTTTTAAGTGCAGGTTCCTGACAAATACAGAAAATAAGTCATAATCAGTCTAGTGAATTTCTTCAGATTAAGTCTGTTTTTTTTTTTTTTTTTTTTTACTATGGCAGAGTTTACAAACAAACCACTAATAATCAAACTACGTATACAGTCTTAACACAAGAAACAGAGACTACAACCCCTAAAAAAGGTACATGAGATGATGAAGCGAGTCAAGACTCCAGCAGCTCAAGGGCCACAGCTGTTGGATCCGACTGATTCTCAGGCCACAAATGTCTAGTTCAGTCAGACAACCGACTTGACTGAAATGTTTTATTACAGCAGTAGAATATATTTAGAGTTTGCCGTCAAGGCCTCCGAGCTCATCACTCCCCGCTGTTATGTTTACATATAGATATTGGGGAGTGATGAATAAATATCTTCCCCCCAGGAGCCTACAGGTGGATGCTGCGGTGGTGGAGGGGGTTTAAAGAGCTGGCAGCAGTGACGAAGTGCAGCAGCGGCTTTGACATGTCAGAGGAAGAGCTGGGAAGTATTTGCAGTTTGAATAGGCCGCCAAATTGGAGGGTGCATTTGGTAGATGGTAGTTCGACTTTGACTGCTTGAACTAGCTTGCGGGTGTCGCTCCATATAATCAAGGTGGACAAATAAAATGGGAAAAACATCAAGCCATTTGGATGGACAAGCCACTACCAGCGCTTACCCACTACGTAGAGTCTAGTGAAAGAATGGAAAGAAAGAAAAATGTGGACTTGGATGAAAATGCAGTGGCCTCATCAAGTGACCTCAAGTTTCAAGAATAAAATACAAATACACTTTCAACCACTACAGCACCATGGACATGAGATTTGTTTCGATATCACGCTTGGACAAGACATAAGACATGTGCTTAGTATCTGTATAAACACTATGTATACAGTACTATATAACTGTAAATAGTGCATAGTGTTGACTGCTTACCTATTCTTCAAATCTTTAATCTTATCAGTAGCGTTAGCAGAAATCACAGTGTGGGTGTACCCAGAGAAAGAAACAAAAAATCAGGTGACCCTGGCCCGTAAGACCAGTCATTAAATCTTAAATAAAGCAAGTAAAATAGGCTAAAAGATCACATCAGTTATTAAAATAAGAAGAATCTGTAGATCCATGTTTTGTCCTACAGTGTTGGGTAAAGTATATAGGAATCAGTAGAAATCAAGAAAAAATATGTGCTCTATTTTATTGAGTACTGCAGCAGCATTAAATGTGAAAGTTTCAAGTTATCATTTGAAGCCACAGATTGACACACAGCTGAGTGACACAACAACACCACTGATTGGTAATTAATAATGACACCAATGTGATCAGTGGTGATATGACACATGAACACAGACTGACACTGCACATACAGCAACATCAGCTACTACTAGGCCTAAACTGCTACAACGGCTACAATAAGCATTAATATTGAAATAGACATGGGCTACTACAGTCTGAAATTGTAGTTTACTTTTGCTGCTCAGAGCAGTAGACGAGGGGGTTTATGTTGAATCATTATTTCATTACAGTGATTCAGTTTTCTTCCAAAGTAGAGCAGGGAAAAACAGTTCAGACAGTTTGTCATCACCGATGTCCAGATGCCAGTTTTCATCCATTTTTAGCCTTCAAATGTTTGGGTTTTTTAAGGTGAGGAGGGCCCGTAGTAGATGATTCTTTTAGGAAAATGTCACCAGGTGATGAGTCGAACTCCTAAACAAATGATGGAAAGATCGTGTTCGCTGCATTCTCCTCCTCCTGCTCCTCACATCTGTCTGTAACAAACTTAAACTTAAAATGATATTATTTTCTATTTTAAGAGCTGTTAGGTAGCTGAAAGGCGGCTTCTGTCCCTCTGTGCACTTGGCGCTCTGTAAACTGAGTGACAGAGGAGGGGCTGCACGGATCTGGTGAATACCGGACTTGAGGCATTTGTGAAATGCACTGTCAAAAAATCTGATCTATCATCCTCATTATCACGTTATGGGATGATAGTGTAAGGTAACATGAAGTAATATTGTTTTTAATTTGCAGCCAACTCTACTCCATTTTCTAAGATTCTGGTGGCCAGCTTTAGATTTGGATGGCACAGGGACACCCGTGCACCCGTGGCTACGCAACTGAATCTTACACTGTTTACAAGCATTCTCATTTAAATCTCAACAGAATATATAACATGCTAAACATTAGCACACTGGTCAACTTCTTCTATTTAAAAGGATCGGAAATTTCATTTCCTGGGAGAATTGTCTATTTATATGATTGTAACTGAGCACTACACACCACAATGGTGCATGTGCATAATAAAAACCATTAAGTAATATTGAAAACATATTATGTCATGCTAGTAGACATTTCCTTTACTGTAATAAGTTGTACAGTTAGCTGCTTAGAAATGTTCCTACTTCCATCCCTTGCACTATAATCATATAAATAGTAAAGAATGATGCAAATGAATTTGCTTAAATCCTTTTTCAGGGTGAGAAAGAGCATCTTGTCTTTTTCCTCCATACCTTTATACAGGGAGCCTTATCTCTCTTCTGCAGTATTTTCCTTTTTTGTTCTCCCAATGTCATGCTACTATTCATCCCCAATCTGCCTCTGTTCTGAACAACAAATCACCGTTTGGCTGTTTTTGTCTTCAGGACAACCAACTGTCTGTTTCTTATTCATGCTCTCAGCCTCCTTGCCACATTGTCCTCACTTGCTCATTGTCTTTGCCTCCGTCTGCCCCTTGTTATTTATGGAATGCAAAACTGCAGGAGTACAGAGAAGTAGCCTGGAGCTATACTTTGCCCATAGCCAAGCTGCCCAATCAGTGCCAAGAGATTATGGAAAGGCCTTGTCAAAGGCAGAAAACCTTCTGTAACCTCTGCCACGCAACCTCTCCTTGTGCTGTATGCTTTCTACTCTTCTAGACTGAATAACACTTTGAGGTGAGGATGAAGTGATAACTTTTCTTTATTGGCTCTTATGACATGTTTCTCATCTTCTAGAAAGCTGTCATGTACTGTATATTTTTAAATTATGATAATTGATTGCATTCTTATCAAGTAAGAGAATGTATATGGATGTGAGTGCATGGTATAAATGTACATGACAGTAGGAAGGTATTTGTTCAGATGTGTATTATGTATTACCATTTGTTTCTTTTTGATGTAACATTAATGTACATGTTGCAATGGGAAAACATTTTTCATTTTTCAAAAGTAATCCCTTTGAGTCAAAAGCTCAGGCTTCAGCCTGCCCTGACCGTTTTATTTCCCATGTTTTTTTTCTACTTTTGCAAAGAGCAAACATAATCCATCATGGACATCCATACACGGATATCTAAAGATCTGTTCCATGCACAGCATGCTCATGAAATGCACACTCTTGTAGCTACCCAAAATCTATGTTATAACATTTAAGGAAAGGACTTCTTCCAAGATCCAGCAGAGGTGAACCCAGGATGTCACATTCCTGTTGTAAAGCCTAGGAACCAGAAAACCACTTTAAATTTCACATCATGGCTTGGTTAACCATAAAACCAATTACCATAAAAATCACCTCATGGGTTCCACATAGGATGGATGGTAACACATGCCTCTGCATACAAAGCAGAGAAGATTGAACCTGGAGGACTGACAGTCCATTGGAAATCACTGATCACTGTCCTTCATGTTTTTTCAGTTTTATGTCAGTCCTAAAATTCAGATCTGAGGAAAAAAAATAAGATACATACAACAGACATTCAAATGTTGCAAACCAAGTTTTTTTTTTCCCCAGTTCTTTAGATGTCCATACAGTAGGGATGAACACCATGCCTGGTTGTCCAACATCAAAGCACTGAGATTGCAGCATTCACTTAGATGTGGGTCGGTCATAAATATTTATTCTTTTTAATCAATCCATGCTTATCAAGGTAGATGCAGCCATTTGATTCACTTCTGAAAGCTGGTATGGTTACACCAATCTTTAGTCAGTAAGGTAACTCGTGGGTTCTTCTCTGAGCATTGTGTTTGTAAGATGCCTGTGCAGTGAAGGTTCAATGAGTCCCTACTGCCAAAGACTCAAGGTCCAATAATCACTCATTCTCAATGAACCATTAGGTTTCTGGCTGTAACTGCTGTCCAGTCTAACAGAAGGCATTTATTGAGCTGCTTCTCACAGCTAATTAGATAAGCTCTGCGATTCACGCATCCTTGACATGTATTAGCTAGTTTGTACGATTCTGTGCACAACAAGCACCTTTTTACATGGTCACTACTTCATTGCATTTGTGTTTAAGACCAAAGACCACAGAAAGCATCCTAAGGATTACAGTTTGCAAATTAAATACACCTTTGATGTGGAAAGCGGTATTGACAACGCAAGCATTTCATATTTGAAGCACATATATGCACTGTAAGACTGCAGTGACGAGATCATATTTAGGATGATGGCAGCACACGTAAAGACACATCTCTTGCAATTTGTGATAATTATTTCAGTTGACATCAGTGACAGTGACATAGATTTTGTAGTAAATTATCACATTTATCAAAGTACAAATTCTGTCAAATTAATTAGACAAGGTTACAAGGTTTGACAAATTCATGCTGAGTGTAGACTAGGGTTGCAACAGATTTTCACAGTACAGTAACTATCTCAGAAAATATCAAAGTTATTACAGTATGCATTATAACACAATTATCATTGTTATCAGTTATAGTAATCCTCAGAAGGATTTTTTTTTTCTTAACAAACGCCTTATTGAAATCATTTTTTAATCTACGTACAGTATATGTAAAAAGTCTGGCTTTTGAAAGTTTTAGAAAGCTGTACATCCTCCTGCTTGTACAAAAGAAATGATGAAAAAAGGGGCAGGACCTTTAAAAAAACTGAGCTCTGTTCAGAAATAAATCAAACTCTACTTCCTTTTGAACAACATAACTGGGAGAGACATTTCCTCCACTGTATGCGAGTGTGTTTGTGGCGCAAGTTGACGAGTTTGACAGGCAGTTGAAGAGGAGAAGAGGTGCATTGTTTTGCAAAGAATTCGATGTGTGTCATGAGGCACAGCCACACTTAAATTATTAAATATACTGTATCCCACATTTGCTCCACTGTAAATATGTTAATTGACCAGCAAAATAATAAATAACATCACGGGCTGTTTCTAACATTAATGTTGTTTGGCTACCAAATGTATTCTCAGTCAGTAAGTCTGTTTATAGTGATTCTTTAGAGTATGTCACTACTAAAGTGTTGGGTACGTCCACTTCAACCTGCAGCAGTGTCTGTTTTGCTGCCACTAAGGAAATTAAGTCTTAATAACCGAAAACGTGTTCAGATGATTCTCAGAGCAATTGATTCACATGCTACAGTAAATCATGCAGTAAGCCTTGTTTAATTATTATGAGCAGTGTGAAAATAGTTTTGGTTCATTATGAAACTAGTTAGCAGGTGAGATTCTCCATCTAGTTGCATTTTTTAAATACTGTACGTAGATAAGCAAATGGACATGGTGTCTTAACTATTGTCTTAACTATCAATTTTCATACCAGTGTACCATGAAAACATAACATGTTTTGAAAAGGACTTAAAAATCACATTTGTCCTCATCTTACTTACACATACCCAGGTCTGGAACTGAATCTTTTTGCCCATCTCTGCCTTTCCAGATACATGCAACAGAAGTGATGCCAAGACCCACTTTGTCAAACCATTCTTCCCTAGTTTAGCATTCTCTATCTGCATGCTTACAGAGTAAAATGACAATGCTAATGTGCTGAGCGTCACCAAGTTAGCACCAAGATAGCTTGACTACATTTGCTACTTTGCACTACACACAAAATGCAGCTGGGGCTGATGGGGATGTCATTTGTTTTGCAGATATTCAGTCACACATTATCATATTGCACAAATGATAGTGCTAGATGAAAAGTTAGGATCACCAAAAGGAAATCATAAATGATATTTAGGGTAAATTAAATATTAGGATTGATCCTCTGGGTGCCATCTTTGAACTTCATGGTGGCACTAAGTCAGGGGATCACTGGCAACTGGAGTTGGCACCACAGAAAAAGTCACAGATTGAAACATGACCTGTAAGTTTACTGCTTTTCCATCAAATAGTTGTTGAATAGTTGAAGTATTTAACTAAAACTGACAGGCTTGCCTGTGGCACTGGATGAAAAGCTGTTCTTCAGCAAAGTCAAGTCCTCTGTAAAATTTCAGCACAATCCATCTGATAGTTTCTGAGATATTTCAGTGTGGACTAACATGGTAGATGAAGACAGAACAAACTACTAACAGATCAACACAGCTGTGTTAAAAATAAAACGTGCATTGTACTGCTCAGAGAAAATCCATAGGTTTCCTTTGAGAGGATTTAGAATCATCTATATTCTTTTCATGTTTCAAAGTGTGAAACCAAAATTTGTACTTAGCTTAAGAGACGCCTCTTGCTTTACCCAAGTATAAGAGGCACTCCTCCGTGTGAAGCTGTGACTATGCAGCTGGTAGCGTTATCCATCCATGATTATGTGTTGATCCAAGACAAGGGGAAGAGCTGTGAAACTCCATTACAATATATTTATACCCTACGCCATAACTCCATGGGTTTAAATTGAGCAATCAGGAGAGGATGCATAGCAATCTCAGGTGAAGAAACAACACATCATGGTCTAGTGTTCCTTATCTGCAATCCATTCAAGTCTTTAACACTATGTTTTGCCATGTAACAACAGCTGTCAGGTTCAGCACTGTTTACATCTTTCCATCGGGACCTCAGTTCAGCCATTTGAGCTGCTCAGTGGCATTACACTTGCATTTTAATAACATTCTATTTAAGAGCCAATCAGTGAAGCCCATGTTCAGACAGCTGTGGTAGAGCAATAAATCATAAAATGAGGAGAAAGTGCTTTGCATGTAATTATGGCAGTGACTTGTTCAATGTGGCTTGTCCTGCAAACTCGTCATCATGTTCAGGTCTTGGATTACTTACCTCACAACAAAACAGATGTTGAAATGTGCATGTCTGACTATCACTTATTTTTATAGTTATTATTATCATTACTTATTGTATATTTCTTTTTATTCATTAAACTCTGATGTGTTTTATTGTGGATACTGGACACAGACCTTGTAGATATGATTAGGGATGGGAATTAATAAGATTGCCACTGTGGACTGTTCTTGTTGGTTCGATTATTTACCAATTCACTTATAAATTACTGATCAATGTTCTGTGTGCAAAAAGTAGGCCTACATATGTTTTCGGTGTCAAAGCAACTGCTTTATTGTTTCTGAGTTTGAAAACTATGTTAACGCTACTCCCAACCCTGAGCTTTGGCTCAGCTGCCTGCTAATTAGCTTTCACAATATTATACAATTAGCTTTGCTTATAAATGTAAACATAATAGGCCTATGGGCTATGGCTGCAGCTGTATTTCTTAAAAAAATAAAATAAAACCTTTCCAGCTGTGTGATTAGCTTTGAGCAAGATTAAGTTTAAGCAAGTCAGCGCAAGTTTAATTTCAAACACGTACATGTATACACGTACTGTTCATGAGTGTTTTTTTCCAAACTGCAGTTCATAAACATTGTTGCCTGTTGGTGATTATTAAAAATAATAAATAGCTGTATTTCACTCTCATGGGCATGAAGTCACAGAATGCAATCTCAAAAGTGACTGGAAAGGAGAGCTGCAACGATAAATTACTTGTCAACTACTAAATGAATCACTAAATTTTTTAAGAAAAACAAAAACTAAATTCTGTTTCCAGCTTCTTAAATGTGAATATTTTCTGATTTCTGTGACAGTAAACTCAATATCTTTGGGTTGTGAACAAAACAATTCTGACCGTTTTAGAACACATGGTTACTTAAGAATATAATCAGCAGATTAATCAACAATGAAAATAATCATTAGTTGCAGCCGTGCTGCACAGCAAGCAAGACAGAAAAATGAAGAAATGCACTGGCCAGCGGTTAACAAGACAGACAGACAGTGATGTACTGCAGGCTAGCTCATCACTTCATCTGACATCAAAATGGGAGAGAACACGTTTAACTGACCGCTGTTCGTGTAAGTCACTCACGTTTTGTTTTTTTTTGCCTCTTTTCATGACCTGAAGAATTGTTGAGTTTTGTCCTCTTATCTAAATTGTAAACACTGATGTAGAGAGAGCAGAGGTGAAATAGGAACATATGTGAGTATGGATTAAGAGGGTAACATTTGGGGGATGGACCAGATGTCATTAGAGAAAGGGGGTGTAAATAAAGTTAAGAGAAGAGCACTCATGTTTCCCGTGTGGATCTCTTCTTAATGCCTGAGTACGGCATGTTACAACTGACACTTTGACATGAGGAGGAGGCAGAGCCCTTGTGTAACATGCCATACAATAATGATATACATTTCCAATTCTGCATCCAATTTGGGATCAGTTCTCAATTCCCATCTCGAGTTCATGTTCATCATGTGTTCATCATAATACAATAATCATGATCAATTATATAATATGACATATTGGGCAATGACTGAAAAAGTAAGACATAATTTTCAATTTAAGTGTGTGCATTATTAAAGTAAAAACAACAACAGAACATCAGTGGTCTTACTGTACTGTACAAAAATTGTATAAAACATATATAAATGCAATACTGGGGTACAACATCCTATACTTATGAGAGATACTTGGATCTTTTATATAAAATATGTATTTATTTGCACAGTTTGTCATTGCATGCATTTCTCAGCAGAAGGTTTTGGTGTGTTTTGTTGCTGAAATGTTTGCCTGTAGTAACATACCTACATTGTCTTAAACATGTCAATATTACAGAGAGAACCAGCTGGAATATACACAAAGTATAGTTACGATATCTATTGCACTGCAGTGAAGTTCACAAGCACTCAACAGCGTCTTAATACCAGACCCTTTTTAAAGAAAAGGAAATGGTTACATTAGCTGAATTATTTCTGGTAAATAACCACAAGAACTCAGCTCAGATGACCAGTCTGAAAAAACATACAGGCACTTTCTCTACCAACTCCACTTTAAATATTGCTCTGTCCTCGACAATCAAATCATCATCTGTCTTCAGTTCTGTAATCAATGGAGGAAATACTCTAGCTAATTGAATGTGGAGAACAATGTAGTGCAGTGGTTCAAAGTTATTTCCTGAATACATCAAGTGAAATGATCAGCTGAACAGATACATGTCTGTCTAATTGTACAGTGAGTACAGTACATTATGTACTTAACTCCAGCCCATCAGCATGGAGGATCAAATAAATCATCCTTTGTCAAATATTGGTCTCATTATTTTATGTTATGACAAGTGTTACCTACGTTAGAGCAAATATTCTACTGTATTCATAGAATAAAAAACAGCATCATAAACGTAAGCATGCCTTTTACTGGCTGATCATCTACTGAAATCTCCCCGGTGAAACAATCAATATACTACTGTATTTCACTTTGTGTAACTACAATACAAAAACTATTTCATGTTCTTAAGCATCCGCTGTCTTAACATTGCAATTCTACATTTCCCATTTAATTGCCTTCCTGCCATTTTGATTATATCAAAGTGTTTAGCCAAGCATGAACAAATTAATTTAATCATTGCATATTTACAAATGCACTAATAAAACCATTAGTCTAGGTCTAGCTTTCGCCATATATTTTTCACCCAAATGTCATTTCAGAAACAAAAAAGAAATAGCTTCCAAAGGTCAATGCTAGCCAAATATCACCACCTTCAAAAGTGGTTATGAGATCAAAGTACTTGCTTTAGAGGGTCAGACAGTTTAATACAGCCCACAGAGGATATTTTGAGGAAAGCCAGTATAACCCAAGGGCATCAACCCAGTGTTGTACCATAGGCTACAATGTGTAACTGTACCCTCATAGCAAAACAATTACTGTGCTGAAACCTTAGTGGTGATATTTCAGTATGAAAACAGCTCTATCAGACAATTAGATTTTGAATATTTGGTACAGTTTGGGTACAGCGAAAAAGTCAGACCGGTGCATCTTTATGAGTGTTTTTCTCCTTTTCTTCCACCCCCATGTGAAATGTCTTCATATCACACAAGATCACAAAGATCCAGCAGCACATCTAAAGCTTCGTGCCTTCCTTTTGCATTATGTAAAGACTGAAATTGCATGTGTTCAACGCAGCTGTGCAAATCAATGTAGAGGCAGCCACAGTATTGCTCTAAATGCACATGTGACAAAAATCTTAAATCCTCTCACAGGGAGAAAAGATAAGAGCTGTCTAAGTCAAGCAGTGGAGTGGAATAGAATACAGTGCATGGTGCAGATGACAGCAGTATGTTGCGTAAGCTTACAAAACAACATATGCACAAAACCTCAAAGGGTGTAAACAGTAAAACATTTTATTACCCATCTGCACAAACGTGGCTGTTACCATAAAAAGCCTAAATACAGAGGAGTGACAAATTTAGAGGAAAAGCCTGATGGGAGTGATCTCTTCTGGATTGAACATGCCTTCATCCATCAGACAAAAGGAGTCACTGAATTGTTTGGTCAGTATGAAACTGATATGAATCATATGCCACGGCCTTCACAGACACCAGATTTCAAGTCAAGGGACTTTCCCTATTGATGAAAACATAATGGATAATTAGCATAAACTTCAGTCACGTGTGTCACTGTGAGTCAATGGTATCAGTTCCCTGATGTCACCCAGTGCTCTCCTAATGTTCACAACAGTTAGTCTTAACCATTGGCTGTAGAGATTCCTGTACTTTGTGACTTCGGTTATTTTTAACTTTGACTTTGACTGAAGAAAAGAGTGTAGAGCCGCCGTAAATGCTGCAACAGCTCAAACTGTCACAAAATGATCATTTCACTTTAACATCTTATCCTTGATAAAATCTAAAGATCATCATTTGACTGCAACCAAATACGAGTTTGTTCAGGTTACTAAGCCACTTCTCCCATAGGATTCTGTTTAAACAGAACCACCTGAAGACTGGAATTTCTCTCTTTAACCAAAGAATCTCTGGGTATCTCGGGTCTTTTTATGTTGTTTTTTGTCACTCATTTGTTAAGGCCTTTTCCATAAGTAATAATGAGTACGTTTACATGCACACTGTTATTCCACTATTATTCTCAATATGACAATATTCTGAATTTGGCAGGTGTCATCTAAACAGTATATTCCGTGTGGATATTCTGAATCAGGACTTTTTCTAAATGAAGCATTTTCAGACAAAGACATGTGGGACACACAGCCCCTGTTTATAGGGGTCTAGGGCAAAGATAAAGATCCTCTGTGGTAGAGATGGACGCTCAAAAAAAAAAGTCCACATTTCTGGTCAGAAGGAGAAACACACCTACTGTTAAAACATTATTAAAGAGCACATCAACAGGTTTATGGATATGAGCAAATATCAAAAAGCCAACCTTTTCCAGACGGTGTTTGAAGGAATGAAAGAGGGAGACTGAGTTCACACAGTGGAACGTCTGCCACTATTTTTAATCAGGGTATGCACGGCTGCATGTGAACAGGCATATTAGTGGAATATTCATTTCCATTAGCCATGTAAACAGCTGATTAGGAATTTTTTCTCTCAGACTAAGGGCAAAAAACAGAATATTTTCGGCATGTAAACAATGTCATTGTTGGGATGAGTTTTAAGGAAACCTCGGTATCAACTACTGCCACTCACAGTTATGAGTCACATACATAGTATAACAATATCCTGGCTTCTGAAATAGAAACGTACACAATCTGAGAGAATGGTTTATCAAACTGCATGACAACAACGTTCCCTGTGTTGTGATCAAAGCATAACGACAATACCATAGCTCAGCCAGCAAACACGAGAATCTTCAGAAACATAATCAAACTGAAGTAATAACAGTAGCAATGGTCGACACTATCACCTTACATATGATCATATTTATGATCATGAACATAAACCTTGTTCTACATCCAAGGCCAAGCCCCGTCTCCCAGGTGTACTTCTTGCTGGCAGCCATAAAATCTTCACCGCTCCTCCACAGACAGTGACCTACTTAAAAATCTAATGAAAGTACACCCCTCCTCTCCCTCTTATCAAAGTACAGTACATACACAAAGTTACCTGAGCTCAGTGTCAACAAGGACTCCTTTTGGAGACTTTCCAAAGGGTAGAGAAACTTGAAAAAGACAAAATTTTTAGTAGTATCAGAAAATGGCACATATCGCTTTTGATTATGCTTGATCAAGAAAGATGAACATGTGTGGCCATTTCTGTAGAGGCTTTACTGCTCTGCTTGCTTTAACCTGTGTGGTGGCCAGACGGTGATTCAACTCATCACCTTTAAATAACATTAATTCCACAGTTTCTATTTTAGGAGAATTAAAAGACAGTTGTCCGCTCATGTACAGACAACATTTGTAAATCATGACACATTGCCAATTCAACATGCTGAAAGGTTGACTCCATTACTAAGGTGTTTACTTCACTTAATCAGACAACAGTGACAAGGGGTGACATTCCTGCCAAACCCACAGACATCTATCCAATTAAAATTCCTAGAGCCGGCCTTGTGCTTATCAACCGACAAACTCTGCCACATTTTCAATGAGTACAAAATTTCACTTCGTCAGTTGCTGATAGTGAGGAAGTCAAGTGAATTATAAAAGGGAGTGCTAAAAAATAAACACCAGAACAGAGAAGCTAGTAATTCAGCTTCAGAAACTTTACTCTATTGACACAATTATCATCACACTGCTCACAATTTTTTTTCAATGAATTGGACAGATGACATTGATGACCCTTTTTAGGTGGCACACGGAAAAGTCAAATTGTGAGCAGCTCACTATCAGCAACTGACAAAGTGATATTTTGGTGTGCCACCTAAAAAGGGTCATCAATGTCATCAGTCCGATTCATTGAACAAAGAGCATGCATGTATTTTTATGATAATGGCTTGTTTTAATTGTATATTTTCACTTTTAAAAGTACTACTCATTTCTCATTAGAAATAAAGCTTAGAACCCCAAAGCTTTTGAAAAGACCAGATGATTATGATTTGAGTCATTTTACTGGAGGCAAAGAAAATCCAAATTGTGATGTTTTCCTTTCATGGGCATTTTATGTATCTGTTGAAATGATAAGTGAGTAAAGGTAGGTGCTATGTTGACTGCATACAATTCTCAAACTGTGCTCTTTTCTGTCTTTCATGTCAAAGGTGACATTATGTCCTTCAGTATCCACGGACAACTGCAAAAGGTAAACTTCAGTTATTAAACCTAACCCTAACAGCATTCAACAATTTCCTCGTACTTAAAAGGTTTTTTCTTAGGTATGAATGAAACGTAAAAGTGGTTTTAACCCGTTGCACGAGTGACTTAGAGACAAAAAACAATACAAACAAATACATAAACAATTTTGTATGAATTAATTTAGAGTTCAATACAATACTGAAATTATCAAACGCATAACAAAACCAAAACGCTGAGTGAATGATTTTACAATTTAGTATGACACAGAAGATATAAGAAATGTTTTTTTTTTCCCAATGTTACACCATTCTGTCCTTATTTCTGTCACATCACACCACTGCTCTGACAGCTGTAACCTTATATTCATATCTTCTGACTGTTTCAGGTCATATAAATCCATCTGACACTACTTCATTTGTTACTTCGTGATCTGCTGATTTTCAACCGCCTGACTTACATCCCATCTGTGTGTGAAAATGTTCCTTTTACTTTTTGGTAACTTTTTATGAACAAACACTTCCTGACATACGGGACAGGACATGAAGCCTTACATGATATAATCTGGACATTAATTATGCTAATGGAAGTCAAATGCAGGGCTTTTACGCAGCATTCTGCAAGCATAGGCACAAGCATGTTCTCGCATGAGGCCCATTACAGGGAGAGATACACTGTAAGTGTGGTGGAGTCTTAACCACTGTACAAAGAGCAAAGATCAATAATTACAGTCGCACGCTAACAGTTTGCTGATTAGCAACACAGTTTAGATCCCTCACATATTGTCAAGAATGTAAATTAGGCTGATGAAGCCAAGATATGCTCAATTGGGAACTGCACATCAAAGAGGTCTCCTTAAGTAAACCCAGTCGTGTGACATCTGAGTAACCGAAAAGACATGGCACTGGGCATGCTGGAGCATGACTTCTGTCCACTGTTTGATGCCTATAGTGCACAGACCTTTGATCTAATTTTAGTGCATGCCTTGCCCTTCACACAAATACTCATTATCCGTGGCACAGCCTGAGTTGTGGGACAGTGCCAAATGGATGCACCATCAATTCGTGCTGAAGGAGTGAAAATTTTTCACAGTAGGAAATGATAACAAATCTGAATCTCAAATTTTTTCATGCATGATGAAAATCTTGGGCCGTGAGCCCAGCCATCTGGAGTCGGGAGCGACAAGGCCAGCAAAGGATATAAGAAGGAAAATAAAACTGTGCTTCTGTGGTTAAAAAAGAAAACAAAAAAAGTTTTCTGTCACTTGTCGGATTTCTTGGACCACAAAGCATCACATAAAAGGTCTTCAGTGTTTTTGTGAGGATTTGGATAGAAGTAGTTTAATTCATTGCTAAAAGTTGTGAAAAGTTCAATTTTTTTCCTTCCAATTCATGGTAGGAGCAACACAAAATAATTTACATTTCAAAGTAAATTAACTTTGTGAAGAAACCTTTAATGTCCTATCTGGACAGGTCCACAAGAGGTGCCCTCCAACGTATCTGCTAAATGCAATGAAAATCAGCTGCTTTCAAATGATCATGTTTTTGTATATGTTCTTTTTCTCTCTCATGCTGTGTGACGCTGCCTAGACCAGCCTGCTGTTATGCATAAAATTATTTCTCCAGTATCTCTATGAGGAACAGGATGCTACACCACATCATTTTCCTTTATCCCTTTTTCTCTTTCTCCTCCTCTTACACTGTTTAACAGTTCACTATTACCATCCATCTGCTGTTTTCATGTCTCATCAAAGATTTTTCTTCCCCTCACGAACTTTAAATATTCACTTCGTGTTCTTTCAACAATAGCTTACAAACACTTGGAAATAATTGAGTCTCAGCGGGCTGACAAAAAAGGGAGCAGTGATCGTGTGCAGTGGAAGTGATCAAATATGGCCTTGAGCCAACCGTCTTTGTAGATGGTCTTTGTATTGCCATTGATCCGGGGGTGGATACACCCGAGGAATACATTATTTATGCACTTTTTTTTTTCTCCCGACAGTTGAAAGTAGTGAGTCATGAACAGTAATGGGATTAGATGGGTGTCGCACTGGAAGAGAGGAAACCAGGGCCGCTGATTATATGGGCAACCCTGAGGACCAAAGACAGTGGCCACAAAACAGTGCAGTACAAGGCTTTCATCTCCTAAAGAAGAGTAATTGTCAAGATGATGTACTCAACTTCACTATACGCAAGGTGCTATGTCATCACTGCTAAATTTCCTTTAACAATCTCTCAAACTTGACTGAATCAATCACGCGCAGTACCCCCGCTGTAAGCTGCTAGAGTCCTTTTCTTTTTCTTCCTGTGGGGCAAATAAGCAACTGTATGTTCATCAACTGTGCAATCGGCCTCTGAGTTTACTTCATGTGGAACGTTTCTGTGGTTGTGCTTTCATATCATTCATATACACAAATTGGAAAAGATAAAATAATTTATGTCATCATTCTGTTTTGAATTTTTAGTGTCTCAGGTCATTAAGTTGTTAATTAGCTGAAAGTAGCTGAGCATTTTCCATCTTCTAAGTAACATGAACCTTTGAACAGGCTTCCTGATGCAGTCATGTACAATAATCTTGTTACTTTCTGCTGAGTGCGTTTAGAAATAATGCATCTTAACATGTTCATGGCATCTAAATTATTCACATTTTGTCAGTGTGTTCCAAGTCCATCAATATGTGTGTACACGTGTGTATATGTGTGTGTGTCATGTTTTTTGTGAGTTTCTTGGATGCCTTTAGGGTACACATATGTCTTAAATAAGTTGAAAATTGCATCAAAATATCACCACTATGAACTGTACTATGTACTATATGTACCATGCATGCTACAAACTAAAATACAATATACTGCCTATAATAATAATCTTTATGTGGCTAATAAGAAAATCATCCAAAACAAGTCACAGCAGGGGCTGCAAAGGTAAAATGTGTCACAACATAGCATGATAAATGAAGCAATGCAGTGCTATAGAGATACTCTGACCCGTACATTTATCTAGACTTAACAGAACAATCTTGTTTGGTTCAGACGGCAGCAAAAATCACACCATCCATATGATTTTTTTTTTCCCAGTGAAAATGAAAATACAAAATTACCATTCCATTCTAAAATCATGATTCATATCTAGGGGTGGTCATGACTTAAAAAACAAAAAGACTATGGGTCTGGTAGCAGTGACCATCGGGCATACCGGGATAAATCCCCATGGGCTGCTACATTGTGTGCCTGTCATTCATTCTCTGTGTGCTTGTCATTTTGGTTGTGAATGAGAACATGCTGCATGTGTGTTTGAGGCCTTCAGGGATCAAGTTAGTTAATGCTTACTAACATGCTTACTAACATACTAACATAGATGCAAAGGTAACGTGCCAGGTTTCCAACAGATGTTTTCAGGACTGCAGAGACAATGAACCTGCTCCAAACATCACACAAAAGTTTAGTCTGGTTCAGTTCCTTCTTTGTCACACCGGATGCAGCCAGTCGGTCCGTTAAGTCTGTTAAATCTCTGTTATACCCCCACCTGTTCTCTCTGAGCACATACACCATGTTTTAATACAGACGAATTCACGACAAACCTGTTTAATGTACACATTTTTCTACTTCTGTTGTCAAATAACGGAACAAGTATTAAAACAGCATTGCGACTACATGTTAACCAGCATCTGCTTCTATGCCATTTAATAGTTCCGGCACAGTGTAGGGCTGTCAGTGCCGTATGTCTGTCTGCGTGTTTATTTGTTTATGATTATGTTCTCACCATAACGCTGACCATGACCTGCCCTGATCACCCATATCTTTTGGGGTCAAAAGGTCCAAGTTTGAGGTCACGGGAACAATTAGTTCAAACCCCTATACAGTCTACTATGCTGGCTGATGAGGATAAACACGACTACTAAAAATAAGGGTGGGACTACAACACTTCCCCTCATGAACTTTCACCTTTAACTTCATCCTCTGACCTCCAGTTTGCATTTTTGTCCTTGAATTTGACCTTTTAAACCTCCAGTTGTTTTTCTGGAATCTCTGGTCAGACTTTAGGCTACAAAATTGACTTTGACTCTAAACTTGATCTTTCGACCTTGAAATCAGTTCTTTGACTTAAATTATTTTTTAGAATTCTATCTTAAAAATTCCATATAAAGGGAAACAGTTAGATATACTAAGCAGGTGCCAGGCGTGGGTCAGCACCTCTTCTGAGTGCAGTCCAGTTGCTTAGTATTTTTGCTTGAAATTCTGATCCCTAATAATGTATACATACATATTTCACAATAAGAACCACAGGACTTCATTGCATGTCATTCAGCCCTAATGTGCAGTACTGTGATGTGCTTTTATGATAGATTAAGTCTGAACATTTGTAGCTGGTGGTCTTTAAAGCATCTCTCGAAGCCAAGCCATTTTTTCCTGTAGGTAAAGTTAGTGATTTGCACATTTAAGAAGTTTTTTATAGAGCAGATAGAACTGCATGTTCTATCTAACTGTTCTTACATCGTGCAGCAGAACCTGTATTCAATATATAGGCTATGTAACTATTCCTGAAACTCCCTGAAGCCAGGCAAAGCATATTCACATGGACACACAAACACACGCCTGCAGAGCTGCTGCAATATAAGCCCCGTTTCTGTGTCTCTGTATGGATGAGCTACAGGCTGTGACCACTCGACCCAGAGTTGGACAGCCTGGCATCCCCTGAGGTGCCCCTGTTTCCCTCCTATTCATTCTTCCATCACAAGCAAAGCCCCAAGTGCTGCAGGATTTTATACTAATACATGCTCATTGATTTATAATTCACAGCGAGCATGCCAGCATCGAAGGCTAGGAATTACACATCAACAATAGCAGAGGCTCTTGCATGCTTGGAAGTAAAGGTCAGTGTTTAAATTTAGAGGTTTAATTCCTGACTCATCAAACGGGAGCGGGCAATACAATCCCTAGATTGTGTTGTCCACTTAATAGGTGTAGCAGGAAATAGGAGGTTGCTGTGGCGCTGTCATCTACAATTTCATTCACACATTCACAGCAGCATGTGATGTCATGTTGGAACATGGGATACACAGGCTGATGTGACACAGTTAGCCTGCGTGGTTAATGGAGCACATGGTCCACTTTACAGCTTATTGTCTGGAGACCAATATTTTTATAATAAAAACACTAAGTGGAATAGGTCATTTAGTGAGAGATAATACATAAATCAAAATAATTAAACTGAAAAAGAAACAGTGAATCCCAACTCCTCCTTCCAGTTTATTAGCCGTTTATTTAACATACTGAAATAGAGCAGGAGGTGACTGCAGTATGGGAGTTCAGGACCAGTGCTGTTATGAAATTGGGTTGGTTGCACTTATTGGATAGCAGCCAACTGTCACTATCTTAATAGAGTGGTGTAGGTATAATATGGGCTTTTGTGTCAGTACAGGAATTAATCTCATGCCACGTTGTGTTTCTTATTTTACACTAATAGAATAGCCATGATTGGCATTTAGGCTCTAAACCCCAATGAAACAAAGGTGCATTAATTGAATAAATGATGACCTGCCATATACAATAATATACAATTATCTGCTCTTCTGTTTTTCTATCTTTTGTTTTACTTTTTTCTCTTTGCAAGCAAGAACAAATCCCTTCCAACACAACACTGTGTGAACACCTTGGCAGACAGGCCACATCATTCTCTCAAACCAGTCCAACCAAGTCTTCTGTCAAACCCACGCATATATTCAGGCTTTTTTCTACCATTATATGGCTCAAGTGCAGCACCCAAGCCGTTTTGGGCATCACCCAAGCCAAATGAATGTCAAATCAATGTGGAGAGCATCCAAACTAACTAAAATGTCTTTCCTCACATCTAATGGCTGTGGTTGGTCCCCAGTGGAGGTTTTGTTCCTAAGCTTTTTAGGTGTTATTATCTGCTCTAACTTTTCCAAATTTTTGTACACATACATGATAATAAAAATACTCCAGAATGATGTGACATTATATATTTTTCATTGAAAACATCACGTTTTCTAGCAGGATGATCCCCATCCTCACACCCATGCACCTAAGTTTTTCTTGGGGGAGGACAGCCAAATCCCACACAACCCCTCACTGCAGCCACCACACCTAAGCCACACAGAAAGCTATGGAAAACCCTGCATATTTATGCTTTATCACACATTTTAAAAATGTAAACATTACATTATATTACAGCTGAATACTTCTTCGGCTTCTCTGTTCTTGGTGGGATTTTAGGGTGTGTAGGCGTTCTTACTCTTTCCAAATGACTCATGAACAACTAAGAAATATCCAAGCTGTACTTTGTTCTACACCAGCTGGAAGCCCAACGGAAGCCAGGATCAGTGACCTGAACTAACAAGTGCAGGCCCAGTGTCCTGCTCAGAGCCTTTCATAGTCTGGCAGAAGCGGAGTAAGGGGAGCTTGTCCAGAGAAAGAGACACAAGTGATGTCTAAGTGCGTACTCCCTTTAGAGGCAGTGGAAGTATCCATGAACTGACGTTTGCACTATTCTTGCGATGAAAAGGCTACCCTCTGATATATCCAGGTCCTCCTGTGAAGCATTAGAGGGGATACTGTATGTAACAGCTTAACCTGTCTGAGTGCCAGCGAGGCCCTGCACAGCTCAGCAGAACACCGCTTTTGTCTAAAACAGAAATTCCAAAACTTAAGAATATGAAATCTGAAAATCTTCTGTGGTTCACTCAAACCTTGAAAGAGAACTCTGATCATCACACAAGACTAAGAGGAAGTATTTGCCTGATATTTTACACATATGGAAATTTGTGAAGCAATAAATGTAAGGAAAGCCTGTATCCTGGCTGTTTGACATTGGATAATAAAATGCAATCCCATAAAATGCGATATCCAACCCAATATCAACATGAAGACAAAACAAACTGAAATTTTTCAGGGCAGTGGTCCCATATGCCACATTTTGATGCATTTATTTCAAGTCATTAAACTGAGCTCATTGTTGCGGAATATTAAAACAGCATGAAACAAAGTGCTCACTCTCACAAGTAAAAAGTAAATATTTTATGGTAATTACAAAATTGAAAATAATAAACTTTTCATTTATTTATTGAAAATGACCTCTGGTGGTCCACCTGCAGTACCTTCACAGCCCAGCAAGGGGCCACGGCCCACACTTTGGGAATTACTAGCTAAAAACTGTATTAACTTAATTTACTACAGTTAAATATGGTTCTGTCTTGAGTCAAACCGATGCACATATTTATGCTTTAATCTGTTTCTTTTTTTAAATAATGAATATTACAGTTTATATCTCGAACAATTCACTTTTCATACATAAACATTCAAACCATCCGCTGTTCTGCTCACAAGTAGCATTTAAAGAGAGGCTTAACAAAGCAATATTCACGATGAAGAGATGAATATGTAAGTAGCTCCCCCTGTAAGAGTTATAGCATTCTTTTTGGTGTCTAAATAGCAAAGAAGTCAATACTCTAAATACTCTGCTTCACAGCTGAAAAGTAAGGGCGCGGGGGAAGAATGAAGGTGGCAAAGTCGCTGTAAGGACATCCAAAAGTAGCTGATGAAGGCAAAACACAAAATGGATGGTCTCACCATTGGCCTTGCTAAAAAAGATCTAGAATTAATCTTTGCTCGCTATTAGGATATAGACAGGTTATTCTACAGTGTGAATATTTAATGATGCTTAATTAGAGGCTGGTCAGTAATGGGGCATAAGTGGTGAGGTTGTTATGCTTGGTTGTTGTGTATTTAGGGTGCTTTGTTCTGGGAGCAGCACACTGCTCATTAAAATGTATCAGTAGATCCTTTTGTTTTATCTTATTTTTTCTAGAAAGAATTTATTTCTAAAAAAAAAAAAAGAAAAAAAAAAAATCAACAAATGACATGTGAAATATGTGTACATTGTGGTTTATAACAGATGGCAAGTGGCAATATTACTTCCAAAATGCTCAAAGACACAAGCCAGTTTGCAGAATGTACGCTTCTGCTTGTACTCTATAAACAGGCCATGTTTTAAGCCTTGTGCAAAGAGATATTACAGGAGGCAAAAGTTCAGGTTAAGGTAGAATATAAGGTCTCTTCATCTTAGCTGCTGACAGTGCCTGAGAGTATTTTGTTCTTTTTTTTCTTTTTCTTTTTTCCAGAGGTATAGCCCAAAGACTTTTTTCCCCCTTTCCTCTTGTTCTATCTCAAATGCCACCCGGCGTGACATCCTCTGCCTGCCATTCTTAGCCAGCTACCTCACACCTGACCCTTACTAATGCTCCTTGTCGACACACACGGAGAGAGACTTTGCCAAAGGTGGTGCGATACTTATTTCCCTCGGCAGCTAGCCCTGTAGGGTCACACTTCAAAGTGACACAGACTGCAAGGTCACTGTCAATGGAAGCTGTTCGTATATCAGTGCTCATGTCCTGGACAGCCTCTTCCCCGTTACTGTATCCTAAAAGGGCTACACTGCCACCAGCAGTCACTAAGCACATCTCAACTACAAAAGACAACAGACAAAAATCCTTTGTACTCCTGTTCCTTATTTCTTTTGCCAAGCATTTGTCTCCTGCACATGTAAGTCGCTTCCTGTGTGATATTTCTAGTGTCCTTTAGTGAGATCATTCACTGCTTTAATTCTACATACAAATACAGAAAAGATGAGGAGCAACACACACGTCCATCATATATGCATATGAATAACATAAGTAGTATAAATGTAATAAATAATGTTGTGTTCACTACTTTAATATAAATAAATGGGCACAGTTAGTTTATCCAAAGGTCTATCTCTATGTCATGTAGGAAACCATTTTTAATAAATTAATGTGAGCTTCAATTAAAATGTTATTTTTCCTGTAAAGCACACTCTATTAAAACATAATTCTTTTCTCCTCCGTCGACCATGATGAGTAAGCATATTCCATAAATGACCCAGCTGTTCGAGCATATTGTGTTTCGCCTCATCAGGGATTCAAAGGGGCTGACAACAGATCAGCCGCATCCGTTCACGGCTTGGTCTCCAGCTGACCAGACCTCCATTTAAAATAAGGTCTTCTGTTTGTCTCAGCCAGCTGGTGGTGTATATGCTACAGATGTGTGGATCATGATAGCTAGCATGAGTATGTTAATGTGTTTCTAAGTGACAGCAGGAATTAAATACATGTTACCCCATAGTGTGAAGGTTTATGGTGATGCAAAGCTGTGCAATGAAAAGACTGTAGTAGATAGCAATTTATATAAAAAGTGAATATATACACACTACACAAGTGTTATGAATAAGTTAATGAAGTTTAATCATCAGGTCGTTTTGAGTAAATTATATTAACATCAAACAAAACAAAAGCCTTGTTTCGTTCATGTCCAAACAACTCTTTCAATGACCAAGTTTGACTCTGATATTCACAAGTACATACTCCCAACTGCATTTAAAGGTCATAAAGGGAAGCAAAATTGTTTCAGTGTCTCAGTGTTTCAGTCTGTGATCATTGATTTTTCCCTCCATGTCCTTAATGGACAGGCTAAAAATAAGCTGCTGTCCTTCTGGGTACAGTTCTTTTTTTATTTTTTTTAATGACAGAGCTCTGTCCTCAAACAAAAAAAATAAGCGTTTAACATGAATCATGAACATACATGGGCATAACTTTTTATATATCACAATTACATGTCACATGTTATATTAACAATGATTAGATAAGTTTAGTTAACCGTTTGCATTTTGGTGACTACTGCAGTTCAATGAAACTTTGGGAAAAATCTCACCTTTATTCTTGGGTCATTCTATGCCAATTCACCCAGAATTCAGAACTTCAAAAATTTTAAAATTGAAACAAAGAAATTTCTCTTAAGTTCATGGAACCTTGCAAAGTAATTCTACTCCAAATAATATATTTAGGTTAGATTTTTTATAGACTGGCCATGTGAGCTATTTGATTCTTGTTTGTGTATTATATGCCTCAACAACTGCTTATGTTTCACTGGATTGGGTTGAATTTGGGTTGAAAACTCATCTAAACAGTTGCTGATGAATATTTTACAGTAATTCACTTAATACAAATACATATTTTGTACCAACTTAAGAATCTTCAATATTCAAAAATTTATATTTCTCTTTTTTTTCCAGTCAAATTTTGTTCTGTGTAGCATTAATATAGTTCTTACCATACCATAGTTCAGTACATATTTCAACCCAATACAGTGAAAAATAAGCAATTGGTGAAGCATTGAATACACATGAAAAGAATCACAAAAATGATGAAATTTAGCTGAGGGCCAAACTCCAAAAATTCATAAATAAAAAAGTATTTGGAGTAGAATGTTAACATTTTGCAAGGTCCCAGAAAGCAAGTTTTCACATGATCTTTTTTCAAGCAGACTCATGCAGTGAACTGGAAGGTCCTCGGAGAGTTGGTATAGAATGAATACAGCTGAAAATGTTGGGTGCAAACATATATCATGTTTTTTTTTTTTTCTTTCAGTACAGTACCAAAAGCCGATGAATGCAATAATACAAAGCAAGCTGTTCTTTTTTTATGTTTGACATGATAGAAAAACATTTGATTCCTCATTTGCGTAACAAAGATGTCTAGATTTAGTTTATATCCACCATAACAACTGAAACTATCTGCAACAGATACTGAAGCTGCATGATTTGATTGTACTGCATACTGTTTTCGAATCATATGCCTTACCCTTAAAGCCAGCTGTAAATGAGGTATGACATATTTAACAAAGAGATATCAATGAAATGCATCTGTTAGGGGAAGCAAACCCCAAGGGAGAGCAAAACAGTTTGCACCAAAATCTACCCACTTCTAGATATTCAGTCACCAACTTATGATGATCACACACACAAAAACACACACACACACGAAAAGCACACACTGCTTCGCCGGTGCATGGGGTAATTAATAATATCAATGGACTATCCATTTTAATGAACCCTTAACATGAAATTAATCACAATGAGAGAAAAACGGTAATGCTACCAATTGAAAAAAATAAAGGTAATTTGCAAACTGTGTAACTGATATTTTGCTGATACCAAACCAAAATGGCACACATGATTGCAAATGATTTATTATACGGTACATGGAAGCAGGTGCGTCAAATTTCAGCTGCCCACTGGCGTGTATGCATACTAATTCAGTCTGTTTCTTTGAGTAATAAATCAAAAGCCCAGCATCTTTCCTATCAAAATCTGTTTCCTCTGATTCCTGCGCCATGTCAACATATTGTCAATGGAACTGAATAATCACAAGGTAGAGGAGTGCCCCCTCTCTCTATTCTGTCCATCCGGTGATTCAGTGGATGCATAATACCACTGAAAATGGAGGACCTTGTCTTCGACTCCTGTGGCTTCATCAGAAAATGGAAAACAGACTACATACTGTATATTCCTTTTTACATAGAGATAAGGGGATTATAAAAGCACAAGCAGGGCCTCGCACCTGAACATCCACGCAGGCTGGCTGTGCATAAAGCCCACATGCACACTACCTACATGTACACGCACACAATCTCACCCCAATGCACAAACAGGACCTGATCCAAATCACTTACCATATCCAAAGGCCTGAAAGAGGCAGACTCAGCATTGCTAATTCAGAGTTAAAGGAAATACAAGGAAAAGCAAAGCATGTCTTAGTGCTTTCCTTTAACCATGCTTCCCCATATCAGAGGGAATGCGTCAGTCCTACCATGGTTAACACTCAATAAAACATCAAAAGGGATGAAGCTCAGAGCTCTGGACAAATACACACCCACGCAGATACCAGATACACTCAAAAACTCCCTTTCAATTTCTCATGCTCTCTTACACACGTATGTACACATTCATAATCATATTTGACAATACATACTCTAAATGCAGCTCATTAGATTAAATGAATACAGCAAGCAGAGCAGACGAAAGGTTTGCATCTCTCATAGCATACATACTGCAAAGCTTGAATGCTAAATCAAACTTCAATAGGCTATTTGTGCACAACATCCTCGTGCAGTCAAGCTGTATCTGTACTGTCTGCATGTGGAACGAATGCCCATTTGAGCCACCTATAGCCAGTCAACAACAGACACACAGGACCTGTCAACAACTTCCTATCAGGCTCCACTTCCCCCCAGTGGATGTTTTGCAAGAGGAGAGACACTTCTTTTTAAATTTTTATGTCCAGAGGCAAAGGCATTTAATGGTGACTATTTTGCATGTTACATGAGGAGGTGACATTCTAATCATCTGGCCAGACCGACGCTGGGCTTTGACAGCTTAGAAAGGCTATTTATATTTAAATAATTTTAAATATTTTAGAGGGGATGGACAGGATGCGCATGCAATCATAAATATTTCAACCTTTGCCTTACAAAAGGAGGTAGCCTTGCACTTGTCTGGTATTGATCAAGAGGGCAGCAGATACACTCCTCCCAAAATTGAACAAATAGGCTACCTTAAAAGTGTCTTGTAATCCACTCATAATTTCTATCCAAAACGGAACTTGGCAAGTCAGAGTCATATGAGAATTACTGTACTGCATTTTTTACTGTATCAGCATTTTGAGAGGAAGGACACAAAATAAAGACAGAGAAAAAGACAGGGAAAGAGATGCATTGCTGGTCTTGAATTTCCCAGGCAAACTTACATATATAGAGAAATTGAAGATGAAGGTATAATGTAGGACACTGAAGGTAGTGTAATCCTGGACACAATCAGTTCTCAGTGAGCAGGGGAAAAAAAACAGACAGAGCTTCCTTTCAAATGCAGATAGGCACTCACCATTATGAATAAAATGTGGCTACAGTACAAAAGTAATTCCATGTGCTCACAGATACTAGCTGTTGCAAAGACGAGGACAAACAGCCACTGCAATTATGCCCCTTCCACTAGCAGTCTCCCCTGGTGATAAGTGCTATGTAGCAAAGAAACAGAAAGATGAATTGCTTTGCAGAGAGGCATCTCCCCTCTGAGCGAATACACATACACAAGTATGCAGATGGATAAGATACAGTCCTCTCTCCCTTTACATAAATATCCATGAAAACCCCCCCCCAAAAAAAAACATTGTATGGGACGTAGTATTAAAATATTTAGACACCCATCCCAACTTTGCACTGTCTGTAAAACTGACTAAATACAGTACCTTTTTCATCTCTCACTTTTCTTTCTTCACGGTATCTTTTGAAGCAAAGATTTCTGTACCCATAATATGTCCTTTTCTCAAAAGCCTGAAATGTGCTATTAATATACAAAAGCCTGTGGATGCGTGCTTACCTTGAAATAACATCCAGGACCGTATAGTCCTCAAGATAATCTGTCTGAAGCTTTGTGCTGTTCCACAACAAAGAAACAAAGCGGAAATCCTCCAAGTCTGTTAGATTTAAAACCCAATTCAAAGCCTTCTCTGCTTATAACTTACTTTGTTAAAATAAGATGTCCTTCATTGATTCTGTACATAATCCATTCAACTCTCCTTCCCAGGTTCGGGAGAATTTCCTCTGGGCTGCGTCCAGCTGATATTCCACCTTGGCACAGTGAAATAATGTTATGTATTCTACTGATAAACGTGTGCGAGAGAGAAATAGGCACAGTAGGATCTCTTCTGGTGCGCACTACCAGCTCCACTGCAAGTGAATCCAGCCGGTCCTCACTGCTCTCCTCCTGCCTTCAGGAATGAAATTCAGCATCCACTGTTCATCCCCACAACGAGGGGAGGGTGTCCTCCCCCGGATGGAAACTTTCAGACACCTCTGCTAAAGCTACCAGAGATGATAGCAGATGCCAGTAAGCCCTGATTAGGTGTTATTTTCCTCGATGCGCTCCCTCTTCAGTGGATTTTTTTCCCCTTTAGCTCCTCCAATTTGCCTGTTATATAGCTCTCTCCTCTCCAGAATAGGGTCTCAGAATGGATGCTGAGAAAGCAGCGGAATGAGGCGAGCCGCTTGTTCACCAGCTCGGTCTCTCTCTTTCTCTCTCTCTCTCCCCCTCTCTCTCTCTCTCTCTCCCTCCCTCTGACATGCACCCTCCCTGCCTCTCACTGCACCTCCCCACCCTTTCGTTTTCTCTCTCCTCCTCTCCTTCCCTCTCAAACACACACAGAGATATGCACTTCTCTAGCTCTGGCTTTTGACAATTACTGCTGTGCCATTTCCAGCCATGTCAGACAGAAAGGTTCACCGCCCATACTCCTCAGAGAAACAAATAATGCTTGATAAATATGTAAAATTAAATAGATTTGGAGAGAAGGAACAGAAGTATGGAAAATAGCACTGAGCCAAGAGGCAATCCAATCTGCTTTCTTCATCCTTGTTAACTGATCTCTAAATATCTCTGGAGTTGTGTTGTTTGCGTCTTTTTGCCTCTTTTGTCCTAACTTCTGTGTTTAATGCAGTCGCTTGGCCAGCTGTCAAGAGTGAGTGAGGATGAAGACGAAAATAGCAAGGACGAGAGCAGCATACGACATAGAAACAAGCACAATATATACAGTCTGCAATAGCAGCAGTGGATAATTATATTATAATTATATGCCAAAGTTTGTCATCATCATGTGTACATACTGTATGTAGATAGCGATCACTAGCCCTGAGGTAAAGCACAATAACATAATGTGAATAACAATGAGACAAAATTCTGAAATGTTTCTGAAAAGGCCTCCCACACGTATAGTATTGCGCCTCCCCACATATATTTACAGAGGAAACGCGTACTGTGCTCAATTTGTCATGTACTAAGAGCAGTATGACAACAATACATGCTGTTTTCACACATCAACTGTGAATAACTAAGACGAATAAAGCCAGGCAAGAATCTTGGTTAGCCTGGTTTCCAAGTAAGCTGTTTGCTTTCCTGTTTGTTGCTATGTATAAATCCTTACACATTCACAAGTTCTACAGCCTGATAATTAAAGGTGTGAATCATGAAAACTGTGACAGGACAAATCAAGAATTAAGAGTATACATTGTTTCTTTCTTACTTTGTCTTGGTGAGAGGATGCTGACCTTGATATTATCAAAGCAAGGTTGTATCTCATCAACACCTTGTCACTAAAGCTCTGAGCCACGTGTAAAAGTGCCTTTGGCAGGGTCACTTGCCCACTGTATTCAATCCATCATGCATGTCTACCCTGGGGAGTCATGTCAACAATGTCATCACGTTTTTAGCAGAAAAGAATTCTGGAACGAAACAAGCCATCTTACCGTGAGGTACCATTTGGAGATGCATTGCAATCTTTCACAGTTTCCCCTTCTGCAAAATGTGCTGTCCAAAGAGAAACATGCATGCCACTGTGGACTAACATATGCGTTGTTTCCCATTAATTATATATAGTCTGTGGTGGCCTGCCATGGTCTATTATGTTCCGCCATAGTCTCATAATGAACCGAAAACATTGTCAAGAGCAGAGTCTCACTCCTAACAGGGTGACAACTTGTATCCCTACTGTACAGTTTTAATTTTGAACACAGGGCAGAGCATCTCTTCATTTTCACACAACCTACACTCACACGGGACTCGTCGTTAACCCCATGCTTCAGCTCTGCGACTCAAGGATCAAGTTAACTGAATATTTTCCATAATTTACTGATTTTTTTTTTTTTTGCCAGTGGTGGAAAAATTTGAAGGCTGTCCATCATTTTGACATTTTAACACTCACATTTCCTCCTGGTTTGGAGTGCTTGCAGGCTCGGGTCCCACACTCAGAGAGTCTCACCAGCTTCTGATTACTTCCCTGGTACTAAGGTTCCCTGACTTCATAACCTATGAATATGGCAGGTTCTGAACAAAATTAAAATGACCAGAAGTCATCTGTCTGTCTGTTGTTTCCATGCCCTCATGTTCTATCCAGATGGGCAAACCCTGGTTTGAGTAGCTTAAGTCTTTTCAGTGTATGATACATAAGGTTGGGCGATATGGCCAAAATGTTATCATGATTAAAATATTCATACCAGTCAATACTGATTTTAAGTTTAAAGGCTGATTTTGGATCATAAATTAAACTTGAAGAAACCAGATAATTGTATGTGGTTTCAAACTATTCTTTATGGTCAGAGATATTTGCCAAGCAGTGGAACATTTCAGATACAGAGGTAGAATGTTCAAAACAATTATAGTGAGAAAACGTTTGTAAGTGTCTTGCATGAAAATGTAAACAAAATAAACTTGAAAAAAAATATAAATAAAAAATTATAATTATTTCAAAGTATATTACAATTAGGGCTGTGTATTGGCAAGAATCTATCGATATGATGTGTATCACGATACAGGGGTTACGATATATTACAATACATAAGGCAAGGCAACATATTGCGATTTAAAAAAGAATCTAATTCTAACAAAACCATCATAGCAGCTATTTGTTTTTATTACATACATTAAAGGTTATTCATATAAATACAAAAATAAGATCCGTTTTGACGAACTGGACTTAGATAATTATGTACAGAAATAGAAATGTGATTTTGAGCATCAAAGTTGTTCCTTGACGTGTGAAACTGTGCACATCACACAAAAAAAACACCTAAATCTAATTTCCTTGTGCCTTTCATAGTAAGAGCTTTGCTTACACAATGTCGTTGTACTGTTTCTGTGAAAAGCAAGTGCATGCACAGAAAAATCTGTCTTCCTCTTTTAGGGCTGCAACTAATCATTATTTTCATTATTGGCTAAACTGCAGATTAAAAAAAAGGAAAAAAAGGTCCCTTGTATTCTCCTCATATGACCCAAAGTAACATCTTCCAAGTTCAAAACTTAAAGACATTTTACTGACTGTCATGTAAGTAAAAAAAGAGACAGAAAAATTGTGGAAATTATCACATTTGAGAAGAAAATGTTTTCATATTTGCTTGAAAAATCATTGAAACGATTAATCGACTGTGAAAATAGCCGGTTTTTTGTTGTTTTGTTTTTTTTTGCGATCAGCTAGTTTTTCTAATCCGTGAGTTGTTGCAGCTCTACCGTCTTTCTGTCATTCTCCTCGTCTCTCTCTCTTTCACTCTGTGGTACAGCTTGCAGATAAGCCTGGGTAAGCCCTCTGGCTGAGGCAGCAGCACGGCTCTTCCTGAATCTAATTATTGAGAAAGCACAGTTTCCAACCAACTGTCCCCAGTCCAGACCCCCATTCCAACAGCCAGCAACTACAACCCATTTACATTCACTGCAACTTGGCTCTATTGTTAACTTCTCTCCAAGTTACATGATTGATATATACACATGGCTTGTCTCTTTACTTACATTCATACAATATAAAATTTAAAACCAAAGGAAAGAAAACAAAAAAGTAGGATCCTATTGACACCTTCAGTTCATGGTGACCCCTGCCTAATCTTAACAGTTAGAGACAGACCGATTAACCGGTTTGGCCAATTAATTAGTGGGGATAGGACTTTTACAAACTATTGTTATCGGTAGAAGTTTGTGCCGATAGTGGCCGATGGTTAATAAAACTGGAAATACTGACTTTGAGGGAAAACAGTAGCTCAAAGATAAAAATCACTCCCACCTAGATTTTTACAGTATGTCTGATGTTCAGTTCCACATTTACTGATCAATTACTTTGAGTTTGATGGTATATGATTCAGATTTATTCATTAAGGTTTTTTATTACTTTGACTGTTCAGTTCAACAATTATCTTGTTTCTAATGAAGTGAAAGATTAATTTCAGACTTACAGTGCTTAACAAATGTATTAGACCACCCACCAATATAAGGTTTATGCCACAGCTGCCCTAAATTACAAGCATTGGTAATTATCATAATCATTTTTTATGTTTCTGTCATGGTTAATACATCAGTATGTAGAAGCTCTTTAGCCAAAATGATATTTTTAGTGCTGAAATATAATTATTGTTATCCATGTATTTTCAAATTTACTGTTTTACAAAAACATTTCTTGATTTCGAAGTCAAATCATAATTATTTACTTGCATACCTGAACAGAAAAATGAGTTTTAGTGGTTGAATGTCCTGCTTGATTAATTTGTGACTTCTCAGAGAAGCCCAGTGAGCCGGGTCACATCTGGGAATAAAAAGGTGCATTCAGTTTGAAATTCCTCATTCCTGTTCAAAATGGTAAAACATTGAGAGCTCAGTGAAAATGAAAGAGTCTGCATTAAAGCACTTCATGATACTGATGTGTTTTCTGGTTTTTAATGACATATGGTCTAATACATTTGTTAAACACTGTATATCATGTGTTTCTAGTGTGAAATTTTGGGGGAGAAAGGGTGATAACAACAACAGCTGATTAATTGGTTATCAGCATTTTTCTGCTCCAAATTATCCTTATTATATCGGCCTTTAAAAATCCAGTCAACTTCTATTAACAATAATAACAGAATGCCTGTGTTTTCACTAAAGTGAGCCCAGTTTTATAGAATCATGTTGCTGCTCGATTCTGCAAAATAATTAATTCTGCAACAGAGCTATCATTCCTGTCCAAATGCTATAGCTAAGAAAAGGACCCAAAATATGATGCTCAACATTTTTGAGTTGTGTTTGCAACAGTACATTCATATTTTATGCAATTTTAAGTTAACACAAGAACTACAACTAAATTGGGATTGTTTCATCCAACAAATAAGTATAGAACTGTCAGAAGCTGTAACTAAGTTCTGACAGCCACAGGAGAGCACTCCAACTATGGGGACGCGATAAACAAATAAATTCAACTTTTTTAACACACTATAGTGTCTACAAAAGACACAAAGGCATCAGCCAAGTAATTCAGACAAGGGTACAAAACTGAAATGGAAAGAGATGCTTTTGACTGCAGTGAGCACTGCAGGAAACACACTATTAATAGTCCACCCTTTCATCCATTTTGTCCAACCCACATCTGCAAATAAAACCAAAATATTTCCTGGACATCACAGACTGAGAAACTAAAAACATGTCATGATACTAGAAGAATTTTGTCACTACTTTTAACAGCCAGTGACAAAACTGTATTACTAAATTGGTCTGAGTTTTCATCTATTACTTATTCTACGACACTAACTGTTGGTGATCTGCTCTTAATAAGCACATTTAGTTAGTTGTCTCGCTATGAAAATATAACCTTTTGTCCATTACAGGCTACTATGGTTACAGGTGTGTGGATAGCCATTCATGCCACTGTCATGTCAAACTGTTAATACAACACCTACAAGAGTGTACTGTAAAATATGGGGTTTTTTTTTAACTGATGAAACATTCTTTATATGTGAACATATGGGTTACTCTAATAGTCACTGTGATCTCAGCATTTCTATCACATTATCATTGTCAGCATAATCATGATCATTAGCATTTCCTCCTTTGACTAAAAAGCTGTGAGAAAATTGACTGACCGCTGGCAACTATTTTTTTCTTGTGGGTTATCCTACTGAATAGTCTTTGCCGTTTTAAATATCAAAGCTCACCCACAGGGCCAAACTGTAACCAAAGTAGGGAGCTGTCGTCTCTTCACAAGAACAGCATTCCACTATTCTGACATGCATGTCCAAAACATTTATTTTTAGATTTACATGCATTCCTACGATGAATTTCAAGATACAGAATTACCTGCATTGTCAACAAAGGTCTTTGAATAAAAACCTCTATGGAGACTAATATATCTGGAACAACATATTTGTCTTATATGATTTGTTTACTATTAATATAACTACAACAGCTGTTTACATAATTGTGACTTCAAGAAGCTACTACACTGTAATAAAAAAAAATAAAAATAAAAAAAACCCTGTTGTTTTTACAGGAAAACACTGGCAGCTGTGGTTACCAGAGACTTCCTGTAAACAGCAGTACAGAAGATAACTTAACAGACGAAATAGGTAAACTGATTTACAGTGAATGAAATCACGGCTGAATTTTAAAATCATGAACATTCAAAAACTGTTAAGTCTACAAAAAAACTTAATTTTGCATAAAGGTGTTGTATATAAATAGATCATTTCCTGTATATTTTACATGCAATAATAGTTTATTATGCATCAATAAATGATAAAATTAACAGGAAAATATCAAATAAAAAACTCATTCAAACTGGTAGAACAACAGTAAAAATTTGGCATTTTAAATGGAGCTTTTCTGTATATTATACATAAAATCTACTCATAATATGCTGTATTTTTATGTTTTAATGATCAAGTTATAATGTAAAATTTACTTATAAAGCTGCAAAATGATTACTACTACGCATACACCAAATCATGCAAAAATACATCTTGAGAAAAGACAAGAGACAAAAATATCACTTTTGGGAAATTTATTTAACAACTGAATCGATCTTTTTCAACGTATACAACATGCAAAGAAACTACATGTAATGGTTCTTTGCAACTATGACTGAATCCAAGTTGAAGTGACATTTTTCTGTCACTTTAACAAAAAAAGTGCCGGGTGCACAACAACAACCCAATGCAATCAAAATTTTGTTTACATGCTTAGATATTATCTTAAGGTACACCGTGTACATTTTCAGGTGGAGGGTCTGCCCTCTACTTGTCTACATACAGATGTTATTGCTTTGTCTGGAGTGTTCCACAGTATGGCATAAAACTTACCTCCATGGAGATAATGAAGAGATGCCAACAGGCCAAGTTACAGGTCAGATCTGTGGAGCGGCCAGCCCCCTCACGGTACGAATGCACGTTTATTAAGGTATTTTCTACAATAAAAACAGTTCTAATTGAATAAATGCAAGATGGATAAGTTTTATACCATACTGTGGTACATTCCTGCGAAGCAAGAACATCTTCATAAAACAAGCAGGTGGCGGACCCTCTACCAGAAAGTTCACTAAACTCCATACACCCATAATTTCTGTACACAACAAACTCTCCTTTTTTATATGCAGTGTCCTTGTACTGAATGTCTGTGCTAACTGTGGTATTGCTTTCTGAAAAGGCTAACTCCCTGACTGGATGTTTAATAGTGTCCCTGTAGAGGCTGGGATAAAACACACAGCAGTCTTTCACTTGCGGTAGTTTACTGCAGTCTTGCCCAGCTAAAAGATATGCCTGATACATCTGATGATGCTGTGACAAAGTTTGACAAATGTTTCTGAAGTTTTTCAAGTGTCCGGCACATCTTTTATAATAACTGTGTTTACTTTCAAACCTAAGCGTCCATAACCTCATCAATGGACCAAATTTCAACAACAGTGCTGAATAATGGCGCAAATAGTGGTGCTTGGGTTTTAGTTGAATTTCAGGAAACAACATCTTTCTCAACTCCAAATATTCTTGAATCAAAATGTCAAGATATGCTATCTGGGACAAGGAAATATTCTGAGCACAAATAAGATCTGCAATGTCTTTTAGCTGGAGAGCTAACTGCCATACTTCATCCTCATGGTTTTGCACTTTGTCACCAATCTAAACTGGTAGTAATCTCAAAAGATTCCAGTTTTGAATGGCTTGCCCTGATAACTTGGCTCCATCAGGTTTGGCAGCACATGGCTTTGTGAGTGCTTCAGATCCTTTATACTTCAACGGTTTGATACGCCTGTTCAAGAGTAAGTATGTGAACCATTTTTTCTTTTTTATAATGTTATTCAGGTACAGTGCTAGATCATAGGACACGACTCCTTCAAAGAGGTCATGACCTAAACAAGGCGGGAGACCAGGCTGGGATACGCGAAAAGACTCAAGGGTATTAAAGACAGAATTTACCTTTATTCCTCTGACGTCATGGATGTTTTCAGGCTGGAGATCGGCAACAGCCGCGTCATACGTCTCTGGGGTGGCGTGGAGGACCACAGGCATTCGGATCAGCCTCAAACTCCCTTCTTGTGATTTCACAGTACCTACAAAAATATCGAGAGCAGCTGATGTTCTCTGTAAACCCACCTACGCAATGAGAACCCAAGTTATCACCGGCAATGCAGTAAAGACCCCCTTTTACTGTTTCTCCATCTACATTTATTCCATCTGTCTCCAAGGATTTCAGATCTGCCAACAACTTTGAGAAAACACTTTCTATTCTAAAATGCTTAAAGTCCTTCTCAGCACACAACAAGACTAAAAACATATTATCAGTATTTGAACGCAAAAGAATGGGTAAATTTGCTAATGAAAGATAGACTGCAAATACTTTGTGCGTCTTTCTAACAGAACCTAGGGGATTAACAACTTCAAATGAATCTTGGTACAAAATCAGTTTTAGGCTTTCGGGTTTTTCATAAAAAAACTGGTGACATTTGAAATTTTGTCCATCATATAAATCTGTAAAAACCTCTACATCAGGA
>JAPQRN010000002.1:6498136-6508432 GCA_037367275.1 Coranthus polyacanthus
TAGTGGTGTTATACTGATGAATAAATAGTATAAGCACTGTATGAATGAATGATAACAGTTAATAAAATAACGACCAACGGACAAATTAAAACTAAGACGTTTGCCGCCATGATTACAGCAAATAACTTGTATTGACAAGAACTGAAAGGTAGTTGTTTGTTCCATTGCTCCATCATCACGCAGCAACAGAGTTTAACAACAATTACAGAAGGAGAAGAAGAGCAGACTACTGAGCTCGGCTGAGGTCTGCTGAGTGCTCTTCTAGTTCACTAAAGGTATTTGTATGGATTTAACTGTATAAGCAGAACTCATGATACAAAGTCTTTCTATTCTGTCTGAGTTAGCTGTCTGTCTTCTCATTCTTCTAGCATCAGTCCAAGCATTTGGATTCATTAAGACTTGGGATTCCCACAAAATGTTGTCTGACACATTTAGCCTTGAGGTAAATGAAATGACTCGTCTCCACCCCATTGATCAACAGTGGAATTGAAACTCTGACATGTTAAGGCAGGATTAATTAGGGGTGGTGCATACCTCATTAAGCCTCATTAAAATAAAGATCAGAAAGACATCCGGCACATTACTGTAATGCAGTTTTATCCGTCCCATAATATGATAATAAATCTCCAGTTGATTTAGATATCTCAATTCTGACATACTTTACACCCACACAGGATGTTTTCCCTTCCCCCTCATAAAGGCACTTCAACAGGTAGGAACAAACAACTGACCTGTCTCTCTGAGCCAATTTAAAAGCTTATTTAAAGTCTTTATTGGTGAAAGATAAAAATATAGTATCTCTATCCACTGGCCTTTCAGCACATAAACTCGATGGTGGAGTGAATGTGGGTAATAATTAGACTACTGGATTATCCCTGATGGGTATGTACATTTGCATGGGATTAATCTGTACCACCTAGAAACAGGTTAGTTAAGTTTAAAGTGTTAAGGTAGCCACGGATGGTACATTTGTGCACGGTAATTGTGATTTGGGAAAATGCTTTTACTGTTTTGGCTGCCAAAAATAAAGACAAGCATAAAAATGTCTTTCTCTTGTTTCTACTGTAATTAGATTCATGCTTTCAGGTACCAACTTAAGGACCACTTCCACGCATTTGGGAGAATGAGCAGGACCAGACCAATCGTTTACTGTCCCACTGTGCCCATGAAAGGTCAATAGCAGCAATTGTTGGGTTTGACTCAATTCACATGAGTGTTTATAATAATTTGTTACTTTGATCAGTTTAAAGTGTTTCCAGCTCAATATAACGGCGGCTCATTTTGTTCAAGCCATGTTGATATTGTTAATACCCGTGTGTCTGTGGATGATATTTAGCTTGCATTCACACAATGAGATACATCTGGAATTAGTTGACTTGGAAAATTAAATCCAGTGAGTCTTATTTTTTTCTGAAAGCCACTATGGTAATTCCCATCATATCTAAAACAAATGACATTTTGCCACAGCCTGAATCTCCTTTTCGCTGTTCGTCTTACCTGTTAGAATGCACATGTCCTCATTTTTGTAAAGCCTGTTTAAAAAAAAAAACCCAAAAAACAACTTAAAAAGACACAAAGCCCATCATCATGCTCAGTGGATTAGGAAATCCATTTTGCCCAGCATGATTTATTATACTGCCAAATATCATACACTGTCACTTTTTCTATTTGTAGCTTATATGTTGTTATTTAGGTGGCAATTCAAGTGGCAAACAAATAAACATTAAAATGAATGGGTATCATAGTGCAGCAGTATGTCTATGTACCCTGTAATGGTTTAATTATTTGTACAAGTCCTTTAGGGAAATGATTGATGAAGTTGTTCTGAATTCACAAATGGTTCTGTTTTTGCTGAAATCCACTATAACTTTATGTACTTTCAGTTCTCTCTTTGTGGGTGTGGGCATTGTTGTGTGGCGTTTATGTTTAAGGTGAACACAAAAAACATTTTGGGTGCTTGCAGGAAGATAAATGCACCTATGATAGATGCGCATAAGTATATGGCAGACATTTTGCCTTCAAAGGCTTGACGAATATAAAAATAAAGGCAGGTGAAAAACTGCAGAAGAGTGAAGCAGTTTTAAATGCAAATAGATAGCGGGTGAACTGGCACACTTTGCTCTTACCAGTTGACTGTGATGGGTGTGAGAAAGAAAAGTCGAGTGATGAATGACCTTCCTCTGTGTGTCTGTGAGTGTGTGTGGTGTTTAATTTATTCATGAAAAGAGGGAGACGGGGTAGACATCCTGAACACACAGCAAAATGTGGACCTGTCATGAGAAACTTCCCTCTGATAAGCTTTTTCTTATTTCGTGTTTGCTTTTGAGGCCGTTGCATTCAATGCACTGACGGACAAGCCCACGCGCTACTTTTTGAAACAACGTGAACGCGCCAGTAAGGAAAAAGCATCTATTTGGATTAATTATCTGTTATAGATTTTTTATTATTTATGCTGACAATTTTTTTAAACATGCTTTCCCCTTTACCATTTGCACAAAGTCCCAAAGGCGCTGACAGTTTGACAGAGGTGGGAAGTAACTAACTACAAATACGTTGTTACTGTACCTAAAGCTGCAGTATTTGATGGTTTGTGTGTTTTTTAATTACTGATCACTGTTAAGATTTCCTCAGATGCGACTCTGACGATCGCCTCTCGGAAAAAGCATCTTTTCTTTTCCACACAGCGTAAAACAGCATCAGGTTCATCTATCTTTATATTTGGTCTTTTGATTTGGACTGAGAGGAGAGAGCTGCAGAAGGAAGGTATGTATTTTGAAATTCTGGTGTTTTTCTCAAAGTAATGTACTTTACTTGTGTATTTATTTTTCTGGCAACTTTTTACTTTGTACTTTCCGCTCCTTACATTTTCAAAACAGGCTCATTACTTGAGTTTTAATGTCTTTGAGGGGATCTGTTGATTTCGTTGCATTTTGTATGATTTTATTTTGTATCAATGCGCGCCCTCCCAATATCAAGACCGATTTCAACGTAAAGAGATGGGACAGTAACACACAAAAAAACGTGATCCCTTGGCGATCCCTCAGTGCTTCTATTTTTATCTGAGTATTTTTATACCAGTATGTGCCTTTATGCCATACGTACGTCTACCTGAGTAAAGAAAGTGTGTACTTTTGCCACCATTTGCCAGTTTGGTGTTCCTTACTAATGCTGTCATGATTCTTTGTCAGAAGTGCAGATGAGTTGAATGACTCTGTGTTACATGGTTTAATGATATGTCCAATACTTTGGTCAATACATGGATCAATTTCTTCTCTGCTGCGACAGAGAAGTTGGATATATATGGATTCACGCCGTCTTCATGGTGACACCATTCTAGTTTATTTTTTACCTCTTCTAGACCATTTCAAGCTGGGAGGAAGTTAACGCCTAATTTTTAGCACAAAATAATTGCAGTTCTTTGTAATATCATCGTCAACCCAAGGAGCATTTCTATTCTTGTCAAATCTTTGCATTCTTAAGGCAAAGTGCAAGAAAGAACATGTGTAGGCAGCATAACACAACTTCAAGGTGTGTAGCAATGAGTCAGGTAATGCTTCACCATCAGACGAGAATGTTTTCTGCCACAAGAGGTTTAACAAGAAGTTATTTGAGAAATAACCTGTCTAGCAGTGGAATGCAATCTGTGCTACAAGGTTCCATGTCCAGTTTTAGTGCATTTTAACAAGTAGCTTCACAGTCAGAGAAACCATAAAATGAACTTAAAATGAAAAATGTTTTGAAGCAGTTGCATTTAATTGACTTAATGAACAGCAAGAGTAAAACAACCGAAACGATGCATCCCACGATCACTTACAAGTAAAGCATATTATTTAATAGAGCCTGTCTCAGCTTCAGTGTATTAATGCGTATGTTGCTGTAATTAAATAGATTAGCATTTTAACACTACATAACAACTTCTCGGCAATTCTCCATGGCAACAGTGGATGCATTTAAAGCTTTCGGCCATCAGTTACTATGTACTGAATATTCATAAAGTATAGTATTTAAAAGTCACCCAGCCCGCCTCGCTTCAGCCCACAGTCAACATGACCCCACTGTGACCCCTGCATTAGCAACCTGCAATGGTTGGATCCATCCCAACTCCTCGACTTAGTGTATAATAATCTATAATTATCTCTAAAACCTTGAAAGAGGTTGTCTTACTCTCTTGTGTATAAGATACCGCCCAAAGTGCTGCGTTAGGCTGTCAACAATTGCTGAATAAGTGCTTGCTGAAGCTCTACTCTTGTGGGTGCTTTGATGTTGTACAGTAAGTATGTTTCTTTAATCAAGACTTATCCGAGAAGATAATGGCTTCATAGATAATAAAAAGAATATAATGTGGTGGTCATTAAGGATTAAACATTTAAAATTACAAGCGAATGGACAAGTAAGCCCTGAAGACTGTCCTGTCCTTCACAACTCCCCGCTGTCTGCTCTCAGGCACACATTAATACTGCAATAATCCTCTTTGACTTTTTGCCATTTAATACATACAGTGTATTAGGGGTATGCATAAATTCATCTCAAAACTGTGATAGCAAAGTCCCTTTATGGGCAGAATTAAGACTATTACCTACTTTCAATTCTGCATTGGGTGACTCAGTGATAATGTTATAATATTTTTGAAGAAATTTGCTTCCATTCTTCAGTTTTACAAGACACCTTGGTGTAGGTCTACAGTGACCTCATTTTGGAACGTTTAAACAAAACAATTGCATGTTTGAACTGGACGCCACAAATGCAAAACACACAGTTGCATACATAAAGTCTACTAAATAATAATAATAATAATAAATAAATAATAAAAAATCAAAAGTGACAGCGGTTGTGCAATCATTGTTTAATGCTGGGGGAAACGTTTCCTCCTGCTGAGAAAAAATATAGAAAACATGAACGTTTTTATTTGTTCATGAGTAATTATGCTCATGGGTTTCCAAACATATTAAGCTGGAAATCCGTTTTACTGCTGGCTTCGTCAGCAGCCATGTTTATCTCACGTTGCTTTGTGTCTTGGGATTCGAGAACTCATCTCTCGAGTAGGAACTAGTTAGCGGTTTAGTGGAGTTCAGCTTTGCTGAATGGAGGAAATGCAGAGGTGTAGTTTTAATTACCTGCAGGTTGCTTGATTTTTAATTGGTTGCCATAGATACCAGGGGTGGAGATGAATACAGTATTCGGCAAGCCACAAATAGTGATTTTTTTAAAATCAATATTTATTTCATTATTTGTTTCCGAGAAGAAAAAAAAAAAATCTAATAGCTGGTGTTCCTCATAACTGTGACCTGCTTGTGCTGATGTGACACGAAAACAATAGGAGACTGAGTGGAGCAATGCAATCTGATTCAAATCTGTGACAAACCTTAACTTAACTGGTTTACTGAGGTAGTTATGTAACCTCTTCTGCTTTGCTGTTGGACCTGCAATAAGTGAAGTGGAGTTTGTTTGACTGGGAGGAGGAGATTAGCCTAAGTAAACTCGAGCAGAGTGGTTGCTAGTTCACCTACATGCTTTGCTCCCTGCTCAGTCAGCCTCTGTGTTACTCAGTTGCAGATGTTACAGTGGAGAAATGAGCTGCTATTTATAGTGGTTCAAGCAAAGTTGTTGTGCCTCAAATGCTCAGTGTGTAAGATTGAGTGGGAGGGGGATGTGACTGCAGAAATGAACGTTACCTTACATAAATGGAATATAATATCCAGAATCATACAATATTCATAAAAATGTTTACATTAATGTATAATCAGCTGAGAATAAGGTTCTACCACGTTTCTATGACTTCCTCATCTCCTCCTTTTTTACGTTTTACAGTGGGTGGCATCCAGTGTTAAGGTGCATTACTGTTACGCACTATGTTTGAGTGTGGATTGAACCGAACACTGGCTCTAACGCGGGCTTTCACATTTTGTGGACACCGTAGGCGAGGGTGAGGTGAGGAGTATTTGTTGGTTGCAATCAGCAACTACACGCAAAAGTTTTTAACTCTGGGAATGTGCACTGAAAACACTGAACTCGTGAAGACGTCATGTTACATTAAGTGTTTTATATTCACTCAAGAACACCTGTATTCACACACAAAAAAAGGATTGTTATGCCATTTCCAGTATTTGTATTGTTGTATAATAATCTCACTCATTCCTAATAGATACTGAATCGTCTTAGAAAATGCTAAATGAGGATCAGTCTTGGCTGCCTGTACTTGTTCTTTTCATTTTTGTTAAATCAATAATTAAAGGATAAAACATCTATATGCTATATGCTTACAAAGTTTTATCTCCTAACTCTTCAGTTGCAAAACATTCAACTTCATATTCTTCTAACTTCCTACAACTGCTACTACTATTACTACTGAACACAGAAGGTTGAATCCAATGTATTTTTTGTGTCCATAAGAATGTCTGCTTAGAAAAGGTCATTTCAACATCTGATGCATCTAAACTCTTCGTAAGCAGTTTTGAAAAGTTTACAAGGAATGGAGATTAAATCCTCTCTGACTGTGAGCGTAGTGCACTGGAGATTTTTCTCTTACGGTGCGAGATTTATTATTCAAGTGTTTTATGATGTGGCTTTCTTAGAATTAAGACATGGTAAGGTATATTTTAATGTGACATGGGAGGTACCAAACAGGCACACTTGACTGTGAGCGAAGAAAGATAATGACTCCCTGTCTGTCATCATTTTTGCTTCAAGGAAAAATAAACTCATCACACAGAATATATTGTTCACAGAAAAGAAAAAGGTTTTGATTTCATAATAAGGTAGCAGCCGGTGGAGAAAATAATAGTTATCATCAGAAATCTGGATATAGCACGGAATATAAAAGGATTCTTGTCTGACAGTTCTGGGGTTTCCATATGTCCTCTCGTCCTGTTCTCTGTTCCATTTCTTTAAAATATTTACCGCTGACTTGATTTAATCTGGATTTTTTCCCACAACCTACACAGAATAATCTCTATGAAGCTATGTAGTATTTTAGAACAGAATTGATCGTTTATGCATACCTGTTCAATGTTGGCCTGAATCTGAGTAGTACACTGTCATTTTTGTTTTCTCCCTTTTTTATAAATGAGTTCACCTTCCATGCTTTCTGTGCCACTCTGTTAGTATCCTAAATCCATGACGTTATCTGTTCTAAAATGCTTTTTGAAAAAAAGCTTTGTTGCCTTAGGTGTTGAACTGGCAACTGATGTCTTAGAAAGGGTGAGTCAAATCGGACACGAACTGCGTTTAAATTCTTACACATCTATGGGTCTCTTTTGTTTGTTGTGTGTTCTGCTGAATCCAACGTATTCACTGTGTTGCTGATTCGATCGAGTCAATGTGTCAGGAGGCTTAACAAAAAGATGTGTAAACATATGCAATGTTATGTTAAGGTGGTGTCCTTGGCGACACAAATTGTATTAAAAACATACTTAAAACCCTACTCGAAAATGCGTTGCCATTTGCCGCAGCTGACACTGGACAAAGGCGGACGCGTCGCCAGACAACAATTCAGTATCGAGGCGACAGTGTTGTCCGCGGAGCCACTTGATGACGATAAACAATATATTTAAATCAACACTTAATTATCACGATGTATCAAAAATATTTAAATCATAGAAATGAAGCTGAAGAATACAACAATACAATTCCCAGCAGTAATAAGCGACGTATAAGGACATATTCAGATCCTTCACTAAAAGCATTAATAGACACTGTGAATAATCAAACCTTCCTATAGTAAAAGCATGTCGGTATTATGAGCATTATTATAAGTATTATAAAATATATGTACAACCAAAATATAAAATGTCAAGTCTTATTATCAGACTGGCTCTTCAAATCAAATAGCTGATGTGTTTCTTTTAAAAAAAAGCTGACATAGAGTGTGTAAAGCAGATCAGTCAACACATGCTGTGTTGAATGCTGTGAACGAATTCACATTATGTGTTAATTTGAAAATTACTATGCTGAATTCTTCCAACACAGTCCTGCAAGAAACACCTCATTTTAATTTGCTGTTTTAATCCTGGCACAACCGAAAAGGATTAAAACAAGACTTTATCGACGCAAGACAAATCCGTGGATGCAGTTGTTAGGTGAAAGATGTCACTTAAAAGTATAAGAAAAACTATGGGTTTTTATAATAATAACAGATGGGTTTTTATCTTTTGGACAAAAAAAAAAGGTTTATGTCATAAAAGTGCTTAGGTTCCTTGTCACACGCCATTGTTTGGCACATTCGTTAGAAGGTGAGTATCATTTAGGTGTCACAGAATAGCCCTTGTACCAGTCTGATAAGTTGTTTAAGAACGTCAGTGGATTTCGTCCAAGCTCTGCCTTAAAGCATACAGAAACTTCTCAAACCATACCCAGTAGTGGCTGTTTTGGAGGTTAATAATTTATATAACCAGTAATGTAATGTAGTTTGATTTATCGTGTAACATTCCTTGCACTTAAGCGATTCCATTAGACTGGAAACAGAAAATAACAATAAAGACTTTTTCAACAGATGCGTGAAGCTTTTAAAGTAGCTCAGTGCCCCCACAGTGCTTTTACAAATGCCATTTCTTCATCAAGGGTTTGTCCAAGTGCCTGTTTTGTTGGAAAACATACTCCACATTCTTCCATATGTTGCAGCTCACATGCATATTAATGACGCTGGTGATCAGGACAAAGAATGACCATTTGATCAGAATATTAAATAAATTGACACTAACACATTATCCAAAGCTCACAGTCACATCTATAAGTGCGTGTGATACCTACTAAGCACTGTGAGCAGACTCTTTATGTAACACACCTCACGCTGTCTCACTGCATATTTGGCATATAGTCCATTTAAATTCTTTTACAAATACAGCAAATAATCAAAGTGGCATTAATGCAGAAGTGCTCTTTGTGACAGAGATTTACGAGAGATATAATGTAGAAATCTGTCACTTGAACATGTTACCTCAAACCAAGTAATGAAAAAAGCCACACATAGGAATTCAATTACACAAGCTTACAGATATGTGGCTAACCTCAAGTTATAAATATTAATGCATCCATGTCTACCATACTGTGTAATGTGTGAAAATGGAATCAGTTTGTCACCTATTTCAATTTAATTTGTGCGATGGATTTAAAACAAAAGTGCACAGGGACCCACTTCCCATCCAAAGAGCCAATACTAGCTGCAACACATCCAGTTGTCTTCATTTGATTTGAATTATTGTAAATTCATGAATGTTTTAACTTTTACATACTGTTTGGGCAGTGGTGGCTGGTGCTAAACAAGACTCAGGTCGCGCAATAAAATATACAGATACAGATACACTAATAATCCCCAGGGGGAAATTTGATACCCATCAGCTCTAGCAAAATAAATAAAACAAAAAAAATGAGATAAAAAAACCCCAAAAACTAAACAAGTAATATGAACGCAGCAGTTATGAATTTGGGTGCAGAGCCAAACATTTGATGTTGTGATAATGTTTGTGTTGACATGTCACAAGTCTTTGAATTTAATGTTTGACTAAACTCCGTCTGCATTTTAGCGATTTTTGTGAAAAACAAAACGAAAACCGGAGCAGTGAAAGGATCAGTTTCCCAGGTGGCAACCCCGCGACCTATCCGCTAAACCACAGACTCACTGCTGTCTACGGACCTTACATTACCGAATTGTAATCCAATAGCCAAGTGTCATTTTGCCTCATACTTGGTTAAACTACAGTCCCCGTGTAAAACACAGAGGTGGAGGAGACTGAACGTAGGTGTAACAGGCTGAACAGGACTAAACTTTGTTTCCTGTGACATCTGGAGGAGGTTAATCGTCTGCTTTATGTTCATTCTGCTCCTGAAAGCGTCTACATCTCATTCAAGGCCGCTTGACAACCGAGAGAAAACAAGAAAATAAATACAGTTCTGATTGGCTATAGGACGCAAAAAATGTGTGCCCTGAACTGATTCTTTAATCCTCCAATGAGATCACAGCCTCAGTTCACCTGTTTGAAAAAAAAGTTCCAGGAGCCACATACACACTCATTTGACTGATGTCCCGTGACCCGGAAGTGAACGTATTCACACAGAAATGAACTACATACAGTTAAAAACAACTTCAGTAAATGTTAACATGAAGTACAGACACAGGACGAGGATAATATCATAATAATTTCAACATATATATTTTTTTATTTCAGAGACATTCATGCTAAAATTAATATGTTTAATATTATGTTTAAATAGCTCTTGCTCTCTGAAACATTAATTAAGGATTCGTCACCCATTCATTAATGTACGACAGGCTATTTATACATTTTAAAGACATACTTGAGA
>JAPQRN010000002.1:6527355-6541635 GCA_037367275.1 Coranthus polyacanthus
CTATCTATCTATCTATCTATCTATCTATCTATCTATCTATCTATCTATCTATCTATCTATCTATCTATCTATCATTTTGGATCCAAAGTACATTCAAATGAAACTATGTAGAGGATTTTTATGGTTAGGTTTAGGCACCGACAACACACTTTTGTTTGTAACTGAATTAATACAAGTAAGAGAAGAGTTTGAAACACTATATGTTCTATTATGTTCTACGTACTCTATGTTCTACTACTCCATCCATCCATCCATCCATCCATCCATCCAGATTTAGTAACGGACTGAAAGTTTTCAACATTACGGTGAAGAAGACCGGGCTCTGCATCTTCCAGGAAGAGAAAAAGGTTATCATAGAGAAGAATGTATGGAAAAGTTTCAAGCCTCATGATACTACGGTATCACCTTCTGGGTGAATGCTCTGCCAAGAGCTATAAACTCAGAAAAAAACGAGACAGCACTTCTCAACAGTGCACCCACATACCCTCTATTTGTGTTTTACTTCCCTGCAAATGTTAAACTGCTGTTGTCAGTGTCACTGTGACTTGCACAGTGTCAGACTTTACTGTAACCCTTGATGTTACTGTAACTTGAGAAATCTGGCTTTTCCAGACGAGCACGTTGTGGGAGCGTAAAAGCATAGATTCTTCTGAAATGTTTTACAGTACATATTTTACTCTTCCTGTCTCCAAAATAATTATCACGTCTAGACTGAAGAAAAAGAAATCATTACCAATTCAACAGACAGATTCATTATATTTATTGGACACATGCATCATTAATCACTCTGGAAGAAAATTCGAAAATTATGAATTTTGTCAGCAACATAATATGAACGACCGAGTATGGTGAAAAATAAATCCATAACAAACTTCATTTTGTATTATGCTGAGATGTAATGAAAAAAATAAATGTAATTCGTAAGTATTTAGTGACGAATTGACGAATTACATTTTGTAAAGAAGAACTATGTTTCATTTGTTATAGTGTAATAAAACGACTGCTGTATATTTAAAATTGTGCTGCTTTACCCCAGTTCAGTACAGTTATTTTTACCTGAGCAGGGCTGCAGCTGGATTTTCAGCCCTCGTGTTCAAATTGTTCTGTTATTAAGAAAAGCGAGAGCGCTGACAAGTCATCAAATGCCTCTGACATCAGCAACCAGCAGGTGACAACACCAACTAGTAAGAACAAAGGACGTTAAATAGGGCTTTGAAAATGTCAGTTCCTACACATCGCTGAGCATTCGTCACACCCTTAACCCCGACTAACACGCCTCTACCTGGCAGGTCTCTCAACAGATCAACAGGTCAAACAACAGGAGGAGGCTCCGAGCCACGGTGGGCATGCTGTTCAATCTATATTTGTCTTGTAAACAAAATGTACTTGTGGCATCATCCAGAATATGAAGGAAAAAGAGGACAAAAGCCTGCATGTGTGTTTGATTTTAAACTTCGCCAAATGCAGGTTTTAGTTTTAAGGCATTTCATCAAGTAATAGATACATGAACCTATTTGCCAGACTAAAATGTTGCCATTGAACATTTCTGCAAACCACGTATACGTATAGCCTCAGAACCAAAGTACAATTTATATCAAGCATATCGATGTTATAGCATTTTAACCCTTTTTTTTTTTTTTTTTAAATGATTTTTATAGTTATTTTTAGGCATTGACAGCACTTGGGGTTATGGAAAGACACCCGGTCTTGGTTTAATACAGAAAGAGTCTGCAAAGAGGAAATGAAAAATGAGTCACAATGAAGAGGGAAACAAACTGAGGCCAATGTGAAAGTATCTTAAGGGCCGTCCACACCAAGCACTATAAATATAACTATGATGTTGTTCTCATCCACAGTGATGAACGATATTGTTCTGTAAACAGCGGCTCCAGCTATGTCTGAGTCTCAGAATGAATAGCCTACTGATCACCTGTTTTAGGATACAAACTGTGTGCAGAGGCGAACTTTGAGTCAACATGTGTTTCTCACCTTTTGTGCTGTGTCTGCTTAAGTGTTTGGCTGTTCTCTCCTTTCGTCTAGGTTCCCATGGCTGGAGGTGTGAAGTCCGGGTCTTGGCCCTGTTGGTGCCCGAGTGCTGCTCATCATCACTCCACACACACACCATATTTAACGTTCCTTTTGTTGTAGATTATTGTTTATCCAAATTTCTATATATACACCTTTTACACTATGTGTGTCGTGATCTTACTGCTGGCTCTTACTGCAGTTTCGAACCAAGTCACAGACAAGGACAGAGGGAGTTGTATATTATGCAGATTGTATAGCCCTTTGAAGTGAATCTCTGATTTGTGATATTCGGCAGTACAAATACAAGGCAAAAAAAGGGGGGTTATTAATACACCTTCCCTTGTGCAAAAATAAAAGTGTTACACTAAATATTTCAACAAAAAGATTCACATAAAAATATCTACAAAGTCTTCAACACAAAAGGCTCCCATTTGTCACAATAGGTTGCCAAAAATTATCCATAAAATCCAATATAATGCACCACAGGGTCTAAAAGCCGTCGCTCCAGTCTGTCTTCACTGTCGCTGACTACAAGGCTTGTAGTCTTCCTCAGGGTCGTCTTAACAGACATTGCAGGCTCCGTTTAAATTAGGTACGTATGGAGCATAAAAAATACAGAAGGATAAAAAAGAAAAGTCTTTTTTGATACACTGATGAAGGCCACAAGCTGAAACACATTGGTCTAACATTAATAAAGTTGTTCTGTATAGTACAGATGCTGCTGGAGGTTTGGATCAGTTTTTCTCTTTTGCATGCACCTTGGAAGTCGGTGAAGGTGTGCTGGAAACTTTGAGTAAAGGCAAAAAAGTAGCAGATTAATCAGTGAGAATTTAACTTGAGATTGTACCGTACATACAGACATACAATGGCGAGGTTTGATTCAAGCGACTGCGTTGGTTAAACAACATCTTTCTACCATTCCTTCAACCTCAACCAAGGTAATAATACTAGATGAATAGATGAAGCAGTACAGTATGTAGAGTTTTTTTATAGTAGTGGCACAGAGGACAAATATGTAAACTGACTGCTTCCACGAAATGACAGGTTGGTACTTTTGTGGAAAGCGAACTACTTAACAACATTGTGCACTCTGAATTGACATTTTTGTCAGCGTTCAGAATGAATGCAGAAAAACAGAGGGGGAGAGAGCAGGCGGTAACAGCAAATGATGCCAACCATATTTTTAAAGTGGAAGGCTACTTAAATTGTAGTGGAAACACTCATAATAGACACTTACTAAATAAATAAATAGGCTATTTAAAGTATAAAAGACAATACAGAGCCACGTCTTCTCTCTATGACAAAACCCTATAAAATCTCTTTGACGCTGATGAAAACTGCCTACCTATATTCATGCTTTTAGTGTGGATCTACTCCCTCGGTACTTCAGAAGACAAAAATCTTCTATTTCCCTGCTCCGTATAGAGTCCTAAGCTAACTAATATCTGGGTCTACTAGCACGCAATCAAATACTTTAAACAAAATTACTGATAATTGTCCAATAAATGGTTCAATTTGATGATTTTCATTAAAATCATCATTTTGTCCCCGTGCTCTGGGCCACACTTAGCTAATAGTCATTAGATGGGCGTCATTAATTATGTCTTTCCTGCCAGAGTGAAAACCATTTGCAGCTGGTGGGTTTCCTGCCAATGGACCATGTTTTAAAGAGCTGGTAAAGTATTCCTTCAGTCTGAATGAAATTGTTAGAATAATGGAAGGTTAATGATAGTCCAAAGTCCAATTTGGGCCAATGAAACCCCTTCTTTGTCTTCTAATCACTTTGGTACTTTCTGTTCTCCATCTGGAAAGGCCAGAGGATTTCATGGAAGACAACGACAATAAGCCACCAACTGGATATGCTAAAAATAGTTGTAACGGCCGCTTCCATGTGGGATTTTGAACATTTTACACTACTAAATTTGAATCAATCTTGAGTTTGATCCTTTTCCAGCCATTTCCATAATGACAATAAGTGCTCTTCCAAAGAGAACGAGTATAAATCTGTAGCCGTGTTTGTTATGCTATAAATGTGGGTAAGTTACTGTAATTAAATTGTGTGCACACAACATCTTCTTGAGCAAACATCTGTTCATATATGGCAAGCTATCCTCTCATGAAATTTATAAAGTGAATGCACCAGAGTCTTGATACTAATCAAGGGCTGGATGAAAACTCTTCTCTCCTGTCTTGATGAGGAAATTCAAAGTGTGTAAATGTCGGTATGATGTATGATTACAAGGATTCTATAATAAGTGGATTAGTTTAGAGGAGTTATAACCTCAGTGGATTAGTTTAGAAGAATATTCCTCATTAAAATTAAAAAATGACTTTTAAAGCAGATGTGCAAGGTGTCATTAATTGCCTATCTCGCCGGTGGCCACTTGGGGTTTCACATCACCTGCAGTTATAAATACGTTTAATTCCCATGTTGACATGGATGGAATATTTGGAACACATTATTCACAGCTGGAAATCCAAACTCTCAACTGGGAATCACACAGAGAGAATAAAGGGGGTGAGCAATTTTTCACTTCTGCGCTTGCAGAAAACATCACATTAATATTTTCAAAATTAAAGCTTTGACAGAATATACAGTAATGGAGCAAATTGGATCAGTCTAGCCATGTCAACACATTACTGTAACATTTGCTATGGTTTAGACATCAGGTTTAGCAAATGCAACAATGAAGAGCAGATCTGACCTCAACTACTTGCAGCTTTGTTCTGAATCCCTGCGGGTCCACGTACTGACACTTGGTCAGGGCATCTCAGAGCATCACTTTTCAAAGCACAGGCACCCTTAGAGTGCCATCCTCTGACGTGTGGGGTAGTCTGACAGATGGCAAGACAATACCATGCTACTGGTTTCATTAGGTTTAGGCATAAAAAGGTGCGGTTGGAGGAAGAGCTAAGAAGGACAAAGAGGAAGAGAAAATGAACAAACACAGCATGAAACAGGACATGAACCCCAGTCTCCTGTGTGTACATCCACAAACTATGGTGTTCCGCCATAACCACCTCAACCACCTCAACCACCTCCTACTAACAGATTTCCCTGCTTAACAACCTGGCCCATGTCATCAATTTCCAACATCTACGGATTTACAATGACTTTTATGCAGTACCCTGCACGTGAAAAATCAACGCTATAGGGGCACCCCGGATGCCAAGGGGTCATGACCAAGCCACAGTACGTGACGACTTGGGAATGAGAACGGGCTCTTCAGACCGATGCGCCAAGATGAGACGGTGTGTCAATTCATTAGCAAAACTCTCTGTATTCTGTTCTAACTGCCTGGTTTACAGTTTGTGTAGCTGGATATAACTTGTAGTGTGTTAAAATATGAATGAGGGCAGTGATAGCGAGTTGCTTACTACAGCTGCACTTCTGGTATTGATGACACGACGAAAAAAAACAAAAAAAAACAAGAGGGTTGAGAATTTCTCCCGTCTTTTCCTGGATGAGTCCCATTGTTGAGAGGAGTTGGTGTTGCCTCTAATAAGCAGAGAAAACATGGACTATTGAGAAACAGCTGATAATGACGCTGCACTTTGTGGTAACAGGTGCAGCCCATAAATACTGAGAAAAATACACACAATATAGCTATATAGCTTGACATTCTAAAAAGACCTCTGGCAATTTGACAAGCTGAATCGCCGGTGACGCCATCAGATGGTCTGAGTTGAGCTGAGTCGGCCTAGTTCACACTACTGCAACCTTTACCTGCGACGTTCTTAAACAGTTTAGTCTCACTGCGAGTCTTTGGTCTGAGCTGCGGATATGAATATGTATCTTGACAACAGTTTGTCTCCCATCACATTGCTGGCTTTTTTGCTTCTTGTTTTTGTATCTTTGTCTTTTCCAAAACAGCTGCATTAAAAAAAATCAATTCTGAGCCTGTATACATGGATGGCATGCAGTTTGTGAAGTGTAAAAATTCTAATGTTATCAAAACCAAGACTTCTTGTAAGACACAGCATCGTTTTGACTAGCATATCACGACGGAACAACTCTCAACTCTGTAAGTCTGTTTTCAAAACATGAGGGGAAAAAGCCGGTAGAGTTGAATTCTTAATGTTGTTTGTTGGTTGTTTTCATTTGTTCACTACCACTAACAAGGCTCACACATGGAGGATTTGTCTTGGAGAAGGAGCACTTCATGCGCATTGGTTTTGCTGACAATTTTGTGTGTTGGTGCATTATTCAGATTTGGTAAATATTATATGGCAACTTGCCACTTAACTTTGAAAACAGAGCATGTTTCTGAGCGTGTTTCTGTCCACAAGCTTATTAGCTGTGAGAGAATATACTCTGCGCCGCAGAATTATGGATGAAAAGACTTTTTTTTGTACTGAGCTTGTGGTGACTTTTGACTTTACCCAAGGGCCTCACATTAATTTGATCCCTTGCTTTCTCAAAAGAGAGAGACAAGGGGAAGAAAGAACAAAGTGAGAAAGAAATATAATATAAGCTGTGGAGGAGCAGGTTACATTTTATCATGGCAGAAGGTTTAATAAATGGATCTGTGATTGTAAGGTCACTGGTTCACATTCCAGAGACCTGACAGTAAAACACATGACTGAGTAATGTTGTGTGTTAATCACTGAGGTGCTCTTGAATATGACATTGAAGATGGAGCTGCTTGGCGGGATACAGCTGTCCGGAATTCCCTCCTACTGCAGCCCTGCTCTACCCCAGCGCCCTGTTTTCCCCTTTCTCTCCGCTGCTCTCTCACCCCAATCCATTTCACTAATTCTACCCCTCAGTAGTTTTCCACATTCCCAGCCACTGCCTCCACTCACGTGTCTCCCATTCTCTAATCAGCACTGTATATATACCCCTGTTTCTCCTGTTCGCCACATGTCCGGATGCCAACCTCACTGAATCATAGCCCCTCTTCTGTAAATCTCTCTCTGTGTCTTAGATGTGTGCGGAGGAGGCGCGAGGAGAGCGGAGTCGAGGCAACAGGTGTTTAACAAAACAAGACTTCCTTGCTTAAGAGCTGTCATTTTAAGTACAGTTAAATATGGCACGTGGTCACAGCTGCATCACCTGTGTGTTTGTATTGTTACAGTGCTTTTGTTACTACTGTATTCCATGCTATGTCTCAGATGACTAAAACAGCGTACATGAAAACGTGACAAGAATGTAGAAAGAAGAAAGAGTCCTTCTTCTGCCTTGGTTTGTATATTCCAGCCATATGTCTCATCCAAGCAGCCAACCTTTGGGGCTGAAAGATGAGGCCAATGTGGAAGTGCCAAAAAACTGCAGTTCCTTGATTGGCCACTTGAGCCTGGCTCCAAATGACAGCTTGCTCGGCATCTTCGTCTGTTCTTTGCCCACTCTCCAAGCCCGAAGTTCATCTACAGCCCTGACCTTCAGTTATTTTTGTGCAGTTTCAGTAACTATTTGTGCTTAGAACCGAGCATGTGAGTCCTGGGACCTCATTTATAAAACAGCGTGTAAGATCCATTCTACAAGTATGTGCGCACACAAAAGCCAAAAATGGCGCGCACCAAAAATTAACCAGATTTATGAAAACTTTGTGTGTGCACACCTGCAGGCAGTGTTCCCTTTATAAATCACAGTCCACCTGGAAATGAGTGCATGTGGTTCAGCCTCATATCATGCCCTCTACACACCCACATTCAACCATAAGCGGTCAATGCAAAGCACCTCATGAATAATGATGAATAGAGATGAGCTGTTGATCAAAGGTTCTTTACCGTGAATCGTGACATCAACCAAGAAGAAGATCTGGTGCATCCATCATGCACCAATATGCACGGGTGCCATGTTTACAGCAATTAAACTGATCACTTCTCTCCTTGTCAAAATGATCGTGATAATCAGTAGTATCTACGCCTCCGGGATAGCATTTAAAAATGGAAGTTTGAAACTATTATTACCTTTGCTGAAGCAGTTCTAAATTTTTCTGTCTGTCTGTCTGTTTTAGGAAAGACTCACTGAGATTTTACAAGACAGGCAGAAGCATCATCACAAGATTTCGGACAGACTCGCAGTCATACATACATATTGTCGTGGCAATATGACAGTAAAATAAATTATAGAATCATAAAGTATCACATATAATCAACAAGTGTTTGTCAAAAGTCATCAATATACAAATGAATCGGGCAAAGCATCTACAGCCAGATGTACCTGCCTCCAAGTCATTTGAAATCACTTTGCTGAAGACACTTTTCCAAGCTTTCGCGTCGAGCCACAGAGTAGAGCAGTAGAGTCACGTCTGACTCAATCTGATCAGCGATATGTAATTAAAGCTGTCAATTTTGTACTTAACCCCCTACCTGTCTGAAAACACCTGCTATTAACCAAAGTAAGGGTAGATTTTCAACAGCCTGGAAACACAGGAGAGGAGTAGATGCAGTCTATGACGCAAGACTCATGTCCTCTCAGACCACTTGAATAACAATACGCTGAAAGGTAAGAATGGAATTTTGCTCAAGGACGCCGAAAAACTATCAAGCACTGTCTGTCTGTCACCAGCATTACAAAAAAAACCCACTGCACTGATTTTCATGAAACTTGGGTATAAGCCAAGGATGAACCCCTTAAATTTTGGAGCAGACCCATAAAAAGTGACTGAAAGTGGAATTGTTTTCCACTTTCTTTAACACCTGAGGGCCCCAGGCTAACTTTGAAGAATGGTAATAGGGAAAAAAAAAAAAAAAAACAGTGGCCTCCACTGGCAACGAGGAGGAAATCAGGTTATAATTTCTTTGGTTTAAAAGTATTACTACTGGTCATGGCAGAGGTCTGCGCTCTCTGAGTTCCCTTCTACTTTGGGTTTAGTTACGGTGAACTTGGCTCACATGATTAGGAGGTTATGGAGTGTAGTGATTGTGCAGGAGCTGTCGCTGCCTTTACTTCCAGGCGTTGTTCATTTACACAGTCCATATGTGCAGGTGGTGAAGATGTGCAGTGAGTTGACTGGAGGAGGCAGACTGTGTGGCAGCCACCGCAGTGCGCCTGACGGCACAGTCGTGGGCACATCAGTGATTTTACACACAAAAAGTGTATGAAAACTAAAATTGTACTCGGTGATAGAGGTCGAGAATTAGAACACGTTGAAAACTAGCATGCTCTGTGATTTTTTAAATGCTATTTGATGTTATCCTGTTTTTTTTTTTACAAACGATTCTGATCATTTTCATCTGTTAGCCTAATTAACATGGTTGAGGTGTAGTCATGCTTAATAACAGATTAAGACAAGGCAGACTTTCCTGAATCCTGAATCCACCTGCCACATCCTGACATCATCCTCTCATTTTAATAGCAGCGGTGTGCTCTACAACCGATGATGAGTGTCAGGAGCATACAGTTTGATCTGGTCTGCACTCTGGGGAGGGTGATGGTGAGTGGAATTTTGAGATGGTTACAACTGAAAGGTGCTTAAAGATCCAGTGTGTGAGATTTGCAGAGATGGAATGTCATTTTCATAATTATGTTTTGTATGATGGCACAAAAATGAGAATTGTTGGGTTTTTGTTCCCCAAGAATGAGCCGTTACAGAAGGATCATGGAGACCGTTGTGTTTCTACAGTGAACAACTGTCACCTACTGTGTTTGAGTTATTTTCCCCTTAAACTGCCTTTCCCGCACTTAGGGTCGGGGTCGGCAATCGTCAGAGTAAAAAAACAACAACAACAATGTGAAATGCAAATTCATTTTCCTAATTAAAATAGAACAAGAGTGTTCTCTGAGTTTTTAAATGTTGACTTCGCCAAAGCCATGTGAAATGCAGAGGAGAGGTGTCAGTTGTAAAGATGTAACAAGAAAAAAACGACATAACACGATGAAAATGACACAAGACGTAGAAGATGAACACTGTGCAAAAGATTTAACAAGATGAAAACAATGCAAAGGAGAACTTTCAGAAAAAGTTAGGGTGTTAAGTTTCATAGACTGTTAGCTGATGACGGCGCATTACTAGTTAACCAACGTTACTTGTTAGAAGTGACTATTATCTGCCCGTCCGTGATTGATGTTTCGACATCCAACAGTGTTTTGATGACCACATTTATTCCACATTGTTCTGATGATGGAGTAGTGTGTAAACATGCAGACGTTATGGCAATTCATGATGTAGTTTTGTAAATTTGGGTCCTGAGGAGACATAAAAATGACCTTTTGGGTCTCGAGCTCAAAACATTTACAAACCACTACCCTTAACTAAAAAGCTAAGATCAAACAAAACAGACACTGGCTCTAACGGGGGGACTTCTGTGTTTTTTGCAGTTGGTTGTAATCTACGCCGCTAGATATCACAAAATATTACACCAAACCTTTAAGGAACAGTTATGACTCACTAGCACTAATAGTGTGACTGATGATGAAATGGATTTATAATCACCGTGTAACATGAGGTGAGATCAAATGTGAGAGACATCACTACGTTTAGTGATTTCAGTTCAGTTCACCACCTGCTCACACACATTGGTCAGAGTTTCTGTACAGGTGCACGCTTTCTCCCATTAAGTCTATTTTTATAAGCACCAACTTTTGCGTAGGTATGTCTCTTTCAGGGCCCGGCATGCGCAGCGGTTATAAATGAGGCTCCTGGTCTGTGTCCTGTTAGCAACTGTAATTTACAATTATGCATAACAAGCCCTACTTGAAAAAATGTCAAAAAACAAAACAGTGATTCTGGAAGTGTTGCAAAAAAAAAAAGTGTATCTGCAAAAATGACAGAAATACTTTAGGGAATATTGCAGTAATTAATGCTGCCTTCCCTCATTAAAATAAAAAAAATACCACTTCAATCCATGTGCATCAGTAAAGATAAGTAAAAAAGGTGCAACGTAAACTATTTTATATTTTCTCTCTTGGCAATGTTTTTTAAACACCAATCTATTCACGAGAGGTGTAGTAAAGCCAAGTGTCTTCCTTGTGAAACTCTTGAAACTTAAAATGAACTTTGAGGGAGGTGTTTGTGTTTTAAATTTATTACTGTCATTACACGACCAGCAGCGCGCTACGATAAGACTTGATTGAGTGACCGAGAAATGCTGATAACAGGAGAATTAGGTGGCTTCATTCTCTGTCTCTCACCATGCAAATCAATGATACCCAGCTGTGAGACACAACAACCCAATAACAAAGAGAAGCTGCTAAATAAAACACATTCTCTTTGTATTATTTTCACCAGGAGTACAGAAAACGGGCCGCAGCACCACAGCACTCACAGCCGCTTTGCATTGCAGATGTAATTGCATGCTTAAACGTAATGATTTAAGTAGGAAGAGTACAAATGCGCATGTTGTTGGAGGTCTGAGGATAATGAGGATAAGTGGAATAAAATGAAGTGAACGTTTCAGTTGAGTGGCACAATAATGAACATCTAGTTCCTTATTTATACGTTAACACGTAAAACTTCATACTCCATACATGTTAATTATATGAACACTTTCCTGCTCAGTGAACTGAAAGATGAAGAAATGAAGCTCACCTGTAAATATCAAGTCTGTTGTTTTAAAAGTGAAAGAAATTATCTCAAAATGATATCGACAAATATCTCTTCTAGTGTGTGTCAGACAACATGATCTTTTCTGAAATTCAACCAAGTTGTGTTGTCTCTGAAACCAAACCAAACACTTTCATGTACATTTTCACATTCTAATCCATCTCCCCGCAAAACCCCAACAAAACAACATCTCCAAAAAACAAACTCATTCATGTTGTTTTGGGTGTTGCTTTAGGGATGTGGGCATATGGGTATTAATGAGCAGCTTCCTTGTCTCTTAAATTTGTAAAATTCTCGACGTGCACTCTGATAATAACATGATTGTGTTTTTATGTTTCTCTTTTTCAAAATGATAGTTACTTGGCATCTGCAAGCAACACACGGGAAGCACTTCCAAAGACAATTCCAACAATTGTCAAGGAAACAGTCGGATTGCCCAGTAGAACTCCAGATGGAGATGAAACAATTAGGCAGACAACCTTCTGGCCAACTAATAGTACTGTTACTAATACCATTGCACATGTACTGGTACCTCACTTTGCAGCCTTTATGTATTTATTTACACAGTTTACAGCTACAGGGACAGGTACATTAATAGACATTTCTGTAAATGTTTTCAATGGTAGTCTCTGGGCATGTACGATGACAAAAGACATAAAATACATTAAAACAGTAACAACAAAACGTCCTAAAAACATAAAATACATTAACGGACATGGACAGCGACACATAAAACATAAAAACAAAGCACACTTCAGGCTTGGCTGAGTAAATTATAGGGTACAGTTTAACCGTGATTTAACTGTGGTGTTGTGTCTCTAAACATATCTAACAATATTCATTGATCATGGCAATTCTGCACTACATGATGGCTTTTTAATGATCTCTTCACTTGTTTCATGTCCACAGCTGTTCAATGCAGTATGGATCTATGGATTTGCATTTGTGTGAAACACAACGGTAACACAGCAAACAACGTCACTTCTGCTTTTTTTTTTTTTTTTGCATGTGAACAAAGGCAAAAAAAGCAGGCAGAGATATATGAGGTACAATCACATACATCTGCGACAACTGGGGCAGGCTAGTGTAAGCTGACTCTGAGCTCAGTCTGCAAGAGTGAACGTCTGAGAGTGAGGTGAAGACACAGGAAGCGATAGGAGGGGGTGGCTTTTTGGGGTGGAGAGAAAGCACATGAATATGATGCAGTAAGCAGTGTGCAAATTAGTCTGGGGGGGCTTCAGCCGTACAAGTCAAGTGCTGAGTTCTTTGTTTTCCAGTTGCTCACATAGCCTGTAGGAAAACAGGGTGACTAGTCAAAATTTGCAGCCTGTGCCAAGCCCCCCTGTCCTACTTGTTTGTCCCAGATCTGCTGATGCAGTCCTCTCCCTCTTTTTTTCTACATTTTTTTCTCCAGCTGTGGGCATTTATTATTCAAGCCATTCCTTTTGAATTCTCCCTCTTCCGTGTTTTGCATAAGGATTAGCAATGCAGCACTTGTTTTTTTTTGTTTTTTTTTTATTCAAAGCAATATCCAAATATTTGAGTAAAATTAAACAAGATACAAGGTGGATTTCTTTTTTTTTTTTTTCGTTTGGCATGACTGCTACCCAATTCGGTGCTTCTTACAGGGCTTACAGCCTTAGATAAGATCACTCAACACAGCTCAGTATGCTCGGCGCTGAGTGGATCTCGGACTGTCTAAGGAGGTAACAGCTACTCCCAGAGGGACAAAAAATGCAAAGCCAGCTGCATCACATGGGGAAGTTTCACCATCTTTGCTTTACCGTTTTGCACTAAATGCATTCTTTAAATTCATGTCTTGAGAGCTACGTACTGGGCCAGTATCTACAGTGTGAACTTTCTATATAATGCTGTAGTGTATAAATGCAACTCAGTGGCCTTTGCACACTGATTTTTTTTGTATGCTTTTTTTTTTTTAAAGCTGCAACAAAATCAGGGTTAAAAACAGCAGAATTTGAAAATACAGAGCTTCCTTCTGCAGCTCTCTCTTCTCTGCCCAAATCAAAAGACTAATTATGCCTTTCCGAGCTTCCAGTAGAGCAGTGTCAGTAATTACAGCTGTCAATCACACATTTAACGTCCTACCTGTCAACCTGAAAACCCCTATGAGCGGCCAAAGCCTCCCGTTATGGCGTAGATGGTCTACAGCCCAAAAATCCACAGAAGAGGGTAGAATTCTTGTTTCCAGTCAGACCACTTGAATTACAATGTGCTGAAAGGTAATTATGGATTGAAAACTATCAAGCAATGCAGCTTTAACTCTTACATGCAATTCATTTTCCACGCCTTCACAGTATGGAGCGTCTATATCAAATAATGAACCACAGATATATGTAGAATGTATATATTTATGGGGGAGTTAGGGGGAACAGGTGGGGTGGTCCTCCTGCAAAAAGAAAAAAAAAAAAATTCACACCATTTTGCTCCATTATTATATATGTGTAAAAAAGGAATGGAAACGTTAGAAGCGATCAATAAACAACATCCAAAATGCTGCCAAAGGTCGCGTTACCTGTTGATTTTCTTTTCAGCGCCAATGTTAATAGATTGGAGAGGCCACACTGGCTACGTGGCAGTTGTCGCGTCATTAATAAAATAGAACAGATGCCTGTTATTCACGCGTGACGCAAGTGGCTCGCAGCAAAAATAGACAGTGAAACGATTGTCAAATTAGCAATATTTTACATAACTTGCTATTTACTGTAGTTTCAGTCTAGACTACATCAGAATGTGTCAGAGA
>JAPQRN010000002.1:6554453-6580221 GCA_037367275.1 Coranthus polyacanthus
CTTTACACACCGGGGTCATGACGAATGGACGACAAAGTGCGAAAATACTCGCCCGCAAATACTTCACATCAAAACTATTCACACTGGTGGCGATGTGAATTTGTGACAGTTGCGACGGTTGTTCAGAAAAGATTATAATATACTCACGGCAGGATGTTAAAATAGAAAGAGTAATGAATTTACCATCACCTGGAGCCTCATCTGCTGCCTGTGTGTCTCCATCTGTCTGATCCAGCGTCCTCTGTCCAGTGTCCAGGTAAAAAGAAGACATTTGTTACACAAACTCTTCACTGATAGTGCTGTCAACGCTTGGAAAAATCAACCTTCTTCCGGAAAAATTAAACACTGCTCTTTCGCCGCTTAATATGCTTGTGTTGTTTGCAAGCACTCATGATATAAAGGTCAGTTCGAAAAAATCTAATGATGCGCAAATTAATTGCAGGAAAAAAATGCCCCTGATGTGTAAAGGCCTTTAATCAAAAAACCCAAAGGTGCTTTGTTTATTGTTAGGAAACTTCATTTGTGCAGTATGACAAATGAAAACAATTCAGTGCTCACAAACAATAACAAACACTTAATGAACTTGGTTAAGCTGCTTGAACATTTTGGCTGACGTGTATCCTAAATAAGTTTCACAAACCTCTGAATTTTGGTTTCACAGCCCTGACTGAAAGATGGTTTCACTGGGTCTCTGTATACACCAAGGAATTATTTGTAAAAATTCAGAAAATACTTTCAGAGCTCAAAGTGACACCGTTGCAATGCTGTTTTGTCCAGCCAGCAGCCCAGACCTCTCAATTATTAAGACGAGTGAAAGGAAAAGCAGCAAATTCACACATTTAAAAAGTTGGAACCAAGACATTTTTTTTACACGAAAAATGAACACACAATTGAAAATAGTTTTGAATTGTCAGTCACTCAAGTGTTTCAGCTCATGCTACGTCTACATACATTGTCTGTAGCAAAGAATTACACAATATTTCAAAAGCTCCCCATACTGAAGCTAAATGTACAGCAAAGCACGATATTTTGTCCTGAAATGTAGTGGCGTAGAAATTGTGTTATGTTTGACATTTGATTTGTGTTTCATTGTGTGAGTGTTCAGTCACATATGGCCAGAGCGATATGAGCGAAAAAACAAACTCTCAACAGCTAGGCGTTAGTTTTTAGCGTTAGCCGTACCCGCTAACGACGTCACAGTTACAGCAGAGTGGCCCTCTGGGTGATCCATTCTAGCATCAACCATATACCAACTTTTTCAAGTTCGAATAGCTTTACTTACCTTTCACGTTAGGGACAATATTCACAGCTGACCCATCTGTTATTGCAATAAAATCCCTGTGAAGTGATGGACTGTTTTTCTCTTTTTTTGCAGCACTGGTGTAACAAGTTCTGTCTTACCCTCCCTTCTTCATCTTACTTTCATGATAACTAGCGCCTGAAACCAAAAGAAATGCTGTTTTCAGATAAAATAGTCTTACAGTACGAGCCTCGTTAAAAAAATACATCTGGAGAATTTTTGGTGCTTCTTTGGTTAGAAGATGAGGTTTAAACGTGAAGGATGAATGATACCAGGAGCCTAAAGTGAGCTCATAAAATGAAGAGCTGTAGGCGACATGTGGTTATTGCAATGTGGGTCATTTTTAAAGCTCCCTCATTTCATCAAGGTAAGAATCGCACTTTACTGCTGTTCCAGCTTTATGAAAAAGGAGTCCAACCATGCCAGCAGGCTCTGATCATGGTGTTTCTGGTAAAGAAGAAAGTAAAAAAAACAAAAAAAAACCAGACATCTTATGTCTTCTTATCCTCAAGTTATTTCTTGAGGATAAGAAGAGTCACGTTTAATGTAGGTTAATACAGTGCAAGTAGCTCTTGCAGTTCCTTCAGCTATCTCTCTCATCTTTATGCAGAGTCAAAAGTGTAGTTCTAGTTATTGTTGAGATGTTCTATAGCCGCTCACTACTATCATTGCCTTGTATTGAGAATATAGACCAGCTAGAGATGATTTGATTGAAAAAGGAAGTGGTGCTTGAGCATGCTGAGTTGTCTTGATGATCACATTTGTCAAAGGCCTCACCATTGATTTTGGGAGATAATTATCTTGAGTATGTGGCCAAGGTCATTCCACGGGTTTATTGGAAGTGAGAAAATCTTCAGCTGAAAACTAGCCTGCTCCATTACCAATTCATGAGCTTATAATGACGGAATGATATTATCTTCTGCATCAAATCATTTCCTTCTCCATCAAGATATGTTTGATTGATTAATCATTCAAATTTCATTTCCATTGTGTACGTTTACAGATGGGCGATGAGTACTTAGTTAATAAATATTTATATCCTTATCCCATGATTTTATATCAATTGCTCAGTTGAAATTCTAATATATCATTTAGAAAAAAGTGTTTAATCCCACTGAACAGTCACCAGCGGGGTTTCAGATTATTATCTATAATAATATCTATTATCTACGATTTCATCAATAACTGAAGCTGCTACTGATAATACATACATGTGCCACATTTTGATAGTATTACCACTCTACAAAAGTCATGTCAAATCTTATCATTTCCAAGCCTCTTACTACGTGCAGATATTTTGTTCTACACAAGAAAAATATGAAGGAACATCAAGAAATTTCACTTCAAAGCTGCCTGAAAATCAGGCTTCACATTGTTATGTTTTAGGAATTTGGATACACTCTTTTGATGTACCTTTCAAAGCCACTCAGAGCCATGATGTCTGCCTTCTGTGTGTTCTTGAAGGGCTTACAAAGGTAGAAAATAGATCTAATTTAATGTGCAAGTCAGAGCAAACAGTCTGTCCCAGCAAATCACTTTGGCAGCAGATAGAAAGCCAGATTAGTTTTAGTGTCACTGATAATAGTGGCCTTTAGTGATGCCGGTGCTCTAATTTGGAAGATTAGACTTGAATCATGCATGTGGAGCCTTTGTATTGTGTGTCTAAATATCAGTGTCTTCGCATTCGTTCTGCAGAGAGCATTTCTTAAGCATTCCTGGAGCAGTTGCATTATTGACCTTTTCGAAAAATACTATGTATAATTACAAAAAAACAATGATATCAGAGTTTGCAACTGACAGAACACAGATGTGAAGATGAAGAACAATGTAAAGTACATTTTAACATCTTGATAACAGGCACATAGTACATAATTACAACAGAGATCTGTACCTTTAGCATCATTTAGTCACAGAAACATCTCTGATAAACAAACTTGAAGTCGTTGAGAGGTCTTGTTGTCGTTTGAAACACAAACTTGTTGAGATCCAAGCGTGTTTTCTGACTTGAGTCAATGTATTATCATAGTAATTATGTGAACAAAGCTATGATCGAGGCTGTAGTCAGTGAAAAATAGACACTCTCCGTACCAGCCCATCATGCAGGTGAACAGGCGCATTATCACCGCCCATATCCATGTGACCCAGTGTTGTTCATCAACATCAATAAAAAACTAAATACTAGAGCTGTCGAAATATATGCATTCATTTTAGGATTAGTTTAAGTAAGTTAATTAAGTAATTAATAGATTTTTAAAAATTCACAAAATTAACTGCAGGTTGTGAGAAGGTGTGGAGGTGTTTCAGAACAGTAACCACTGTGAGACAATCAGAAAATAACATTTTATTTCTTTGATTCTGTGTGTAAGTTCACAAACCCCAAACACACGTTTTACTGAATATACTGTATACTTACGCTCCACTAAGGCCTCGCAATCCTGTAATTCAGTCAAACGCTCTAGCTTACATTGTTAGAAAAAGTGATGCATAATTGTAGGATCCACACTTTTTCCTGAATCTGCTCCAAAATTTGATGAGTTCATTGTTTGCCCATGCCCTTCTCTTTAGCCAAGTTTCATGAAAATCTGTGTAGTTGCATAATCCTGTTGACAGACCAACAAATGGTAATGAAGACACAACCTCTTTGGTGGAGGTAATTATTTAGCCCAGTGAAGTAAACACTCTTTGATCTCCTGAATGTATTATTCATCAACTCACCATTAAAATTCCCATTACATTTCACATTTTTCTAAAAAACATAAATGTCATGTATATAGAAAAAGGAAAATCTAAGAATATATGGAATTTTTTATTTTTTATTGGTTCGCAATTAATTTCATTCTATTATTAATAACAAGCGATTGTCATGATGAAACCAACCATCATATTGTAAAAGCCTAAATAAACTAGATTATAAACAACAAACTCTTCTCTGTTTCAGTTTTTGTTTTCCCCAAACTTGGGGTTGGGACCCAAAATGGATCATGGAGCTGTTTTTAATGGAAACCAACTGGCTGAGTAATATATAACAATAATATGATAAGTGAAGTGTTCTCTAGAAGAGTTTTCAACGGTTGACCTCACCAAAGCCATGTGAAGAGGAGAGACATCAGCTGTAAAAGACAAAACAAGATGGAAATCACGTAAAAAGACGCAACAAAACGAAAACAACGTAAAAGACAAAACAAGATGAAAACAATATAAAAGACAAAACAAGATGAAAATGACGTATAAAATGCAACAAGATGAAAGCCATGTAAAAGACGTGTTTGTGTATGTTGACATTTTTATTGTTTGTTTCATGTGTCTGTTGGTGACTGTGTCCTGCTGTCGCTAACATTTCTAGTCAGTGTTAAGAAGCGACTGTTGACGTCATCTTTCTATCTGTGACTGACGTTGCTACATTCCAGAGACCATGTAGACGTTGTGGCAATACATGATGTATTTTGTAGGCCTCGAGCTGAAAAAGATTGGGAGCCCCTGCTTTAAAACATATTGCGATCCAAACACACAGTGCAGTTTGGAGATCGTCGAATAAAAGCCAACACTTCCTCATCTCTGGTTAACTGTCTGTCAGTAGTATTGATTCGTCTCTCTGTGAAAACCCAGGAGACGGTTCACTGTGGTCATTGTGATCCACAGGGCAGACTAAATATTAGTTATTGCCACTGCTAATGCATTCTGATAAATCTTTCTTTCAGAGGTTTGTGTATTTTTATTTGAACCGTGAGACTCAGCTAAAAGCCATGTTATCAAAGAATGGTGTCCAGAGTCCTTGATTGGCCTTTCCTGCCCTGAACTATCCATTCAAATGGTTGGATGTCCCTTTGGAAATGTTTACTTTGACTGAAAAGGCCACTTAGCCTGCCATAGAAAACAGATGTGGAGTGACTGCTAGTGTGCAATTTGAGACTGCCTGTCACAGTGATGGAAATACTCTGCTATTTGTGTCACATGATCTACAAATGGTTTGGCAGATGTGCAAACAAAGACGGATATCTGTGCAATGGTGTTACTCTAATTCTGATGATGTACTGAGGAAAACATCATGCACAGTACCAAGATATATGTACACACAAACACACACACATACAGAATTCTTTGCTCTTTAAATGACAAAGCAAGAAATCAGTTTGTGTTTTTCCGTGACAAAAACAGTAAAGCATTTTAAAAGCTGTTTATCTTGAATATCAAATAGGACATTAAATCCCCCATGGAGATGGAGCACAGAGACTCTTAAATTACCTTGACACCAAAACATGACCAAAAAACTGAAATGGTGGTATTAAACGCGGGCAGCCAGGACTCCTCCAGGGCGTGCAGCACAATGGCTGCATTTAGTGCAAATTATCTTCAAACTGGGTTACTTCAAGTCACTGGAAAGACAGTGGAGTGATCTTAAGCAATTTCACCGGTGGGTATCTTATTTCTTTGATTAAAGGGTGAATTCAGAGGCACCCGCTAGGTAAAAAGAGAAAAAAAAAAGAAGGCAGAGGAGGAAACAGCTCCGCAGGAGTGTGTTTTATGAGGTTGCACAAGGTGATAATTTGTGTGGATTGTAGTTTTTCGAGCCTGTTAGAATGGTTTAACTTTTTCCGATGGTCTATTGACTGCATGCACTCAGAGTATGTTTTGTTTGGCTGTTTTAAAAGAGAGAATATACTTATATATATATAAAGCTCAGTCTGACATCCTCTCTTTGTGCCAATTAAAGGTTATTTTGTTTGCACTAGACTAGTTTGAAATATATGAAGTCTCCACAAATAGCTAAATCAGTTCCTAAACACAAACTTAAACCAAAGGCTTAATTCCACTACAACCCCAAATCAGAAAAAGGTGTGACGGTAAGGAAAACGCAAATTAAAAAAAGAAAGCAGTGATATTAAGATTCACTTTGACTTGTATTTCATTGTAAACCGTATGAACACACACATATATATATTTATAACACATATTTCATATTTGCCAGTTTTGTTTGTAAATATACATCCATTCCTCACATTCAGGCTACAGCACATTCAAGAAAAAGAACAGGAGCAATTTAGGACTAATAATGAGATAAAACAATGAATTAAAGTGATTTGAAACAGGTGATGTGAACAGGTTATTGTATCATGATTTGGTCCAAAAGGAGCATCCAGGAAAGGTCTAGTCCTTCAGGAGAAAAGATGGACCGAGGATCAACATTGACACATCAACAAATGTGTGAGAAAATTATTGAAATGTTTAAAAACAATATTCTCCCAAAAAAGATAGGAAGGGATTTGGATATTTCACTCACAATGACTCTGAACAGAGTTAAAAGATTCAAGGAATCTGAATGTGTGCATGAAGGGCATGAAGGACAGAGGTTCAAGTCTAAGCTGAACACCATGATCTCTGATCCCTCAGATGACACCGCATCAAGAACAAGGAAGCCTTATGTTAACTGTGTCCAGAAGCTTCGTGGACTACTCTGGGCTGGGAAACACGGATTGTGCTCAGACCAATCAGTATCCAGGTCTTTTTTGGAAATAATGGACACTGTGTGGTCTGGACCAAAGATGAAAAGGACCATCCACATGGTTACCAGCAACAAGTCCAGCAAAGGACAAATGTCATTTGCACTTCTGTGATGCACCATTAATGAGAGCTTGGATCAACACATGCTGCCTTCAAGACAACAACTTCTCCAAGGACGCTCATGTATATTTCAACAAGACAATGCCAAACCACATTGTGCCACATAACAAAGGCCTGGCTGAGGAAGGACAGGGTGCGGGTGCTGGACTGGCCTGATGCTGTCCACACTTGTCCCCAACACAGAATGTGTGGAGCATCTTTTTTTTTTCTTTATTTAGTCAGGATATGTCATTGAGATTGAGATGTGACCTGGTGCCATGATGATGAGTTCTGTACTCAACTAAAGATGTTAAATAAGGTGGTAATTTGGATAATAGTGCCTTGTAGATGAAAATACAAGTATGTCTGTGTCTCCCGGTTGACAGGGACATCCAGTCGACCTTTTTGTAAAGCTCACAATGATGAGTGTGATAAATGTCTCGGCGTCCAGGAGTTTCAGGGAGGTGGCAGCAGCATGAGTATACACGGTGTCCCCGTAGTCTAAAGTGGACAGTATGGTGGATCATGTGATGTTTTTTTTTTTTTTTGCTTTCAAAAGGAGAAGCAGGCTATGTTGTGATACAGGAAACTGATTTGTACTTCTAATTTTTGAGTGAGATGCTGTATGTGAGTTTTGTAGGAAAATTTGCTATCCAACCAAATTCCTGAATATTTGTATTGCTGAAGTGTTCCGATTAATTCACCATTTAAGGTTTAGACGGAGTTAGGGTTGCCTATGGGTCGTGCTTGTGTGAAATGTACACATTTGGTCTTTTTGGAGTTGAGAACTAATTTTAATTAAACAGAGCCCGCTGCAGGTGATTGAAAGCAGCCTGTAACTGGGAGAAGGCCTGGTTTGCAGTGGGACTAATGGTGTACAGGAACATTAAATGTGACAATGAAGACCCCCTACTGTTGCACCCCTTAAGACTTCCTTTCTCTTTCCTTCCTTTAAGAAGGAACTGAACACTCTAGCTCTAGAGGGTTTGAATAAAGACTGTATTTTTATCAGTAAATTATATAATTGTCTTCCTGTGCAGCTTTATACAACAGCAGGTAGATCATTTTAAAGTGATGGGAATATAACATTCAATTATGTTATTACGTGACATTTCAGGTTCGTGAGATTTTTTTCCTTTACTAGAAATGTTCACTTGAAAGTACTTTGCAATTATTTATTTGCGATTATAATTTTTGTAATGATGTGTTTTTTTTCTTTTTTACGAGCTCAAAAGCAGCAACTGCCAACTCTATATTTTCACGATAATTTGCCACATTTTCATTGTAATCAAACCAATGCATGTAGTCCTTTCCAGATATGATTAATAAAAGTTTGTTCCAGTGGTGGCTGGCGCTAAACAAGGCTGGAGAATATGCAAGAAAATATGAACGCAGCAGTTATGTATTTGTGTACAGAGCTACATTTTTGATGTGTCAGTCTGCTGATAATGTTTGTGTGTTGACATATCATAAGCCTTGGATTTTAATGTTTGACTAAACTCTGCCTAACTCTGCTTTTTTGAATTTTTGGTGGAAAAAAACTACAAAGTTCATGTTGCTCACAAGAATTAAACCCATGTCTCCCAGATATCAATCCCTTGACTTATCCACTCAACCACAGAGTAACAGTCGGAGCCGTACATGACCTGTGTAGTCGAATAGCCAAGCAGCGTTTGGCCTCATACTCTGTTAAACTACAGTCTCTGTGTAAAACACAGAAGTGGAGGAGACTGAACAACGGGCTGAACAGGACTAACTTTGTTACCTGTGCCAATTGGAGCAGTTAATCGTCTGCTTTATGTTCATTCTGCTCCTGAAAGCGTCTGTATCTCACTCAAGGTGACTTGGCAATGCAGTGAAAATGATCCAGTCACATAAACACAGGAAAATAAAAACAATTCTGACTGGCTAGGAACATAACCAGGTGCACCCTGAGCGGATTCTTTAATCCTCCAATGAGAGCACAGCCTCAGGTCACCTGCTCGCTAAAAGTTTTAGTTTTGGCCTCATTTGACTACTCATTCGGCCGATGCCCCGCGACCAGGAAGTGAACATTCACACAGAAATGAACTAAATACAGTTAAAAACAACTTCAATAAATGTTAACATGAACTACTGGCACAGGATGAGTATTATATTATAATAATTTATTTCAGAGACATGTTTGGTATAATTAATATGTTTAATATCCTGTTTAAATAGCCCTTCTTCTCCAAGTAATTTAAAGTGAGGGTGGCTCCCCAGTGCTCCCTGTGGACCAGACAACACTGGTTAGATCTATTTCATGAAACAGGATAATTAGGGGCTAAAAACAAAGGCTAATAATGGGGAAATACATTTAAAGATATCAACAAGGCTAAACTTTTATATTCCTTTTTATTTGAAGGTAACACTGTACAAATCATGTGTTTAATACCTCAGCTTCTTACCTGAAACATGAATTATTACCTCTTCATTATCAAACTCTTACCATGTTATTATTGAGCTGTGAAGTCTTAGTCAGGATTTGCGACAGTTGCATAAAACAAGCAAGATAATGTAATTTCTTGTGACCATCCCAGAGAAAAATTGATACTAACCAAGAAACAGAATAAAGATTTTAATTTTTTTCCAGAGTTACATAAAAGTATGGGGACTGAAAATATATAGTACATTGGTACTGAGAAGTTTACAAAAAGTGAAAAGTGGCCGTCTGTAAATACAGAGTATTTGGGAATATTTACTGACCAACATGATGAATAATAAATCAACAGCTGTGAGTTTATCAAAGCTGAAGCTGATGTGTCAGGCAGCCATCCTTATTCATGCTCTCAGTATTTTTTTAAGCGGGTCTACAGCGTTACCGGCAGGAACTGTTTTTGCCCATGTTAGCGATCTGGTCGTGACAATTAATTTTTGTACTGACATTAATGCACCCGAAGGAAAATTCTTGGTTTTCTGACTTCTTATCTACTGTCACATCTAGCGGGTCATATATTCGACAATGACACCAAAGGATAGAAGAGACAGATAGACAGATAGATGTGAAGATAACGATAATTTATGAAACACACAATGACAGCTTGATATTAAAATCCATTGTGTCTGTTCGACACTAATCATGACTTCCTGACATATGCTGCTGCTCCACACTGTTACATAATACGAAAGAAAGGAGTTTATCAAAGGCTTTACTGACATTACTGACTACATCAATCCCAGTCAGCCTTTAATTATTTAGTGAAAGACCCCTTTTGTATGATAAGAAATGGGGAATTTATTGAGCATGATTAACATGTGTTGATTTGCCTTCCTTTGTTGTGTTTGGCAGCCAGACTCTTTCTCGCTCTCTTTCTCTCTCTGTAGAGACGCAAACATTCAGTTCATGTAGAACAAGACACAAGAAAAGAGTGGGAGCTGCGAGACATGCACTTGCCTGGTAGCTAGGCAACCCTAGAGAGCTGCTCTGGAAGACCTTGAGATGTCTCCCATAATATCGCAGGCAAGTATTACTCTCTGGAAGCTCACCAGGACTCAGAGAAGTGTCACAGCAAGTTGATGGGATGAATCAGAATTCCGGGAAGTGGATGAATTTTGTATTGGATTCTTAAATAAGCCACCTTGAAGCTTTCACTTTTCAAAAAATGATTCACCCTTTGGCACCAAAGAGCCAAAAATATGCTAGTGTTATAAAGATCACTTTGCATAAAAGATGCTGTTTACATTACGTCACGGTGAAGTTTAAAATATTTTCCGTTCACACTTTCGAGGGGTCAGTAAGAATATCTGTCCCTCTTTCAAAGCATGTTGGGATTGTATGCATTAAATGGCTCCACTTTGTATCCCCGGCTACCTCACCTCTGTTTCATTATTCATAGCCATTTGGCTTGACAACATGGTGATCTGAAACCCTCTGTTCCTGCTCATACACGCGTCTGACTTCGTAGGACTCTGTGGCAGCCAGATAAAAGCAAAGCAAAGTGATTCACCTGTGGCAAGAGAAGCCCTTTGCTTTTAGGGGTTGCTCACACACACACACACACACACACACACAGTTGGGTTCAAAGCGTCCTTACCCGACAGAACGAGACAGACCTTCGGACGGAGAAAGAGAGACAGCAGAGAGGGGGGGAGGGGGGGAGTAGAGAGCGAGAGAGAGAGACATAGGGACGAGAGGAGATGAAGACGGGGTGTCAGAGGAAAGGAAAGAAAGAGTAGATGGAGAAGCAGTGACACAGGAAATGGGGAGAGAATGGGGCAGAGAAAGTGCACAGGAGAGAAGCAGGGATTGAGATGGGGTAGCTGGGAACTGCTCAGCCACCGACGAGAGCAACAGCAGCGTGGGCACTCAAGTAGAATATTTTTCCAACATCATGTCAGGAGAGCCTCTGAGTGTCCCTTTTATTAGGTGTGTTTGTGTTGCCTCGCCTTCTCATCTCTAAAGGAAGCAAGTGGCCTTACAGTACCAGACTTCTCATCACGTCAGGAAAAACAAAATGCTATTTATTATTTTATGTAATTAAAGCTCACGCGCGAATTACAAAAAGAGTGGAAAAAATAAACAATGATGCTCTTGTGTAACGGCGTTGAAGCTGTGTGCAAACGATACATTATTCATTGCGGTTGAGTATTTGTTGGGGATGTGCTTTCATCTGCAGATGTGGCCTCCTCCTGCAGGAAAATTGAAGCCAAAATATCAGTTACAGAAGACGCCATGTGTATGTGACACATTTTGCAAACAAAGATGGTGTGGTAAAGTATTTAAATAAAAACCCACAGGAATAATTAGAACAATTGGGGCCAGACCCAAATGTGCGATTACCATATTTCCAGGGCCTGAGGTGCGAAGAATTTATTATTATTATTATTTTATTGTATTAGAGGCAGGAATATATTTCTCATTTCCTCTGTTTAATAAGTAGAAATGGTCATCAATAGCAAAAAACCTCATGCTGATCCGCTCCCCTTTGCGATGTTAAATGTGTACTGTAATGCACTTTTCCACAAATGCATCACTTCCTCTACCATTACAAAATAAAAGCCCTGTAGTGGATAGAAATCATTCATTGCTTAACAGAGTTTTTATTATAAACATTGTCTTCCTGTCGCGCTGGTAAGTTTCTACTAATGACAGTTTCACTGAAAAAGTAAGACTGAAACCAGACAATAACACTTCAGATGATCACCTAGAACAACAAAGTGTTGAAAATAGCTGGATGGATTATTTGAGGTCCGGCTTTTATTCGACTTCCAGTTTTCATTTGAGGAAATACGGTATTTGAATATTTGTTTGATGAATTGGTTGATTTTAATATTCAAACTGTCATTTTTAACTACATAGCTGCAAGCACTGATTTAGAAGCCACCACGAGACAATCTTTCTCACACTGGCTTGTGAGTTAAACAATAAGTGGTACATCCTGCCACAACCACCCACCCTCCCATGCACCCACCCTCCTGCTGGTCTGTTTTAATTGTCAGAGCTTGTTATGGAACACAATACACTATTGATCTTTTGTTTTCAATAGTGAGCTGCAGGATAATTTGTAGCAATAACTGATCACGATAGATGGATCAGGATACAAAACAATGTAAATGGGTGAAAATAACCTTTTACACATGGTTTAGATAATAAAGTAAACACAAGCTTTAAGGGTCAAAAGGTTAAAAATGACTGCGTGAACTTTTAAGTTCAAATAAATTCAAAGCAGCACTTCAAATATTTCTGCAATATGGGGCAACAAGAAAATAATGAAAATGAGTTTAATTCAATGTAAAATATTCACAATGTGTGACTACACTGACTTGTTCTTAAAAATTAACAACCTCAGCTTCGTTGTTTGTATCAAAGCTTTACAAAACTTCTGGGACCCTCAGACAGACCCTCTGCATAAAATATAACATAACATTTTCACTAATTACAGAATTTCTCAACAATTCAGATTAGTCAGGATGATGCAATAAAGTTGCAATAGCGCCTAATTAAAAGGAACCCAACAGCAATCATCTGCATGAATCATCCTCTGACTGATTTCATATCTTGAAATATGTCAGTGGAGTCTATAGTGCACCTTGCAAGACAGGTGCAGCCCTGGCAAAACTTACCATTGCAAATAAAGCCATTTAGCATGAATGTTAACATCTGACATCACTGCACCTCAGGTGTGACACCTGTATTAATGAAACGTACCCTACATGTCTGCAAGGACAAATAAAGTCATGCATCTTGGAAATTACCTTTCACCCAGAGCTCTACAACAAATCACCGTGCTCTATGAATTTCAACAAGTTAAAAATAGAAACTTTAATGCATTTGGACCATGTGCCATATGAGATGGGTACTGACTACAAAATATAAGCAAATGTTGGTAACTAAAATGTTATTTACAAATTATAATCATTGATGGAATTACAGTGTGACAGTGTGACATTTTGTTATTAACTTGCTTTGGGCAGAGCTGTATCATCCATTCACACTGTCACCTTTTCACTGCAAAATATGAGGAGCAACTACAGAATATGAAGATAAAAAAGAGTTCCTTTCAGAAAGCAGCACTGCGTTATCTGGATTGTGGATTCCTCCAGACTCTTAGTACCTTATTTGCAAGTGTTCTACATCTATATCCAAATCTCAGAAGCTCGGTGGAGCTGGCTTTAACCAGAGAGCTTCCCCAAGCCTGAGATACTTATCCAGACATACCCCAAAGTATACCATAGTGTCAATAAATACATTCCAAAATGGAAGACATTAACTATGCTTTATGCAGTCTCGGTGGGCAAGAACATAGCACTTAGAGAAAGTCTTAGTGGGGAAGTAACAAGTCCAAGTACTTTATTGTCAGGTATCTATACTTTTTATTTGACTTTTCTGTCAAGTTTTACTCATACTTCCGACATTTTAACATAAATATATGTACGTTCTACTTATTGCGTTTTCAAAACAGCCTGGTTACTTTCATTTTAAAGGGGAATTATCCATAATTGTGATTTTGTTGTCTATACTTCTACAGAAGAAGTAAAGAATGTGAGTACTTTTGTCACCTCTGGAAAAAGTGTAGCATACAGTAGGTTTATGTCACCGATGTGACATAATGCTTACAGACACATAGCAAATTATTATTAAAAGAAGACAGGTGGTATTTTTCATCAGTTACCATTGACTGTGAATTGAAAAGTCAACACACGTGTCATAGATGTGCAGAAGCAAACAGCCAAGGCAACTGTGTTTTTAAAGGGTTGGTGTCAGGAAACAAATGCTGTAGAAAAGCATCTCTTCTGTCAACAGACGACTGCCTTTTTTGTGGAATAAAAGTCTCTTCGGTATATGTTTGGATTTCTTGTTATTGGTCTCAACATTGAACTGTGATGGCTGCAATTTATGCTTTCTGCTCCTAAGTACCTTGAGAAAATATTGATTGAGCAATATTCAGCACCACTATTGGTGTTTTCTGAAACATTACATTTTAATGTCTTTTGAAGTAGAAGCATATACTGTAAACTGGCCATTACAGTAAATAACCAACCAAGCATTGACAGTGAGCTATTTCCAGTACATATATACATATATATATATATACATATATGTGAATGTCTGTCTCCAGTCACTGTCTAACAGTGGTGCTTCATTTTTTGTTAGTTTTGTTGTTTGTTCATATTGTACATGTACAGTTTGAATTAAACTGTTTTTGTTGTCATGCTTTGTCCTGAGTTCATGCAGACAAAAAAACTAAATTGATTAAAATTGTGAATTGCTTACGACACTGAAAGAAAATCTCGATTTAAGTTCTTGGCCATATTGCCCAGCCCTCCTCAAAGGCTCATTTGCCCTGAGTGCCCTCTAACAAAAGTCCAGAGTGAGAAATATCAAATTCTGATTGAAGATCCAGATTAGACAGTTAGGACGATACTAGACATTTTCAGCTCTGATTGAAAATACTACTACAAAACACAAGTCAATGTTTCAAGATGTTTTATTCAACAAATCTCTTCCTTCCTATCTTCCTTTGAATCTCTGGTCATTTCATAACAAGTTCATGATCATGCATGACAAGTACGTCTTGGTGCTCGGCCTGCCATGCGCTTTGGGGATGCAGACACACACACAGGACAGACTTTCTTTAATAATGCATGTGCTTCAGAGTCCCACTCTGCTGGAGCTGTTGTCATTCACTAATAAACACTCTTCATAGCAACGCAGCCAAGCAGAAACAGTGGGCTCACCAGGAGAAAAGGGTCATTGAAATATGTATAGACAGTTTCTTTTTGCTTGAAGAAAGTATAAATATATTGCTTTCATCCTGTCACACAATAACAAGATTTTTCAGTATATATGTGACGCATGTATACGTTTACTCCTTATTTTAAAATATAAGAGCATATATTTTTTATGATATTGTGGACCTTTATGATGTAAGTTTCAGTACTTAATCATAGAACTAGAAGTCATAAACGAATGATATAGTGCAGGATTATTTATTACAGAATTCCAAGTTTATCCCATTCTTTTTCAGTGAGCAGTATTCTGTGAGTAGTTCTGTAAATGTCTTGCCTATATGAGCTCATGTTTTGTGTAATCCTAGCTTCACTTGACACACTATAATACTACACATTCTCACTCCCAACTCGTCACATACTGATGCTTGGTCAGGACGTCACATTTCAACCCACAGGGTCATGTTTCAGCGCATGGGATTGGTATCATTTTCGCCTCAGACATCTAGACAACTATCAAATTCAAAGTCTGCAATTCATTCAGTGTAATGCCCCGTTTCATGTGGCCTGTCAATGGCGTCAAATCAATGTTTAACGTGTAGTTATTTTATTAGAATGAAACATAGACATCGCTAAACATAATGTGTTAATACCTTACCTTGTCTGTTAACATGATTTCTGCCTCAGTCGTGGTGAGCAATGGTGGTGAAAACGGCAACTCCCATGAGCCTGTACTACAAACATCTACTCCTGCGTCTTCTATTATTGTTTTGATTGAGAGACCCCTAGCCGCAGCAGTAACAAGAAAAGTGACTTTTTGTTCAAATCGCAAGACTAGAGCACAGCAGAAAAGCTAATAAACACTGATTTGTTTGCTTATTTACAATTGTTCAGCATTATTGGAGAGGAAGATAAAAACTTCAGGTTGGAAAGGGCAAATTAAAGAAAATCTAAATCATGCAAGAAAAGAATAACTAAACAAAGAAAGCCAAATTGCAGTTACTTATTTACCAAACTGGAGTAAACAAAGATAATGTTGCGGAAAGCCAGCAGAGAAGTACAACAGCAAACAATCACCATACTGCATACAAAGGCGCTCAATGAGGCAAGGTCATGAAGAGTGCACATACCCCAGCATCACAAGTCATCTCACCTCTGCGTACAGGCTAGTGCGAGCGACCAATCAGCTGCCAGAGCCACCAGCTAATGGACCAATTGCTAACTGTCACTTCAGTCAATTAAGGGCCCACACACCTGAGAACTATCAATCAATAACGACCGGGCTCACAAATGTGGGGGAGGAAATTATGGCCTGTATTCAGAATCACATACTGGAAACTACATACATACTGCTACGGCAGAACGGAGCGCGACACATTAAGATTAACACAGTGTACTACACAGTCACGTACCCGCCAGGCTCATCACCGTGGAAACTATTACATTCAATTAGAAATAATGACATCGAAATCTACGTGAAATCTGTTTGCTATAAATGATTGTTGTTAATTGTGACTACATGATCCAACAGATTGACTGGTGGAGTTGGTTATTACTGAGTGTTTACTTGCTTATTAAGCTCCTTTTCAGTGGCAGTGTTTGAAATGGTACTACTACATTCTACTGGCACACTGATTCTGACCAAAAGTAGTAAGCAGTATGTTGTAGGTGAAACACCTAAAAAAAATCTGCAGTCCGCTAAAGATACTCAGATGTATATTGCTCCAGCCAAATTTCTCAGCAGCTGGTTGAGCTGTCTGCGTGATATACTGCATCCCACAATGCATGACAGTCATCCTCCTCTTCTTTTTTCTAACGGAAGGTCGCAATTTGCTTAATTAGTGCATTACTGCCACCTGCTCTACTGGAGTTTGGACCGGAGTTCAACTATTTACACGCACATTAAATATGGATAAACAGCTGAGGAAATGTAGGCAAAAATGTCTGTGCACTGCAGAGGAGATGAGTGACTACACGTGTAAGTACATAGAACTAATATGGTATATTCATACAAATGTTTATTTGCAGTAAAAAATAGCATTCTGTTTTACGCTACGGTAGAGACTGACATCGCCAGTTAATATGAACAATCTCATTTATATCAACAACACTTTGACACTGTCGGAGGCAGTAAAGGAGCAGCTTCAAGATAAACAGTAACTTTGATTATCAAGCTCTGTTTGTCATTTTGCTTACTTACTTATTACTTACTTACAAGTTAAACAGCTACCATCACTCGACTGCTCCCAAAATCTTCAACATTTTAAATAATGTAATCAAATAAATAAGTTGTAAAGATAATAAAGCTAAAGATAATATCATTTAACCAGTTCTGTCACCTTGGGTGATTAGATGACTTTGCGTGACACTACTGTGAGAAAATAAGGCTAGTGGTCCTGGACTTTCACAGGGCCTGGGAACCTGTGATTATTCTGGCGAGTGTTGATGATGACGATGATGAGGATGACGATAACGTCTGTGCCAGTGGCTGCGTGTACTGTTTCAATGTGATGAATATCCCTATCCCAGATGGCTGGCTCTCCACGAGACGGAGCGTGCGAACCCTCTCAACCAGCGTGAGGCTTCAGCGGCCAGCCTCCGTCTCCCCACCAAGGTCACTGTCAGCAGAAAGCGAGATAGAACCGGGAACGAGTTTAATATCTCCTCTGCTGACAGCTGCAATTTAATTGTTACCTTGTGAAACAGATACTGCACTTTCAAAGAGAAAGAGACTAAGGCTATATCTTGATGGCTCTCTAGTGGGTGCCCCAATCCTAAAGCTTTTTTCTTTTAAACTTGAGAAACAATTCTTTTACCTGTGTCTTTTAAACTTAAGGAACTATTCTTTTAATGGTCTTCCAGAGATACTCAGTGAAAGCACACTGGCAATTTTGAGACGCGTGTTCCCAAACCCTATATAATGATGACTACTCTTCCTGAGGTTGATTAATTGATGATTTAAATTCCAAGAGCGTATGTATATACATGCTAATGAGTTCATAATTATGTAGCAAATGGCAGTTTATTTCACAATGCATTGTCTTGTGCATGCACCAATTAAATGAACCAGTCGGTTTCCTAGATCCTGGGACAGCCTGAAGGACTTGATAGACCACTTTTGAAACCTCTACTACCCTGTGAGCATGTGCAACGAGGTTTTTTTAGTTCACTGCAGAACGCTGAAGGCAGAGTCTCCTCAGGACATTTCAAAGAAGGAATACTTTTATTACAAAGGCCTTAAAACTATGAGATTTTTTGAAGCCACAATGTAAATATAATACAATATACACTATATATTGTTTTAAGCTACCAAAACATGGTCAGAAGTGGCCACAAAATTTGCCTTTTCTACCTTTAATGGCATAACATACACACATACATACAACAAATCAAAGCAAATTCTCTAAAGCTGCCTTTCTCAAACTTAGGGTCAGGTCCGAAAATGGGTCGTGGATTGTCACGGATTAAAATACATAATAGTATGATATATGAATACATTTTCCTAATTAGAATTCTCTGTATAAATATTGACCTCCCCAAAGTCATGTGAAAAGCTTCACTAACAAGACATAATAGACACAAAAGACAAAAACTACGCAACAAGATGCATAGCTATAGAAAGGACAATGAGGTTTCTACCTTTCTATATCTATGACCACCCCCTACTCTTCTTCCAAGTTTCATGAAAATATTTGATGTAGTTGCATAATCCTGCTGACAGTCAGTCCAACAAATGGTAGCGAAGACATAACCTCTTTGGTGGAGGTAATTATTTAGCCTAATGAAGTAAACACTCCTTCATCTCCTGATTTTATTATTCATCAATTCACTTTTAAAATTCCCATGGTGGTTTATCAAATGTTAACCACATTTCACATGTTTACTGTATTTAAAACACCTAGAATCTTGGCATGGCCATATCTGACCAAAGTATAAATCAGTGCACTTTTGTGGATTTTGCTTGAAAGCCACATATCAGAAAACAATAAAGATAAAGACAGTGTACATTATACAAGTACAAGGACAGGTTCTTAACAACGTCTCTTACATTATTGATCATTTTAGCTTTGAATGTATAAATCATATTTTTTGGAATATCTGTCTGGCCAGATGTTAACATGCTTTTCCATAATTAAGTACTCTAGTTCCATACACTCACCATGACCATGTAGACAACCAGAAATAAAGAAATGATACTGAAACATAAAAGCAGATAACGCTTCATCAGATAAAATAGAATCTTGACATGATGACCCATCATTTAACAGACTAGATGCTCCTCTGAAGATTCTCAGTGAGTCTGTCTGCATCCCAGTGCAGAGATGATCTGCTGCATCTAAAGGTGAAGTCAGCTTCTGTTTACCCAAACACACCAGTTTAAGTTAAATTAGTAATGAATATAAAATATGCTAAAGGCAATTTAGCAATTAGCACACGTCCGTTAACGTGATGTTAAGCACGCAGTCCCACACTAGACAGAGTTTTGCCCTTTACTACACTTTGATTTTAGCAAAGACAAAGAGGTGGAGATGCACTGTTTTCTGTTTTAAACACTGCCATTGTTTTTGAAGGTATGGTATGTCCATCAAACGTCTGTGCAAGATTACTATTGTTTTGCCGGTGAGTACTGCAGAGTGCAGCTTTTCAACTCTGACGCTTGTAAAAAAAATTACCTGCTCTCAACCATGACAGATGACCGTCTGAGGAATGTAGCTGTTGTCAGTACTGTATGGAGTACTGTGCAAAAGCACTTGATTTGGATACGTTTGTGAAATGTTTTGCTGCACAGCACAACAACTGTCAATTTAAGCTGTCTGGAATAAGCTTGGTAGGCATAACCAGAAAGAGTATCACAGTTTTTTTGTGTGAACACTGGTCTGTTGTTCCTGTTGTACATCTTTAAGAAAGTTGGAGAAGTGTGTAAATCTAAGAATAAATAATGCTAAAATGTGTTTTGGATTTTGTGTTGAATCCGCTTACATATACAAACCGCTTATAGTGATCACGGTTATAGTGATCAAGTGCTTATGGATCATAAAGTCTGGGACAGAATCATTCCAGTGCAAATGCTGTTTAAATTGTTTGCTTGTAGTGATCAGTAGTCCACGTACAGTGTTCATTTTCATACCCAAGTGTCAACCTCCAGGGCTGAAGAGTGAAGCCAATGCAGAAGTGCCAAAAACTGCAGTAAATTGAGTGTCCACTGGGGGCTGGATCCAAAAGCGAGTCAATCCCCATAGACCTCTATATTAAAAAGGCCAACTTTACAGCTGAAATAAACATGTTTACAGCCTGGTACAAAAAACAGTTTTGGTCTCTATAGATCATTTCCCCCACCATGACAACTACGGGGGCTGAATTTTTATATAACACCCATTTAGATTATTCAAAGCCAAAAACATGTGCATAATTAAGGGAGAGGCCGTTGTGATTGACAGGTGAGTCTGTGTGTCTGCTGTGTTGTGTGAGCTTTTATTAACAGTTAACGTTAGCTCGGCTGCTGAGATGCACATTCAGACTCGTTTATTTAATAACACGTATTTTTCTCCCTGACAGGCAGCTCTGCTGTAGTTATGTTTAATGAGTTACACTAAAGGCCGTCAGAGGATTCTATCATGGAGTTTACGGTACTTAATTACAACAACCTGCGTAACTTACCTGCATTAGGTGATGTTACCATTAATTTGTATTGAATTATATGGTCTGTCTGCTAATTAGTTCAAGAATTAGTCTGTTTATACAGTACATTTTACAACTTTGACATTACGGTCATCAAACACAACTGTATATGTTAACATTTATTAAGTAGCTGAAATTACTTAATGGTGTTTTTTTATTACACTGTTTGTCGATGTGGTCGGTGTTTTCAGTATGTTTCGGTTTCACCCCTCACTCTTCTCCAACTCCACCCGTTTGTTTCCACCAACATGGCAACAGCCATGTTACACATCTCGAGGTGTCAAAGTTGCAGTTCACAAACCAATGGGTGACGTTACGGGGGGTTTGTCCACTATTTATTTACACTCTTTGTTCATACCTGAAGTTGGTGCTGCATGCAGTTTGAAATCATTTTCTCTCAATGAAAAACACCAGAAAACAAATGCACACCTGTAATTGAAGCTGTGCTTATTAAGTGGATCCATAATGTGTGTCCACACGAAGCCCCTGTGCTGTGGAGAAAAGTCAAAAGAGGTGTCTGCGAGCCTGACAGAGGAGAGTTTTAGAGTTTCCACAGGCTTTTTGTGTTGAAGGTACTGCACTGGGAAGCTGCTAAAGGAAACAATCAGGCTAATGCTGCGTTCATGTCATATCCTTTGAACCATAGCTACGGGTCGCTGAGTCGGGAAAACCTGTGACACTTGTAATTCAGAGTTGGAGATGTATGTGTAACACATGTAATGTACAGTAACAGGTTTCAGAATATCTATTTATATCTGTCTGTATTTACCAGCAGCTTAAGATGTAGAAACCCCATTATCACTATAAAGTATTACCCCGTTTGCCATGTCATGTAAAATTTTCTACATCCACCACTGTTCTAAAAAACAGTGCTAAGCATCATACACCCAATCAAATTGTAGTTTCGTTTCTCAAATGCAAAACTTCTGAACTCTGGAATGGTTTACTGTCCAACTAATTTCAAATCTATGCATTCAATCCATAGACTATAATTGTGGATGGAGGAACTGTGACGTTTTGAAGCCAGTAGTTTGCATTTTAGCTGTTGCCATGTTGGCCAAAGTGACCATATTTAGACAAAAAGGGTCAGAGCCATCTGCGAGGGGTCATGGCTGAGCTAATGCTAAACACTAGCTTACTGACTGTAAAATGGTAAATGTCATTAAGCATTGCTTATTAAAGTAATTTTACGGTCTTGTTTGTGTAATTTATTAACCACAACTACAGTGGAGCTGTCTGTCGGGGAAAAAAAAGAAGATGTTTTGTTAAATAAACAGAAGGTGTGAAAGTCCGACTCAGCAGGTGAGACGCCAGACATCAAAGCCTTCTATTTGACCTTATCTTATTAGATCTTATTAACAGAGGAAAACAAAAAAATAAGATGTACCAGAACACTTATTAGAGTGTCAATTAAAACAAGACCAGAATGACTCCTGGAAAAAAACTGATATACTTACTACTTTTACAGAGAAGTTCAACATAAGTCTATGGGAGACAGAGCTTTTTGTAGCATACTTCCATATTAGCTTCACTTTCGGGCCAAAGTCCTCGACCCTTGGTTCAACCAGAATTAGATGAATCAGACAGAAAAATAGGTGAATATGAATAATGTTGATACTCTTAAGCTGATTTTCTTTCTCATTATGTGGGAGGCTGTCAAGTTGGTCAGTTTCATAAAGCATTATTGTGAGGATTCATCAAAACCTTGAACATTTCAAAGAAGAGATGCTGCAGTACACAAAAGGTAAGTTAAATGAGTTTACCCGTAAATGAATACAGAAGCTCTTACAAGGTTCTCCTTGTAAAATAACAAAATCCTTTTTTGGTGAGATTTCTAAGAGCCACAGTAGCAAATGCCATTAACCAAAGAATGAAGAAACTCTTTAATACCCTTGAGCAAGGCAGTCAGCCCATAAAATACACTGGTGACACTGCACACAGCAATGTTCTCAACCCTGAAAACTATTTCTGAACCCACAGTGAAACGGTAGGATGATATAAATCTTTAGGGGACATATTGTTATTCTGGCTGCCACAGAGGTTTTGTTGCTCCTTTGAAGGACTATATGTCTCAAACTTCAAGGAGTGCAAGTGCGACAACTTGACAATTTCAGGCTTTGTCTTTTAAAAAAAATATGAAGAAGACCACGCCTAAACATTATGGCATCTTCAAAGTTTAACCCTGACAGACATTTTAAAATTTTACTGAAACTTTGAGTTGTGTTCATCACTAACATAAAATAGTTCCACACACTTGTATTATTTGGTATTACTTTGACAATTTATTTACCAAGAAGCTGTGGCTCAGTGCTGCAGCGAGGCCTTTAATCAGCTCAAAGAGACAGGACCACATTACTCTTTTGCTGGCATCCTTACATTGGTTTCATGATTGATTTTAAAATTTGATTGATAACTTCTAGTGTTTGTCAATGCGCTGCTCCCAGCTATATTTTGGACCTATGAGCCATTGTGTAGCCTAAGAGCCCCAGGCAGTGCTCTGCTGATACTGGCTTTGTTACACCAGCTGAATCAATGTTCCCCCTCAAATCACCTTTCAAGACACAATTCAGCTTTTAGTATTGTTGTTTCCTTCATACACTATTTGTTCTTATGACCGTGCTCTTTGACCTGCCTGCACATCAAGCACTTTGTGTTAAAACACCTTTTCTTCCTATTCTTCATTTCAAGACAGAATTTATTTGACACTCAGCACTTACTACTGCTGGAAATTGTATAGTTATATTCTGCAATTTCATTTCTATGAATTGTATTTTTGATACGCCATAAATTGTAAATCATAAATGGAGCAAGCACCTCAAGTTATCCTCAGTATTTTGTTGAAAACAACTCAATTATAAATAATATGAATGATGTGGTAAACAAATTAAATACATTTTTTGTGAGTGCTGGACCAAAATTGGCTGAAGCCATCACCAACACAGGGACAAGAGAAGAAAAGGTTGTTGATGATGAAGTCAGATGTGTGGACAGAAATCCCAGCTCATTTTTTTCTTCAAGCAGTAGAAGAAAAAGAAATTATAGAAATTGTCAATATGTGTCAGACTAAAATGTCTACTGATTGGAATGAAATTAACATGACTGTCAAGAATGTCATTGGAAGTACTGTACAACCATTAACTTACATTTTTAATCTGTCTTTTTTAAGTGGCGCGTTTCCACATCTAATGAATGTGCCTAAAGTTGTCCCTTCATATAAAGTGGAGACAAACATCTCTTTACTAATTATAGGTCTGTATCCTTACTTTGCCAGTTCTCTAAGATACTAGAACAACTTTTCATAAAGAGGTTAAACAATTTTATGGAGAAACATAAATTACTGAGCGACAGTCATTACGGATTCAGAACCAACAGATCATCAGCTATGGCACTCATTGATTTAATAGAGGAAATAACCAATTGTATTGACAAAAATAAGTATGCAATGGGTGTATTTTTGGATCTAAAAAAACCATTTGACACGATTAACCATGACATACTTCTAAAAATAATGGAAAGGCATGGTATTAGAGGGGTGGTCCTTAAGTGGCTAAAAAGCTATGTAGGGAACAGTTTGTAGACATAGATGGAATCGGATCAGTTCGTTTGGATATTACATGTGGTGTACCACAAGGGTCTGTATTAGGTCCAGAAGGGTTTATTTTGTATATAAATTACATTTGCATCAAAGATTATGAAATTTGTTCTGTTTGCAGATGACACAAATATGTGTTGTTCTGGTGAGAATTTGCAGCAGCCTTTGGAGGTGGTCATGAAGGAGATGGATACATTAAAACAAGGGTTTGATACGAGTAAGTTAGCATTAAATTTGAACAAAACCAAAATGATGTTGTTTGGAAATCGTAAAATAGATATAAATATAAAGCAATTTAAAAAGATGTACAGGAACAGAAGTACAGGGCGGAGAACTGAGGACTGTCAGTTATGTTGATTATGTTATTTTATTTCATTTTGTTGTCGGAGAAGCACCCGCAAAGTGATAATGTATTTGTAAATAATACAAACGTGAAGATGTTTATGTTATTTAGGAATAGAAAAAACGGGTAGGACCTTATAAGTTTATACTTCTTCCTACTCGCTTTGAAACGTGCACCATTCTGGACATGGATATTTATTTATCTTTATCTCGAGATATTGTTGTATGTATTCCAGCTAAGACTTGTCTTGTTGATTTGACAGTTGATTTGCCTGTTATCTGTTCGAAATAAACGATCTAAACTAAACTAATTGTTGATTTAAATGTATAGTTTATTGTCAGCAGTCTTGGAGAAGGTCCTGGGTCCGGCCGGGACCTTGTCCGTGTGGAGCTCACATGTTCTCCTTGTTTCTCTGGTTAGACATGTAGTGGTTAACCGGTCGCTCTAAATTGCCGCTAGGTGTGAATGGTTGTCTGTCCACATGTCAGCCCGGTGATGAACTGGAGACCTGAACCCCGACTTCACCCGGTGTCAGCTGGGATCGGCTCCAGTCCTGCCAGGACCCTGCGAAGGATTGAGAAAATGAATGGAAAATGAATAACATAAAATAATTTTGTGTTAAATGGTAACACATTTTTGTGTAGAGTTTTAAGTATATTTTTAACCCTTAGATGCTGTTCCTCCCTTCAATGAATCCCTTCAAAGCAATTATCTATACCAAATTTCTAACAGCAGACGTGTTCATTCTTAGTTAATGTTTCAGAGAGTGTTTTTTTAGGTTTTACACAACTTGTTCATGGAAAAAAACATTTAGATAAAAACATAATAGCCGTGATGATTGAAATATATTTTATTGAAACTGAAACCTTAAGTCCATTTCAGATTTGGTCAAATTTGAGTCTCAGTCTCAAAATACAAAGATTTGCACAAACTTGCACAAAAGCATACTTTAAAATAAATAAATAAAATTTCTTTTTGCACCTTTTTTATCGCCCTGCGATGAACTGGCGACCTGTCCAGGGTGTACCCCGCCTTCGCCCAATGTCGGCTGGGATCGGCTCCAGCC
>JAPQRN010000002.1:6580321-6637779 GCA_037367275.1 Coranthus polyacanthus
GCTGGGATCGGCTCCAGCCCCCCCGCGACCCTCCAGAGGAGGATTAAGCGGTTACAGATAATGACTGACTGACTGACCTTTTTTATCACTTTAATATATATACATGTTTCACTTTAGGAATAGTCAGACTCTTTTCATTAACATGCCATTTTACTGTTACTGTTTTTTTTCATTTTACTGTTCAAATTTGACTCGAACAGTGTATAAGGGTTAAACCACTTGTGTAGCCAAGGACAGCACATAATGTGTTGCTTCTGCATGACACAGCTTTGCATCAATGTAACATTCCTGGCACATTCATTGGTTTAAAACCATAAACACAGTGTCAAGATGAACACAACAAACATTGTCCCAAAACTCAGAATTTAACACAATCTGTCAGTTTTAACTATTAATCCTTTCTTAGAGTGCATCTGTGACTAAAGTAAGTAAAATGAATGAATGATATTCCTAAAGGCTGGCAATATGACAATGTTCAAACTGAGGAGATGAATAATGAAAACTGAGGATAGTTTATACTGTAACGTTAACTCCCGATGGAGGTGTCGAGGCGGTCCCCAACTCTACCGCAGCAACTTATGGACGTTAGCTAAACGGCTGCCATGTTACTTCATTCTATTTTCTGTTCTATCGCCTTCACAGTTAGGTTTAGCGTGTTATGTGTCATTTACCTTCATGTTAGAGTAGCATTTAAGACATATAAACATATGTTTAAAGTATTGGAAAATCCTTAATGAGCAACAATAACTAGGCTCTAGGATCGGCGTTCCTTGTCGGTCATGTTGATTGTTCACTTTAGAAGCTTTCCTTATCAGTTTGTTCTAATCATGGCTGCCACCTGTCGGTCATTTCACTCCGCTAGGAACCTTCCTAAATGGTAAAGACTCATCTCTGATTGCAACCTCGGTGTAACACACGGTCGCTAACGTTAGCTATAAGACCTATCAATTATTCTTCTCGTGCTACTGCTACACTGTGTTCAAGCACTACTATTATCCCATAATGATCACGCTGTGCAAAGGTTGCATAATCTTGCTTGAACATCCAGTACAGTATAAAACTAGAGCGTTGATAAACTTACCTGATGTCTATTGCAGCTACGCACTCATCTACATTGGCAAGACCTATGCGAGTTGACTGTTTTCCATGTATTTTTCTTTTTTTTTTGTAGCTTAATTGTTACATAGTCTATCATTGACACATAGCTGATTAAATTCCAGTCCTAGTTAGGAAAATGTTTCTGATACAAAACCTGATTGCCTTGTTTTGCTGCTGCTGTTTTATCACTACTATAAATAGGAAAATGTGAATATTTTTGAGGAGAAGCAGCAACTTTTGAGGGGAGAACAGAACCTGTGAGGTGATAATTATAAAATATTAAAACTGTTAAGCCTCTAAAAAAGTAGTGAGAGCTTCGTGAACATACCCCTCCAAATGTCCCTGTGTTGTTTCTAGCATATTGGAGATCATATAAAAATTAGGTGGGTTTCCTAAAGGCAGAATTATTTTTTTTTTTTAAGATGCCCTATTGAATACACTTTAATGAAAGTGAATAATTGCAGCACTAACAGTAGCGTTCATTAAGGAGAACATGTTCACGCTCAATGCGCAATACAAACAGAAGAAATAAAAATTAAACAAAAGTGATGAAACACAATTGCTGGTTATGCAACATATTGAATAGATAGATAATAAAAAGGATATTACGTTATTAATATTTGCTGATGTCCTTACAGTTGTAGATGTGGTAATCTCACTTCCTTCATAACTATGGAATCATTCAATTTGACGCATTGTGTTGGTTTGAGCTGAGGGTTGTCGCCGCTATCTGTTCCCATGTTAAATATAAGGCAGGCATTAGTGAGAGCAGACTAGACTACTTTGACAGTCAGAGCCTTATTCAGCTTGGACATGCAGAGATTTTCACTGTCTCATCTGAGTAAGACACAAAGACAAATGTCATCCTAATAATGTCAGTATTTTGGTGATTCTGACTTATTTATAGACCAGCAGTGGGGGATGAAAGGGACGATTGTCTGAAGTTAATCCTCTAAAGGGATTTTTGGTTTTGAACACCCCAGGAATCCAGCGTTGTAAGATTTTTCATGTATGCTGCAAATTTGCAACAAAAACTGTGTTAATACGGTTGGTCTGGATACTTATGTATACAGTAAATGAATATTAATAGGCTCCAATACGCAATGTTCTTCAAACAAATAACCTAAACTGCATTAATGTTGCACTATGGAAAACTACAGCAATAAATATCATCTCACTGAATTATTAATGAGTATCCACAAGTTCTTGGTTCAGAGTTGTCAGCCATTCTTTAATCAGCACTTTGTTTTTGACTTGTTACTTACTCAGTAATTGCTAATTATGCTGATTTTGTCGACTAAAAAAACAATGCTGTGATGCATTTAATGATGCTACTCAACATAGTGTATAGTTTTTTTTATTTTTAAGAAATATTATTTTAAGAGCAGTGCGGTGTTTCTGTAATACGTTTAAATTAACATTAACATACAGGAGTCAAAGATGTAAAAAAGAATGCACCTTATATACCTTAAATGGCAACTGTAGTCTCAGCCAAAACACTCAAGAGGTCAAAAAAGCTGTCAAGAACAGTTTGAAAGAATGATTACCATTTACCCTTTCTCCATCTAGTCCCAAACAGGGAGAGAAAAAGACCTGAACTCTTTCAAACCCAACTGACATTTTTCAGCAAGGGAGACCTTTGATTTCTAATTGTGATATAGATCATAAATGGTGTGCACTACACCCACGGGTGTGTTTTGTGTAGAGCTGTAGCTCTTAAAGTGTGAGATGATTTTTTTCCCCCTCTAATGTCCATTTGAGGGCTTTGGGGCTTTGGATGATAGAAATCAGTGACATTTGGAGTCTCCATAACGAGTAAAAGGTGAGTGAGGATGAAATATGCAACAGGAAAAGATGGAAGAGGGAGAACACTGTCACACATGGCTGGAGCTTCCAAGGCTAACCACTTCTCGTTAGGTTTCATCAAATGCTGCAGATGTGGTGCTTTATTGGAGGGAAGTGCAACAGGGACTGTACATTACTTCTAATGGTTTTTCAGTTTAAAAACATATATATTTCTGAAATGAAAAAAGCATCTGCACTCTCAATTCTGTGTCTTTTGATTTCTAATGTTTTCATTAAAACATTATTTACTGACGCTTTTTCATTTGTTTGGTCATTTATAGCCCCAGCATCTCAGTTAAGTCTTGTGGTATTTAAAAAAAACACATATACATACATTTTCACACACTGTAGGCACTAATTACATTTCATATGTTCCTAAAACATGTGCACCTTCACTAGATACAGTGTTGCGTAACATGGACATGACATTTTCATTTAATTATGGTTATTTTAGAGGGCAAAGTACTGTGATATTCTTAGTAAGTAAAATGTACGAAAGGTTGCAAATAAGAAGTGACAGTCTCGAGAATCATAGAATTTACTGTATGTCCTGTGAATGCATTCAAGATGCTCTGAGGTAGAGATCTGCTTTTAAAGCCATTTCTGCAATGACTTGAGAAGCTATTTTTCCAGATCAGTTAATAGAAGTTTAGGGTTTAACTCCAAAGTAATGAAATCACCACCGTAAGCTTTACAACTGTACATATGGTAGCTAGGTCACAAAGGTGCATGCAAAAAAAAAAAAGCAATCTTAGCAGTAAATCCTCTGCACATTGTTCATCCTCCGTGCCTGTTCCGTTCATCTTTGTTTGAAATATCATGTTAGGAAAAGTTGGCCTCTGTAAAACTCATTGTGTGCTATTTCTTTGAAATATATCAAAGCCCAGATGTCTGATCCTTTTTCATAGTCAATAAATGCCTCGAACAGAAAAGCGATCAACATGAAAATGTAATATATGACATAATGTGTCCCTAAGAATGATTTTGCCAAGCGGCATCACATACATGCATCCTATGGATAGATGGAGATACAAGTTAACAACATACATGAAGTAGTCATAATCAAATTTGTAAATGTAGACACATTTTGTGTCTAGGCTAGTCATATATGTCAGTACAGGAAATTGTTCCAGTTTCTGATTGGTTGTAATAGATCTGTTGTACATACATGTACATGAATGTTTTCACTTCATATGGACATATAAGGAAATCCATCACATGCACATGTTACATTTGTGTAAGGGTTGCATTGTTTTCACTAGTGATGAAAATACTGCGCATTTTAAACTCCATGACATGGCTTGTGGAGAGCGATTAGCTTTCTAATATTTAGGTGTTTCTTGCAAAAACAGAGATCAGAGGAGCCTGAAAAGCCCAGTCGTCTTTTATTGGTCGACTCGAACCTCCAGCCTCCTCTCTGGAACGACCAGCAACGCCTCAATGACGACCCAGTAACGACTCGTAACTGCTCACTAGATTGTAGGTCCTCTGCACTAGACATTGGCATTTCAATGAATTACTATGCTATAGGTTCATTATAGACCTTTTTCACATAATCCGGAAGCAGAAAGATGATGAGTAAATGCATTTCTGCTTTTACGTGCAGCAGTGTTTTGACATTTAAAAATGGATCCCGGCTACATTACTTTCAGCGTCCATACTTAGCTTCCCGAAGTTCTAATAAGATTCAGCTATTAAAAAAAAAAAGATCTTGATAATAGTGTAGCGTGACAAAAAAGGATCATTACAGTCAAATCTTACTGACCTGCGGGTTGACGTGCAACGTAGTCATGATCTAGTAGTTGAACTATTTCAGCTTTGTCTCCTCCACCAGATGAACAGGCGATTAGATGCTTATTAGGCCGTTCATATTCTCCATTTTTTGTGGAGCTGTAAAATTGTTCCAAGCAAAATGACCACTTTTTAGTCGCAGCCTTCTGCAATGTAATCGACTGTAGTCGACTGCAGACATAGGTTCTGCCTCGCTTGACCTGGAAATTTGTTCCTTCATCTCGCCATAGTGCCTGTATCCACTTGGATTTCAGGTCAGGGGTCAGGTCAATTTCTCAGTTGCGCCAATCACGGCAATCACTAGAATTTCAGCTATGCCTCATTGTTTTACCCCTGGATGACAATGCGGAAGTGTGAAAAAGATCTGTTATGAGTACAGGATAAGTCATCAAAATATTTTGTTTCCAGGAAATGAGAAATTAAATACCATTAAGAATACTTACAAACATATTTCTGTCATAGTTGGGGCATATAGGTGATATGTAGCAAAAGACATGTCGTATACTTAAAGGTTCATTGTGTGACATTTAGTGACATCTAGTGGTGAAGTTGCAGATTGCAACCTACTGAACACCCCCCCTCACCCTCCTCTACAGTGGCCACAGAAATAAGTCTCTCATTGCAATTAGTGTTTTGTTCTGGTCTTTGTAGTCAAGGGGATTGTAACTCTGGTCCACACTGTGGACATGGCTGGATGCCACCTGCTATAAAATGGAAAAAAAGAACAAGAAGAAGTCTGACCTGAGCTACAGTGGAAACATGGCTGTGCAACATGGTGGACTTCATGAACGGCAATCTGCTCCCTCTGTAGAAATAAACAGCTCATTCTAAGGTACTAACAATTCTCATTTCCGTGTGATTATACACTAATGAGAACATAATTGAATGAATATCATATTCCATTTCTGCAATTAGATCCTCCTAAATCCCCCTAAATCTTCCACAATATTAATGCTTTTCACTAAGGTGTTTAAATTCCCGTAAATACAACACTCACTTTGAGCCATGTGTGTCAAACAACACCAAGCTTTTATCAGCTGTACTGGAACAAAGTTGCAGTTAAAGAAGTGTTTACCATGATGAATAACATAATCAGAAATAAAGTGAAACTGAGGAGTAAATGCATTGCAGCTACAAGACAGATTCTGGTGCTTGATATAAATCCATATAAGTCCACCTCAGGAATGTAGGCTCTGATGCTTCGCTATGGTTTAAGCATTCATATCTCAAGTAAGTGAAAACTGTAGCATGGTGCGTTCTGTATGATAGTCATGCACAAGTATCAGAACCGACAGGTAGTCTCAATTATTCTCTCTGTGTGCTGTTGCAGAGTATTCAGTGGCATTGCAATTACAGCCGGGGAAAAAAGAGGAATCGATGAAATGTAGACCAATTTTAACCACATGGTATGAGATGTGTTGTTTGTAGTGATAACCTGCCAAAACATCTAACTGCTATGTTCTCAGATGAATGTAGTTATTAGTGTGAATTAATTCAACTGTGATATAATACCACATTCATAATTGCAAAATTAAACTATTGGCACAGTCATTTTTCATATTGATGACTCTGAACAGTGGATTCAAATTCTGATCCCCTTTATTCTGAGTGTTAAAGGAGCCCATGCATTGATAAGGAGGACATTAATTGCTTTACCAGCCGCGTAGGGCTGAAGGAAAACTGTCTGCTTCAGCAATGGAGGTGACAAAGAGATTAGATGCAGGAAAGATGCCGCTACGAGTTGTCAGCTAACGCCAGTCCCGGCCTCAGTGACGCCTCAGATTGGCATCGCTTACTGGAAAGTGCTCAGTCACACAATAACAGCGTGTCAGCGTCTGGCAAAGAGAGACTGAAAGAACTGAGCGAGAGAATGAGGAGGAATGAGGATAATGTTTAATATCTCTACTCTGAAGTAGTTAACAAGCTACTTCTGTATATTTCTATAGTGGTGATGGCAGTAATTTTCACTGCAACTCATGTTGGAGAGTGGGTGGGTGTCATTATCATCCATCATCCAGAATTTAATTTCTATGTGATGTCATACCCATCCATTACACTCAATTATTATTCTTGACTTGCTTTCGGTGCAAGAAATTAGTAATTAGTTGAGGGAATATTTGTTCTGTACCTTTTATGAGGCATCACATTTCTTTACCAGTATGCCAACTTATATATTCAAATTTATTTGATGTGTAAGATGAATAATTATAGGTGAGAACTGTATAATAACATAGGAACAGGCCTAGTTTCATCTTATACTGTACACGGCGAAGCATGGCATTAATGAAAGCGAAACTGGAGACTTTGTGCTAAGACAAAGAAAGCCATCGGTCTTACTGTCTTACAGTATAGTTTAATATTGCCATGGGTCATAAAATCATGACCAGTGACCACTTCACACTGGAATGTGATGCTGGCCACATAAATAAAAATAAAAACAAAAAAAAAATGGATCTGAGTAATAAATCTTAACTGTGCGCTAAGGCTGGCATTGTGAACATAGCCAAGGACACTTTGACATGCACAGGAACAATGTGGATTGAAGCACCAATCTTCTGCTCTGTGGTCGACCTGCTCTCCCTCCTAAGCCACAACCACCCCTGTGGTTGGTCTTGGTTCATGCTCTCGTTGCTCCCATTTTGCCCTTTATCGAGACCGAGGCAAGACCGAGACTTTGAGGGGTTCAGACCAAGACCAAGGCAGGACAAGACCAAGACCAGACTAGATACACAGCAAAGGCATTACGGCAACCAAGGTTTTCAAATATTACCAACTGATATGCACAAATGTGTCACAAAATGCACATGAACATTAATGATATCCCTACAGGTGTGGTCTTGACTGAAATAAAATCCAGAGTCCTCTTTGTCTGAGACATTGATTAAAAATATACTGGAAACCAAGACCATTTTGAGTAGTACAACATGAGTAAATAGTTCATTTAAATCTGTGATTAAAACAAGTTGTAAAAAGGAAAGCTCAGAAAAAAAAAGTCTTTTCACAGTGAAACACAAAGGAAGAAGGCTACTCAAGTGTGATTGGAGATCTGAAAGCAGTGACATCTGTCTATATGTGAGGGAGTGATAAATGCCTGTAGTAGTGCAGTGTATAGTGGAGTTGTATAACAGGCCGTCAGCTACAACACTGTTAAAGCTCCATTTGTATCATTTGTATTTGAATAGTGTGAAATAACTATGTTTTCACATATCTAAAATGACCTCCAGTGAAATGTGTGCAATTTCTACATATTAAAACACTTTGAACGTGTATGTGTATGCATATAAAGGAGTCTTCAGCGTAAATTAAATTTGTGATTATATGCACAAACGTAGGAGTCCTGGAATCTCTCAAGTGGAGCGCAAGTTAGATTTTACTCATCTTGGCCATGTGGTTGTGCAGAGAAGGACAAAATAACAAGTGGGTGGCCTTCTGTAAAGATGAGGCAGGAGCTTTGTACTCTCCAGAAAGGACACATCATGGTCAAATCACAGCTGTTTGAAGTTTACTGCAATAATATCCCCACTTTTTTTAATGAAAAGAGAAAAACCGGTACATAGAAAATAAACTCGGCTATGTGCAGACTTCAAACACTGCTAAACACACACACATTATATTTTACTTCAAACATCTAGGGTTTACTAGAAACATCATCAACTGTGAAAGACTAACTGATCTATTATCCCTTTTTTTATTGTGTTATAGAATTAATCTCTTAACTGATTCTTTCTAAATAAATCTGCAGGCTCATATCATTAACAACTGTCCTTTTGTACCTGCTCTGTCGACAGCACGGCTGTTGCTGCATTGTCAGTGCCAAAGCTGCCAACACTGTGAAGATTTTGATAATGACCGTTCTGTTTTACACTTCCTATGAGCGCACTACTGTCACTTGGTAATGAAACACTCCTAAATCTACAGATGTGCAGAGCATAAAAGCAATGCGAGATGCAAATACAACTGTACTGTAATTAAATTATTGCACACATACTTAAACTGTATCATTAAAAGAAACACGCACACTCATACATTTCATTGTCCGTTGGACAGCGTGCTCCGTGTGAACAGAAATGTCTCATGTCCTCATGTAAGTGAACGTTTGAAGTGACCCTGAAGAAGACAGATGATTTCTTTCCCACACCTCCATCATTTTTCTATAGCTAAACTTTCCAGAGGAGATAAAAATGCACATGAAGTCAGAGTCAAAAAAATGGTAACCCCTGAAAAACGCAGCTGTCAAACATCAGCTCCATAATAGCCTAGGTTTAATGTACTATCTGGAAATTAAGACAGCACTTTATAATGAATTACTTTTTTTAAAATAGTTATTGTTCAGAGATTATTTAGTTGGAAGTACATCTTAACCAGGTATAATTGTAACTTGAATTGATGGGTGCTTCTAAGAAGTGGTTGCCAACTGTTCTTGGAAGAACGCAATTATATCAACCTAAAGTGGTCACAACTACATATACTTAGGCTACATCCCCACTAGCGTCTCCGTCTCCGTTGCATTGCGGCAAAGTTTCAGAAATAATCTCCGAACACGCCTGAAACGCATATCACATGTCGAGAGGGGGCTGATAACACCACTAGACACGGGATGGTAAAAAGGATGCAGACATATGCGTAGGATGATACAGAATCTATTCAAACTGTGGTAAACATTGTGTCAGAACTTTTATATTAAGCTTCTCAAAGAGTTGTAAGACTTTAGTCACTTTTGAATCGACGTTGGACAGGGAGGACTGGTGTGGCTGGGTCTGTCAGAATGCATTTAGTCTGTTTTGTTGGCTGTGTGATACTGACGTCCACCCCGGTGCACCTCAACAAATCCGCAGCTTTTCTCTGAGACAGGCAGAGTGTGAGGTGGTTGGCAGTTTGCCCTCGGCTGATGAGGTGTCATCAGGAGATTTTGTGTGTGGCTGTGCACCTGGAAATGTGCATGTTTACAGCACCTGTTTATAGCACATTTGACTGTGAGGAAGTACCTACTGCACTGAAAAGAAAAGATATTCGACAAATAAATATATACGCTGTCACCAAAAAATGCCCAAGACAGATAACAGAAGGTGGAGGACGCTTGGCGAGTAGTTATATAGTGACATAAATCTAATAAGGAGAAGTTAAGGGTGGATGGTTGGGATATGAAAACTATATGAACTTGAGAAGAAGAGTCTGTCTCTTGTTTGTTTTTGCTTTTTAAATGTGATTCTTCTATAACTGCATGTTAATTATTGTAACCATGATGGTGAAGGTCCTCTAACCATAACAAAATTCTTATTGTATCCTAAACTGGTGTCGTTTTTTAAACCTTGAGCCCAGTTCAGACCAGTGTATCGACACAAGAGTTTTGGTTTTTTTTCATCATTTGGATTTGGTAGCGTCTTAAAATATGTCTGAGGACAGTGACAGTGAGTCATTTACTACTCTGGTATTTATTGAAATGGCGAAGCGATTCTCGGAGTAGTTCTGTTGTTTAGAGGAGTTGGTGTCACCTCTAATAATGAGAGAAAACACAGACAGTGGAGACAGGATTTACCAGGGAAACGGCTGATCATTTCACTGTGTTTCACGGTAACAGGTGAGCTACTAAATATACACACTGTGCAACTGTGACATTAAAAAACAGTGTTGTCTCATTGCAAATCTTTGATCTGAACTGGGCTTTACCAAACCATATTTTGTCACAGCCTAAATGCAGCAAAAGTGGTTATGTAAAATTTTCAAGTCCCCATGAAATCAGGGAAATCAGTTTAAGTGCAGCCCAACTATAGCCACAGTCACGCGGGACTACCTGGGGACCTCGGATTATTTGAGATCATTTTGGAGGTTGTCTGTGCGTCCCGCGTGAATTTGCCACATCCATAATTTGATTTCATTTTTTCGCCAAACACAGAGGTCCTGTGATAACATTAGTGTGAATCGGCATCTCTGTGATTTGCAAAGTTTTTTGTTTCCTCCGCGCATTTATTCTGCTTATTTCCTGGTTGACAGTTACGGAGGCTATGCTGGCCATTACAAATGAACGTTTTGGATGCTATTTAAGGAGGCTCGCGTCACAGGATGGAGACACATTCAGAAGACAAGAGCAAGATCAGACCCAGCCCACCTCACCCCACCCCCTGACAAACATCTGGATATGCAAAAGCAAATAGCACTCAGCTAGCTGTGTTATGGTGTTCAGTAACTGGGACTGACAGATCGTCTATGGTTATTGTTTATTTATGTACTGAGGAGAGTGCAGGTAAAGTCAGTTTTTCTTCTCCCTGCTCATTTTTGACCATGACATGTGCAAAAAGAGTTGTGTTTAATAATTCGCTCTACTTCGTTTATTGCTGAGCTGTGCATTACCATGGACGGAACTTATAAAAAATGAAATGAACTGAGATGAAATATCAGAGGCAGTGTTGCTAATTAGTGTTTTAAGTTGCTAATCAAGTTGTTAAAAATTTGAAATGTGTTTTAGTATCATATATTTTTATTGAAACACACGCTTTAATGTGATATTTTATTTTGAAACTAATTTTGTTTATTTTACTTCATGGCAGATGCAACGTAACTTTTCACAGCAGACACGTGAACACTTCGCACAACATATTTTTTTTAACATGTTTTAATTCTATATAGGTGTGCTATTTTCTAGGCTTTGGTTACTGCTCTAACGAGCCAAATGTCTGTCAGGAAAAATGTCTATTCAGGTTTTCAGTAGGTGCAGGTTCAGTAAAACCTTCTGGACAAAATGCACCTGTTTGTGCCAAAGTTAACTGAATGTTTTTGGCTTGACATTTAGCTTTTTTGGAATCTTTTGCTACAGACAGGTTCATTTCGGGCTCGCCGTGGGACTGTGTGAAACAGGTGTTTATACTGACCTCCACGCCACCCCTCTTTATCATATTATTATTGTCATTTATCAGCACGTGTTGGAAAGAAGCTACAGTAAGTTAACCTCCTGTACAGATCCACTGGGCAAGACGTTTTTATTTAACACAGTCACAGTTTTATAGTAGCCAAAAGTAGTACTCTGCACAGAAACCAGGGACCCTTAGACTTATTTAAAAAGTACTGCGGGTAAGCGATGAAGCAGATTAAGTGTGACTATGACAACACACAGCATGAATAAGATAAAATATAGTTTCAATTTAACAGTGTTCTGGGTTTTAATGCAGACATCTCTCACATAGACCCTTGGTGCCACCTGTGTCGGGCTGTAGAGCAAAATGTTTGCTGTTCGGTGATATTTATTGTGATAATATTTTGATAAAGGCAGAAAAGGCACCAACTAACTAAAGCTGTCTGGTGAGGTCTCTCAGTGCTTGCCTTCTTTTGCTGATGGCATTTATTTTAATTTTAATTTGTCAGGAAAAACCAGCTTCTCTTTGTAGAACCAATTAATCAAGGGAAATTCATACAGACTGCATGCATTTGTTAGTGTTACATCTGCTTTCTTGGTGCAGAAAGAATTATTTACATTCACATGTTAAATGCAAAGGATGTTGCACGGAAATGGATGGATGTGTGAGTAGCGCCGTGCGTTCTCAAGGTGATCTATCACGCTGCTTATCCCTCTTGTCAAATCTGCTGAATTTGCTGTTTGCTTTTTTTCAAAGCGTTCTCAAACAGAGCTGAGGGGATTCATGTTTAAAAAAAAAACCCAGAGACTGAACCAATCAGGGACTTTTATCCTATTTTCATGCAAATACATTTGTTGTATCAGTACTTTTTGGGCCGCATTACTTTGGAGGACTGTCATAAACTGAATGTCATTTTTTTCCCCCCTCAACAAATTCAATAGCAGCAGGAGGTTTATTGTAATCACTGTCAGTACAGCGTGTCTTTATCCGCAATTTGTACATTGCCCAAGGGTGGAAGCATTACAAGGTTGTTGATACAAATGCAACACAACTATGGATAAGGATTTTAGGAAATGTAACAACTCCAAAATCACATCAGCAGGGTGCCTTTAATGAATCACTATGATTTTATTTTGCCTTTGAGACAAGCCTGCATGTATACAAGAGAGAAACAGACAAAATTATTTTTCTGGTTTCCAAAAACTAAATGTTTGTGAGCACGAATGGTCTTTTTCAGTGACAAGCAATTTAAAGAGTAATTACATAGTGTTCCTTGATGTGTATTCTCTTAGTAAAACATGCATTCTTTATCAGTCTAATAATAAATGCTGATGTGATGTTTCATCCATGATTGAAGATGTTTTTAAATTTGTTTTGTGTTATTTCACAGTCCGTTGCCAGAATAGAACGTTTCCACCGCACATTTCTGCAAACAACGGATGCATATAATCTCATTGTAATTTGTCACTGAAGGATTCACTACTTCTTCTGCCTTTCCTTGAGAGGCTGGAGGGTGGATATAATCCAGGACTTTGCTGGAGTTCACAGACCCAAAAGGTAAATTTGGTGTTTTCACAGGACCCGAACTTGAAAAAATACATCATGATCCGCCTTAACATTTACATTTATAAACTACAGGTGAAAAAAACAGGGCAAACCATGAATTTAAAATCGATATGAAATGCATTTCATGATAAAAGGACATCACAACAACAGTCAGATACGTTTCTCACCGTATCATAAAAAGATTTTTATCATAAAAGGTTTTAGCAACTAATTCCTAAAAAATGCTGTAGTGAAAGAAGAAAGGAATGACAGATGTAAGCCTATGCAAGTACACAAAGGAAATAAGAAAAAATATAAACTTTGCTGCTTGCAGAAGCCTGGTCACTTGAGTCCATAGATAATCAGGTGGTCCTAACTCACCTAAAACATTTAGTGTATACGAATTGGAAGAAGGCAAGGAAAAATATACATGTTTCTATTTTTCTTGAGTAGCAGTAGAATTGTCACAAAAAAAAAAAAAAAATAGATGTAATGTGAAAGTTTCATGTTATAATGTGAAGCCACAGATCGACACTCAGTTGACAAACACAAAATGAATCACTTATCAATAATAATACCAACCTGCTCAGTAACTTTATGACACCTGAACTTACTGGCCACATAAACCACACAAACAGAGCAACAGCATCGGCTTAATCTAATCTAACAAGAACTAGACCTAAACTACACAGTAACCAACTATAAATAGACAATAGGCTACTACAGTCAGCTTAATTTGATGACGATGATTGCGGCAGTAGACGATGGCTTGATTGAATGATTATTTCATTACAGTCCAACGTTTCAGTCAGTTCTCTTTCAAAGGTGAGCAAGAACAAACAGTTCAGTTTGTTTGTTCAGTACTGATGGCAGTTTTTTATCTGACATACAGTTGAAAAGAGTCTTTCATCAATGCAGCTGGTTATGGTATTGTCAAACACGTGCGGATCATTTTGGGATATAAACATGAATGTGGAAACACATGACGGACATGATGGAAAGACCCTGTCCTCTCCCTCTGCTTCCTGTAACAATCTTAACTGAACTGCTTTGTTTCGAAACCTTTAACTTCAGTCAAAAGTAGTTAGGTAGTGGAAGGGCTCCTGTTCCTCAGTGCAATTACATGGATAGATAGACGATAGATAGATACTTTATTGACCCTTGACAGGAGGTCATTCTGTTACAGCAGTGATGTTCACAGTCAAAAAAATAAAGAGTTAGAGAGATAATGAGTTAAGTAAAATAAATACAGTAATAAAAAATGCAGCGGGCTTGGTCGCAAGACTTGACTTACGGCATTTGTGAAATGCACCTTTACTACATCAGAGTGTAAGGTAAGATGTACTATTACTTGTTTATCTATTTGCAGCTAATGCATCTGTTTTTTTTATAATTCTGCTGGATGTACCAGGTTTAGATTTAGACGGCACAGGTACATCTGGGCACACCTGCAGGTGTTTTGCAGACTTTTTCTTTATCGAACCAAGACCGGTGTCTTTCCCTAACCCTTAAATCAAGGGCTCTCATTGCCTATAAACCGAAACAGAAAAATAATTAAACAGCTCCATATAAATACAGTGGAAATCTCAACACTCATATCAGGTCAAACTGATCATTATAAGCAGATGATTATTATAACCGAACCTTTAATTTGTCAGTCTGTAAAACCAATACTTTTTGGTTTAGAGCTCCATATTAAACTGTTGGTAGTGAGAAATACTGACATATAGAGAGAGAGATACAGTATTCTGCTGCCTGAATGTATGTCGTTGGAACTGTGAGAAAAACCTGGTCCAACACTGAATTCCAGTGGCACAGGGTTTGTCCCACTCAGCTCCTTGTGGTTATGGTTCAAAGGATACAACATGAACGCAACATTAGCCTTTACTATTGCCTCCAGCGGCTTCCCTGTGCAGTTTCCTAAACACCAAAACCCTATGGAAACTCTAACACTGTCCTCTCTCAGGTCACTGCTGACTATTCTACCTTTTCTACCTTACCTTTTCTTTAATTCATGTGACCACACATTATGGATACCCCTAACGAGAGCAGTTTCACTTACAGCTGTGAATTTGTTTTCTGTTGTTGTTCACGAAGAGAAAACAATTTTAAAATGCACGCAGCACTAACCTCGGGTATGAAAATGTGATCACTGTAAGCGAATTGTTTAAACGTCGTTCGTATGGGAATGATTCTGTCCCAGGCCTTTGGATCCATATAAGCGATTGATCACCATAGCCGTGATCCTTATAAATGGTTTCCACTCCCATAATTTATGAGGGACACAGCTGAGCGGTTAAAATACACACGTAGAAATGCGGATATCAAATGTGCTTTTGGTTCACAAACGTCCACATAACATACATATCTGTGGTTTGCATAAATGTACGATGACAACAATGTATTCTGGTGACAGGTTTGAGATATTGCTCAGGATTAGTCTTCGCTTACTGTCTTAAAGTGTTATTTTTTACAGAGTAATTCAGATGAAAAAGAATTCAACGCGTCAAGTCACAAAATTCTGTTTATTAACGTATTTTTTTAAATTATTGAATTAATTAACATAAAAGCAAAATGTGTTCCATTAGATACATTGTTTAACAGTTTAATAACGGAATCAAACGTTAAAGAGAAAGGTCAATACCAGCCCACGGTAATGACTTTTCAATTAGACAATGCTAAATGTTTTGAATGACAGAAAATAAAACAGTTATGTCGAAGTGCATGTGTGTCTTTGTAAACCTGTCTTTTGACAGCTGCATACTTGGATGCCAGAACAGATCACATACAATCATCATCTGTCCTGAAGGGAGTAAGGGGGTGCAAGGTCAGTCAACAAAGTAAACATGCCCTGTTCTCTGTGCAGTGGGTGTAAGAGCCCATTATGTGTGGAAACTCCCTTTGGATGTGTCCTGCTGTCCAAGACTCTGTGCCCTCTGGCCTCATTTGAAAGAGAGACGTGACCTTCAGGCAGAGGAGTGAGACTGCGGCTCAGAGCCTCCCAAATATGTATTATTCAACACAGCGATGAAGCAGAAGCTGCTTACAATAATAAAACATGCAGTATAAACAAATTAATCATTCATTTTGTTTATGCACGTGTACATGTTGTTTCATTTGCTCAAATCGGCCACTTATAGGGACAAATATAATGTTCACGCATTGGCGTTAGGATGTCTTGGGTCCCACTTGGGGGTAAAAAGATGGTCTCATCAAAGTAAACCTGCCGACGTTAAGTCTCTTTTGACATTATGCATTCAGTCGTAGAGTCAACCCCATCCAAAATGTAATACAGTTACATTTTGTTGCAAAAATAATGGCACCCACATTATATTACAAAAGTAATCAGTTCCTTGATTTTGTTGCAGGGAAATGTAATTTATCATTGAAAGACCTGCTACCTTTTTGCCTTAGCTGATTCAGTGACAGACACACTGAATCCAGGATTTTGTCACCATCAAGCAGAGTTTGGATCCCAGCTCCTGTAAGCTGTTAGGTTGAGGCAGCATTGTATTACTCAAGATCAGCCAGTCTCAAGACGTCTATTTGAAGGTCTAAGACAAGGCCTACCTTGTCTTGGTCTCTGACAAAGAGGAATTTTATTTCAAGACCACAACTGTAGGGATATAACTAAATCCATCACTAAAACTTAGTAAGTAAGTACAATTTCTTTTAGAACACTTTTAAACACACTTTAAACTTGTTGATAGACATAATAACGACAATCACAAGCAACAAAATCCTAATACAAAGTTATGGACATAACAACAGACCAAAAGATTAGTGTGCCAGGAAGGCCGATGAATAAAATTGTTTTAGACCTAGATTTAAAAGTAGAGACAGAAGGGACATCTACCAGAGCTTTATTATCAGCTCTAAGGAGCCTGGGAGTTGAATGCAGGTGAAAACGATCAGAAATATAAGATGGAGCCAGCTCATTAATCAACATAGTCTTAAACTGAATCCTGAAGCACACTGGAAGCCACTGAAGGGATGCTAGGACCAGTGATATCGTCACACTTTTTTGTACCCGTCAACAATTTTGCAGCAGCATTCAGTGCCATTTGTAGGTGAGTGTAGAGTGAGTTACAATAGTGTAATCAAGAAGTGATGTGACGTGAACCCATGTCATGAAAAGACAGAATTGGCTTGAGTTTGCTTTTCATTCTTAACTGGTTGAAACTACTCTTAACAACGGAGTTGATTTGATTGTTGAGGGAAAACTCAGAATGAAGGAAGGCACCCAGGTTTTTGCATTTGATATAACATACGGGGTAAGGCGGCCCATCTTACTGGTGAGATGCTGGTGATGGCTTCCGTTTTGTTGCTGACATCATTACTGTTAATTGGTATTAAACTTGCAGCTTCAAATGTAACCATTAACTTGACTCACTTAGAATTGTTAGAGGATCAACGAAATCTTCTGTAATACCATTCCATGACCTAAACCAGTAAGAGCAGTGTCCTAAAGATAACACACATCAATGTGCAAATTCATTGCATAGTCTGCATAGTCATTGCAAAGACTGTAATGACTATGGCTATCACATTTCAAGGCACAGGGTACCCATTTTTCGACATGGAGGACATCCAGACAATACTGTGGTTATGGTTTCATTAGTTTTAGGCATAAAAGCCTAAAACTAATTAGGCTTAGGTTTAGGAGAAGGGTTGGGGTCAGGGTCTACAAAAAAAAGGTTAGGGGTAGAGCTAAACTAAGAAAGACACGGAGCGGAAAAGCAAAAATAAACACAGCATGAGATGGGACACAAACTCTGGTCCACCACATCTACCTCCTACTAACGTTTTTGCTACTTGACGACGTCACCCAGCCCATGTCATCAATTTCCTACGTCTAAGGACTTACACTGACTTCTATCTGACCCCGTGTGTCTGAAATGAATGCAATAGGGGTATTCTGAGCAGCACAATGTGACAACGTAGGAGTGACAAGGGGCTCATTTGGTCTTGTCTTGTCTTCAAAGTCTTGGTCTTGTATAAGTCTTGATACACTGTTGTCTTTGTCATGACTTGGTCTCAGTTGAGGTGGTCTTGATCATAACACTAATACAATAATTGTTCATGGCATCTTTGCTGACCTTTTCTGTATTAAATCTTTCCCTAATCCTAAACCAAAGTGCCTAAACCTTGGCACTATAGAAAGTGGATATACCTTGTCTGTGAACAATTTACATTTACATTAAGCAGCATTTTGCCACTTTGAAATTACATTTATTAACATTTAATTATTTCTTTAAAATAAAAAGTAATATGGCCATCATTATTACACATACATACATTTACAAAAAAATGTATTCAAGGACAATTTAGCTGCATATGAATATAAACTCTGAGCCACAGGGTCGGTAGTGTAGGAACATTTCACATTCAGTCAACACCTGTTGTAAATACTCAGTGGCTGCACCCAGACATAAAACAGATCATTTTAGTTTATTCAAATATGCAATCTGATTCATACCTTCTCAAAGTGTCTGCCAGATTTTGTTTTTGTGAGTAGGCCCTTTTAATGTATTCATGCTGTAAGGAGAAGGTGAGGCGGAAAGAGTGTCATCTTTTGAAATGAGATAAACCTCTTCATTGAGTAATTTGCACAATTTAACATCTGTAACTCTCACAGACAGTTGATAAGTGAGTTTCTGTAATCTTATCTTGGGCTCTGCCATACACAACCCTGTCTCCCAGAAATTACAGTCAACTGCAAATCCATTATTCAGAGAAATATAATCACTCCCTAGATTATGTTCTGAGGTAACAATTTGTATGGGTGGATGGCGACACCAGAGAGCGCAGTCCTCAGACCTGTAGGTTTAATAAGAAATAAGAAATATATATATAAGAAATAGTTATACTCTGGTCAAGATCAGGAAAAGATTGTGGTTTTCTCAATGAAGATAAACACATTTTGATGCATTTTTATGACTTTTTCTGTATAAACCATGTCTAGCATCCATCCATCCATCATCTATCGCTTATCGGGGCCGGGTCGTAGTCTAAGCAGGGAGGTCCAGACTTCCCTCACCCCAGACACCTCCTCCAGCTCTTCCTTTGGGACCCCGAGGCATTCCCAGGCCAGCCGAGAGACATAGTCCCTCCAGCGTGTCCTGGGTCTACTCCGAGGCCTCCTCCCGGTGGGACATTCCTGGAACACCTCCCGAGGGAGGCGTCCCAAAGGCATTCGGAACAGATGTCCAAGCCACCTCAGCTGGTTCCTCTCGACGTGGAGAAGTAGCGGCTCTACTCCGAGCTCCTCCCTGGTGGCTGAGCTCCTCACCCGATCTCGTAGGGTTCGCCCAGCCACCCTGCGGAGGAAACTCATTTCGGTCGCTTGTATCCGGGATCTCGTTCTTTCGGTCATGACCCAAAGCTCAAGACCATAGGTGAGAGTAGGAACGTAGATTGACCGGTAAATCGAGAGCCTCACCTTCCGGTTTAGCTCCATGTTCACCACGACGGACCGATACAGCGACCGCATGACTGCAGACGCTGCACCGATCCACCTGTCAATCTCCTGTTCAGTCCTCCCCTCACTCATGAACAAGACCCTGAGATACTTAAACTCCTCCACTTGAGGCAGGACCTCCCCACCAACCCAGAGAGGGTAAGCCACCTTTTTCCAGTGGAGAACCATGGCCTCGGATTTGGAGGTGCTGATCCTCATCCCTGCCGCTTCACACTTGGCTGAAAACCGCCCCAGTGCACGGTGAAGGTCCAAGTTCGATGAAGCCATCAGGACCACATCATCTGCAAAAAGCAGAGACGAGATCCTGTGGTCCCCAAACCGGACCCTCTCTGGCCCCTGGCTGCGCCTAGAAATTATGTCCATAAAAATTATGAACAGAACCCGTCTAGCACCAATGCTTAATAATTAATAATGCTAAAAATTGTTAATAATGCTGCAACCAGTAACCAACCAAGAAATAATGTTCATATGCAACTAAATTGCAATTCTTTTCTTATAAACATAATGTTTTTTAACATAATAATTGAATGTTGTTAATTAATGTAATTCTGAAATGGTGAAAATATTGTAAATTGTTCACAGACAGCTTATTTCAATCAACAACCCTATTTACAATATCAGCTGGTTTTGATGACAGCATTATTAAAGTTTTTATAGCTTTGATTAAACACTGAAAGCACTTTGTTAGGTTTGGTTTCTGAAAGAAATGACTCACAAAGTCAAACCATGATCTTTTCTTAACCCTATCCAAAGGGCAAGTTTGAATGGGAACTCCAGTGTCTGGTGGCAAAGTCCTGGAATTTATATATCTGTCATCCAACCACCTCGTGCCCACGGAGGAACTAGTGGATCCTTAATGCAATTAAGGAATGCAGTTAGTTAATGCATTTTCTTGCAACAACATCGAGGCACTGTTTACTGTTGTAGCAAAACGTAATGCAGGGGCACTGGATTTGCAGTTTAGTTCTATATGAACAGGTTTGCACACACAGGTTTGCATAGACACATTTTGCAGTTACTGTATTAACCTCACCAACGCTACGATACTGAGCCTGGTGAGTGAAATAATTCTGAATTTGAAATGGAAGAAAAGCGAGAGACATCCCAGACAGCAACATGTAATCTAGAAAGTTGACAAGCAGAGCAATCAACCTTCCAAATCATTCAAGTTGATGGACGGCTAATTTTCCTTTTACATCTTAATGATTAATCCCCCTGCAGTGTATATTTATATTTTTAACAGCCATGCAGCATCCATGCTGATGTTGATGGTCTGACTAACAGTGGCTCTTATTCAAATTAGCCTCGATGTCCCACTTTGCCACCAGAATCAAGATGCTCAGGGAGTCGGCACCAGTTTCCCAACAAGCTCAGACGTTACAAAAGCTGAAGAGAGGAGTTACACTTGCTGTCTCTCCACTGTGACTGTTGGGTATGTTTATTGGCAGAGGCATAAGCATGAAGGAAATTATGAAGTGCTTGTGGGCTGAATACTTGGTGTGACCCTGGCTCACATCTGAACAAGGTGTTTATTCAGATTAAACTCCACTTCTCCCTTTACATAAGAGAATTCTTAACTGAATTTTTTTTTAACCAGCTGTTGGTTAAAAAATATAATGAAGACAGACTTTCAGTAAATACCTGCCAAATAATAGAGTGCAGTCCTGATATGAGATGTACTCTGTAAGAAGCACTAGGTTTAGGGTTATCACCTAAATGGATTTAAGAGTATTTAAGTAGTCCTTGTGTAATTGACACTAAAAGGTTTAAATTGAAAAAACAAAAATTGATGAATGATTGTTTTTCAACTATTGTACTCTTCTGTATTTAATATGGTATTTTAGCTAAATGCTTCATCACACAAATGTTTCTACATACACTTGTAGAACAACAACAGCATGAAAAAACATCAACGTATGACAATTTGGCACATATGGTTACAGTAAATCCCAACACCTTGGAGGTTTTAGCACTTGTGTGAAACTGCAAACGCACCATTACTCTTATGAGTAAAAATAGACAAAACAACAGACATCTGGTACCTTTTGGTTCAGAAAAGACGAGAGAACAAAGTGTCACTATGCCATCCACTTCATTCTACTTTCGTCTTGCAGTAAAACATAAGTTAAAATTGTTTTGCATGAAAAGATTAGAGCATTAAGGCATATAATAAGAACAATCTTCATCATATAATATGAAGCGATAGCAGGCGAAAGAAAACAAAAGACGAAATGCAGCGTTTGTGCAGTGTGTTGATGCTACAGGCAAACGCATATGCAATGAATGTTACTTATATCGAACATGTCTGCAATTGTTTCTGGCAATATTGTTAAAATTATGCACAAACTGTGATCTATAGCAGAAAAATACAATGAAACTAGGAACTGCAAGCCGGTTTGAACGGGCCCTCGCAACTTGGGGTGGGTCGCGATCAAGGGCCCACCCCAATATGTGGAATTACATATTTGCAAGTGTTAATTACTTGAACTTCATCTTCCCTCTTTTGCCAGGGTAAATTTGCCAAACTTGGGAAGCCAAAATTTCATCTAACACTAAAAAAGCTCTGGGAAAGAAACACTCCAAAGCACCTCAAAGTGTTTTCCACACTAATGCTTCAAATTGCGGATTCAAGTCTCATGTGTGACACGGCATGTCACCGTGGCTTTGCAGAGCCATGAGTTCAGTGCCTGTGTTAATTATCAAAGCTGATATCCAGAAGAAAGATTCAAAAGATCCCTGAGAGAAACTCCTGATGCAAAAGGGGAACTTGATGGGGTCATACCATGCTTTGCAATGTGGAAGTTGTCAGTGATGTAGTTCAATCTCTGTCTGTTAAACTGGAGCAAAAACACTGTCAATGGGGCTGGGTACCCCTAAATTACTATGACTACTTTGACAATATTCCAACTAAGCTGTTAACATGGCTAATGAAAAGGAAAATTCCAATTCCAACATTTTCCACGGGTGGAAGACTTGTTCAACTGTGCATTCACAGATTCCTTCTTTCATTCCTTCAACCATTTGTGTATTTGTAAAACCGTGTTGATATCTTTCATAATGTTCAAAAGCAGACCTGTTTCGCCTTTCCGACCCGAAACATACACTTTCTTTTGGATATGCAACAGCCTTGCAAACTGTTGCCTTGTTGGTTTGTGTACAACACACAGAGCTGACCATAAACAGGCAAGTGGCCGTGGGTCACAAACTGCAGAAAAAAAAACCTATAGCATATTCCAAAATGATCTGTAAACACGATGCTTTAAAACCTTAATAATATCAGCAAATCTCCAACAAATCTAAATCAGAAAATGTTACATTTGGAATAATTCAGAATATTCAAACATGATATGCCTTTTACATGAGCCGGATCAAATTTAGAATATTGTCATACTTTCAATAATAGTATAATATCGCTGTGCATGTACATATAGTCACTGTCACCAAAAGGCAACATAAAGAACTTTACAGCAGGGCTATAAGTCATATTTTTTTAAAGGTGTGAGAGAGTTAGTGTATAAATATATATGCAAACATTGTGACAGAAAGACGGAATGTTTTAGCACATATATGGATGCTAAAATAGTCCAAGACATATACAAATAGTTCAGCTATAGCTATAGCTCAGCTCAGAAAACGCAAACGCAAACACACACACACACACACAGCATCAGATCTTAATCTTGCTCGACACTACTCATACAACTTACTGTGAACAACAGTGTCAGCTAAATGCTCCTAATGGAAACATACAGCCAAGTTACCGATTTTATGACAAGTTGTCAATTCTGCAGCGTACCCAGGCAAACACTGTCCTCAGCGCCTTGACTTGTAACCCCATTCCCTCGCTTTCTTTGCTATTTACATGTTTCACTTTCATTCATCGTAAACTGCATGTGTTGTGGAGTTGATCTGTGACTCACAGCGAGAAAGATGCACTGCTGTCATGTGAGAAACTGCAGTTTTGTCCAGTGTTTCTAAACTCAAATTCAGCTCACATTGCCCCGCACAGCTTGTATCACCTTGCAATAATAATTAAAGTATTTAATTCTGCATTAACAAAGACAAATGCCCTCTTGTAATTACTGTACACATTTAAATAACAAAGTTAATTAGCTACGGCCAGGTTTAGAGAATTACTAGTTAGAGGTGCATACATTTATAATAAATTGCTCCTTTTACAGAGGTGATGAACAAAATGATTACCCTTTTGGGTTTAACATTTTCCAATCTAATTGTCAGCTGTGAATGGGAGAAAATACCTTGGTACTTTAAGGTGACAGTTCCCAATATTCAGTTAATGAACCCACAGAGAACCAATCTTGATTTAGACAGAGCCAATTGTGATATGGAGATCATCACCGGTGTCACTAAAATGCCACACAATTCTCTCCTCCCTGATGATGAAAATCTCCAAGAAGAAAAACAATATCTAGCAGCTCATTGCAAAGATGATAATTGTTGTTCCTAGCATAATGCGGTGTGTGGGAGTGTGAATAACCAGCTGGCTTGAGAGTTGGCGCAAGGGCCAGCTTCAGCACAACAAGCATTAAATAAAATACAGATACAGGTGTACTCAAAAAAAAACAAAAACCTGTAAATTGATGCATGGCGACAACCTTCACCTCCAACAAGTACAATAAATAACAGGTCATTCATCTGGAGCTGAAAAACAAAATCAAACACAATGTGACAACAGCTGGGCGGATGCAGCAGCTGACAGAAGATTTGTTGTTGAGTGGAATAAGATTCAGGTAAAATAAACGCTTATTATTGTCATTCAAGGCCTCCCGGTGCATGATGTTTTCAGTTTGAATGACTAGAGAAATGAACATAGACAATATCTGAATCTGTTTTGAAAAACAGCGGCTTTGAAATGATGTTGGATTTTTCTGTATTGGAAGCCACACTGGCTGCACCTGCCGTTACTGTAAAAACAACATCGCGAGCATCGTTGCAAACAGGAAATATTCTGCTAAGCTAATTACAGTCATTTGAAGCTTGATGGGGCTGAAGACATTGCACTAACCATGTGTTCACACCTCAAGCAGAGACATCCTTAGAGCTGAGCTGTTGAACATCTGACTAAATTAAAAGGTCATTTTTAATGACTGTACTAACATATTTCATAAACTAGATACACAGCAGGTTGCTTTAAAAATGTATTTCACTACAGATTACAGAATACGTTTCGTTAAATGTAATATGTAATGTATTCCATTAGATTGCTCGACGTGAGTAACATATTTTAAATACATTGTATTACTTCAACGTTGTAACGCCACATTCATTCACACGTAACTGTGTGAATGAATGTGGCGTTCACTCAATTCTGCTTCCTAAAGTAGGCAGAACCAGCAGTCACTCTGAAGGTAAAAGTGTGATGTTTTTCATCGACCTTGTAGTTTTCACAGCAAGAAAACCAGTATAGATGAAAATAAATGACTAAGGAAATGAAATGCCTCTGAAGTTGGCTAGCAATTTGACTACGTAGGCCATTTGACACATTAGCATTTAACTTTAGCTGGATAAAAATAAAGCTTACATCTAGGTGTTTCAGCACAAATGCCTCCCTGCCCTGGCTGATAGTCAACTCCATCCTCTTGTTGTCATGAGTGGACCGGTAGGCTACACCTCAAAAGACGACTCAGCTACACTTTATTTTAAATATGGGGCTTATGGGAAATTAGTGATGTCTGTTAAATTTCGGAGCAAATAAAGCAGAGGTAAAAAAGTAACACTTTTAAAGCTACAGGAACCAGGAAAAAAACCCACTAGAATCTGAACATACACACCCTCCTCCTGGAGCTCTTTCCTTTCCAATTTAAAGACAGAGAATGTACCAAGACCATTTCATGCTGCTATGGAAAAGTGAAGTCAAAATATCAAACGCAGCTCTTATATTGCACCTGTAATGATGCGTTTCAGGGAGACTAGCCAGTGATTGGTCATTAAAGCTGTCAATCACGCGTTTTAATATCTCCCCTCCTGTGATTGGCCCAAATCTCCTGTCATCGGCTAGACTTTCTAAAACCTGCAAAACAGAGGAAAGAGGAGGTGCAGAAATCTATTTTCCACTGGGAGGGAGGGAGGGATGGATGGATGGATGGATGGATAGATGGATTGATGGATTGATGGAGTCTCAACCCTTAGGAAGTCTATTAATGTCATTACGTATATCTCAACACTGACCTTGGACAAAAGCTGCACATCAACAGACTACCAGTACCTTATTAATTTCACTCTTCATTAGCTGTGATTAATAATTCAGCCTTCCCCTACCCTATAGCTTGGTTTACTAAGATGTTCCTTTGTATTTCTTGGTACAGATGGCCTTGGACTTGACGTGCATAGCAGAATAGTCTCTGGAAAGATGTGGGCCTCTGGCTTGCTTCCCACCTCCTGTAGGAGTGCTGAGAGTTGCACGGGGAGAGCCAGGTGAGACTGGAGAGCCATCTGGAGGAGCTGCTTGGTTTCATAGCACAAAGTCTCTGCTGGACATTAATGACAGTATTGTCTGAAGCCATAATGAGCCCTGGGTCTGGCTAGTGTTAAAACATCTTGGCACAGTTGCCCTTGTAGGTGTAAACTGTGAGAAAAAGGACATAAAGATGCTTTTAGATGAAACTTTCCTGGGAGAAAAACACATGCGTGTAATGTGAAAGCCAGTGTGTCCCAAACCAAACTTGTGCAGTGAGTTGCTCATTATCCACACAAAAATACATTATACAGGGGACTAACAGAGTACAGACTGAGAGTCACACTGAGTCTCTCTGTTGGTGTCTATCTAGGTTTTATAAGCAGTGGACCATCGTGTAAACAGTTTACAGTTATGTGTGACTAGTATCAAATGTAATACTTCTTACTGCATTTTTATAAAGCTGTTAATTGTCTGACATAAAAACCTATTATTACCTTCTTATTTTCTTCATGGAAAAAAAAAACTGTAAGAAGAAAGTAACACTTTACACTTTAGTGTATTAAAAGGGGTTCTCCAGTGGACTCTCAAAACATCTCCAAATTGGATTTCTTAGGGGGAAAATGCTGGTCTCAGCCATGGGTGTTGCTATGCAACCACATATAACCCAACTGAAGGCACCTTTACTCAAGTTTGGATGTTTTTTAACTTTTGGCACCTACTGTGTTGAGTTTAAAACATGCTCAGCACTGTTTGGAAGTTCCAAGACAAATTCCTTCCTATGGAAAAAGAAATGTATTAGTGCAGAGGCAGGCCCCAGCGGATACAAAACCTGCAAGAACTGAGCTGTGTTTGTCTCTCTTTGGAAGACTTTCTGCGAGGGAACAACAAAAGTGTGTTTCTTTTCACCTCTTTAAATACTGCTATCCTATTCATGTCAGCCTGTTTTTGTTGCATTCTTTTGTTCTTACCTGAAGGGGCCACAAAGGACAAACATTGACATCAGCATCAACAGCATCACAGCTAAATCACTACCAACAGGCAGTGAGAATAGCAGAAATAGCAAGCTGCAGAAATGTGTTAAACATCATGATGGACGCCGTCATCTTTGACTGGTCCATCAAAAAACAAATATTGCAAACTTCCAGAATTACACCCGATATATGAGTGTTGCTGCACACAAACAAACGTGTTTTGTAAAACATTCTAATTAGTGGGGCAGGGAATATTTGTCCTGAGAAAACAATGAATGTAGAAGTTTATACTTCAAAGTACTTTTTCCACCCTGATGTGTGAAGCTGTGGTTATTTGAAAGTATTTTGTTCTGAGTCCTTTATAGATGTTTGTGGTTAAGCGGCCATTTTTGGGTCTAATCCCAGTCCTTGTTGAAAAGCAGAAAACCCTTTTAGTTCCACTGCTGTATTGATTGTGAGCAGAAATGTCTTCTGTGGATTAGACTGGGGGATAGCAGGGGACAAAACAATCACTCTTACCCAATCCCTCATTTAAATTACAATAACTAACTTCTCTTCAACTGGCTGATGTTCCAGCACGTTTGGCTTTACTGAAAAGCCTAGAGTCCTTTTTTTCCCAACACAGTAATCAGTATTTACTGGGTGAAAATAAACTTGGTAATGTATAGCAGTGGCACAAAAATGTGACATGACCTGTAAGTTACCTGGCAGCAAAAGGAGGATAGAAATGTACCCTTTTCACCTCAAGTCTAAAGTAAAACCTACACATACACCCACAAAAGTATGTTTACTGTGAACACCTCTCTTCCCTGACATGAACAGACCATGACTGCTTTATTTTTCCATCTTTTTCTGGTTTTGTTGACACCAGACAGAACACTTTTATTCAATTATCAGCATCTCTCCTCTGAGAAAATGATTCATCAGGCTGAATAACTGAAAAGGCTTGTATTGGTTTGCGGCACCTTTAATGTCTCAAAGCCTTGTTAGACTCCTGATTTAATATAAACATGGAAATGTATGCTCACTAAATTGCTTACCTGAAAATAACACAAACTTTTGATATATTTAAGACAGAATAGGATTTGCTAAGTAGCATTTCTCTATTAGCACAAGTCGATCTGGGTCGACATGTTTTTCCATTACAGCCTCACAGCAGGTGGTAACTGTGTACCGAGCTGTACTGCCAGGGTTCTCCTTGCTAGCAGGGCCAACCAGGGCCAAGACGCCCCCTTCGCAGCAGGCAGATTGTCACAGCTACGTGTTACGAGTTTTATGTTATTCGACCGAGATATCTATTTCTGGCACTTTTGTTTCGCTTAAAAAGAAAAAAAACCCTCCATCAGCTTGTCTAAAAATCAGGTGCAGGCACTTATCACCGTAACATGCTCTTCTATGCACAAACAATGGGGGAAATTTACTGCTCTGATTACATCGGCATGAAGAAGCAGCAAGGTCACAGATTGGGTTGGCGCAGCCACCCTTGCACAATGGAGAAAGACCCAAAGCCGCCACCTGTTTCCAAATCCAATCCAGATTTATTCTTAAACGCATTTTCAAACAACAGTTCACCAGTGCTATACAATCAAATGTAACAAAAAGCATTAAAAACAACATGATGTAAAGACAAAGACCAAAGAACCATGAAAACAACACAATAAAAAAAACACACAAAAGGACAAAAACAGACAAAAGGACCATAACAAAGAAAGGAATTGTGTGGAGTGAATTAAAAACCAAGGTACTTTTAAAGACGGGATTTAAAGAAAAGTCAGTGTGGGGGAAAGGCTAACACACCAGAGTTTGGGAGTTATAACAGCAAAAGCTCGATATCCTCTGTGCTTTTGGGACGACCAGAAACAACTGGTCAGCAACTGGTCAAGAGAGCTCCATAGAACAATGGATGTTAAACGTCAAAACGACAGGTTGGAGCAAGCCTGTGTAATGATTAGTATGTAGCCTAAACAATAAAATCTCATCGTCAATCCTAAAGCATACAGGGAGCCAGTGAGAGGAGGTGAAAATGAGGGCATATGGGCTCTCACTTGTGTTTTCCTGTTAAAAGACAAGCTGCAGTGCCCTGGACCAATGAAAGGCTAATGGCAAAATGAAGTGCATAACAGCAGTCAAGTCGGGTCAAGATAAAAGCATGTATATCCCTTTCATAGCCACCAAATGATAAAAAGACTTCACCTTAGATAAAAAGCCTCATCTGGAAAAAGCAACATTTTTACTCAGTTTATCTGTTTGTGTATTTTACAATAACTGTCCATTAACAGATCCAGATTTAAATGGAACAAAGGTGCTGCATGAGGAGCAACTCAGGCACCACTGGGTCCAAATATATGTTTGACCACACTAAAGCTACATCCACACGAAATTATTTAGATTTTAAAAGGTGTTTTAAAATGAAAATGATCCAGACAAGTGTTTTAGCAAAGTTTCAGAACTCCAACCATTCTAAAATGCCAGTTACACACAACACAACGTCCTTCATGACCTCTGGGTGTGTGTCTACAAGTATAGGCTTTTAACATCCACCTTATTCATGGAACCATAATAGCAGTCCCATGAAGGTTCACTTTGGGTTAGGGTTTGGGTTAGGCCAAAATGCATATACTTCATTTGAAAGGGAACATCTTCTAGTTTCTGTCTTAAGCATGTGGCTAAAACACGTCAAGACAAACAGAATATGAATACCTACCTGGCTTCATAAATACTGTAAAATGTACTTACTGTATTTTCCTCAAATAGTGTCCGGGGCTTTTATTTACCTCAGCTGCAGGAGGCACCAGGCCTTTATTTGAAGGAGGATTGTATTAGAGTCAGGTGTTTATTTATATCTTCCTCTGTTTAATAATTAGCAATGGTCATAATTAGTGCGAAACCTCTGCTCCCGTTTGCCATGTTGAAAATACTGCAATGCGCTTTCCTACAAATGCAAAACTTCCTTTCCGACTTCAAAATAAAATACTTCCAGCATTTCAATGGATAGAATGTATTCATTGCTTAACAGAGCTTTCATTGTGTAAACATTGTCTTCTTGTTGCGCTGGTAAGTTTCTACAAATGACAGTTTTGCTGAAAAACTAAGACAAAGAGTGCAGTGACTGAAACCGAACAGTAACACTTCAGATGATGATCTAGAACAACAACATGTTGAAAATAGCAGCATTATATTGTTGAATGCATTCAGTTAAATTTGTAGAAGTGAACATTGCGTTGGCACACTGGCAGCACATTACATGACAAGGCAATAGAAGTTTATCCATATTATTTTTTGATGACTGGCTTGTATTTGTTCATGTCGTCCTCGCCCTAACCCATTATTAGAGACCTGGCTTTTAATCGACTCCTGGTTTTCATTTGAGCAAATATGGTATATACTTCTATTTTGTAATTATTATTGTGAGTCTTTCAAATAAAATGTTTACTGAAGCAAATAAAAAAGTCTTTATTTTATTACAGTGTTAATATAAGGGGAAAAAAAGAATTATTATTGAAACTATGTGAGAGTTCATGTGTAACAGTGCAGACTAGTGTTAAGAACGGTCAGCAATGTTCATGTTGAAGAATGTTAAATATTACCTACATAAAGAGTCACTATTTACCGTTAGTGTGAAATGAACAGTGGCGACATAAACATTTTAGACGTGTTGGGATAAAGTGTTAAGTGTTGATTTGGCTGATTTTGCTGGATGGTTCTGACTGCAGTGGTTCTGGTTTGTTTTACTTGTTTGGAGGAAAGAACGACACTCATTTTGGCATCTTAATAGAGACCAGCCAAATACAGTTTTCAAGAATCTAAAAGCGTGCAGTATCAAGCAGCTTTTGCATTTTACACTGGTTTAACTGTGTATATTTTTTATTGCTTTTACATGTATCATATTTTCTTTTCTTATTCATATTTGATTCAGCAGAGATGCCTTGTACAGCGTGGAGGTGAAATAAAAAGAAAAGGAGCCATGTGAGGCCACTGTTTGTATATCTGTTGCTATAATTCAACAGGTATACTCTTAAATTATGTTGGTGTATGATGTTTTAAAATCTTTTTCTACATGCCCCTTTTGTAAATTTGAACACCTGCTCCTGTGAAGGTCTCTGCATGTCCCTGGTCCATAATGAAATGTCCACCAAAATAGGCCCCAATTAATGTTCAGGCAGGCATATTCAGGCAGGTCTGAAATGTGTTTGATTGATGTCTGTGCTCTTGAAATAATGTTATGTGTCACTGAATACATCTGGGATTTCGCAGAAACATTCGTACTGATGTTGTTTGGTGTCACAGCTGGATGTGTGTCACAGCAAAGAGGTTGTGCGCATTTAGGCACACCAGCGCAGCAGCTGTAACTTCATTAACAGCAGATCAGTCAGGATCTGACGGTCATTAATGTTGTGTGTTCTTTCTTTTTTTCCATTTTGTGTCCACAAAAGCCATGCAATCCTTTTGTGGATCTGGCCCAGAGACAGTACTTTGTCAGATGAATTCATATTCATCTCTTTTTAATTGCAAAACTGGAATATAGACGTTTCCACTAAAGGGCATAAAAAGTGACGCAGGATGCAGGAAATAAAGTGTTTAATGCTGAAAATGTCCTGGGGGAGGAACCCGGCTTAAATACATAATGTAAATGTGTCTACATCAGTTCAAACTTTGTTCAAATGTAACCCTAGCCCTAACCCTCGTAACTAGTAACATGCAGAATTTAACTTCACATCAGCTGATGCGCCCGTGAGGGGCGTGAGGAATCAGGGAAGAACATGTAGAAACTGATCCAAGACCAAGCAAGATCCAATCAGGCAGTGTCTGTGTCATCGTTTCCAACAGTCAGAAGAAAACTAAAACAGGGTCAGCAGCGTCACCAGAAAGTCTCTGTTTTCGGGATCCTAAAACACCAGAATAATGTGGATGCTCAGTGTAAATGTAATAAAACGTATTCATTTTACAACAAAAATGTGTTAAAGTGGACCTAACAGGCTGTAATGATTGGTTAGAATATATATCCATCCTCTTCAAGTGTTCCAGTAAGCCTTGACAGCATGACAGTGCAGCATCAGGATCCTCAAACTGAAGCACCTGGACTTCAGCCGTCATTACTTTTATTATTTACAGCTGTGCATTTCCTACTCTGACATGTCAAAATGTCTTCTGTTAACAGGCCTTTTCAGAAACTGCTGAAGGTGTAACACTACTGTGGCTAGCTGGGGCTCCCTTCAGACGTCAAGTCAGAAGATATTTATAAGGTTCAGACTAAAGCCTGGCATAGGGCCTGTCATATGAAAAGATGCACGGTAAAATTTATTCATGTGGCCTCAGAGAAGAAGAGCTGCTAGAAGCTTGGTGATGTAGTGACTAGTTGCACTTTTGGGTGCTAACCTGACAGAAGGTTAATATATAATTCAAGGGAACGTGTTTGTGCATACACACTGCTATGTTATAGCTGACTGTAATGAATGTCACATTTTTTGTCATAAAGCTTCTTCCATTTTGAACTCAGGTTTCTTTGTTCGGTCGGTACTGTCAGTTCACTAAAGGATGCAGATTTGTCAGAGTTTATGTTTTGCGCACACTGACTGCAATTCCGTTCACATCTTTGTGCTTCTTGTACTTGGTCTGAAACAGAATTATTATTATAGTTTTGAAATTTTCATTAGTTTTATTTTGATTTAGTCTTTCATATTTGGTTTTCAGTTAGTTTTAGGCATGTATAAAAGTGCCATTTTTGTTTTGAGGAATTTTCTTTTATGTTGGGTTTTTTTTTGTTTGTTTTTTAATTTTGGTTTTCAGGTATTATGAGAAAAGCTTTGATTCACAGAGGTTGAAAAAGGCAGGATGAAGGAATGCATGACAAACTCATAGTTTGGGGGAAATGAAAACAAAGCTGATTTTCTCTGCAACTCTTGCCTGTTGGTAGTGGGTTTTTTGCATTCATTGCAGTTTTAATTTAGTCATAGTTTTTGAAAATTGTTTTTTCATTTCAGTTAAAAAAAAATGCTGTGTTTAGTTTTAGTCTTAGTTTTCGTTCACCCAACCTTTATTTAATCTCATAATAAATTACGGTTAAAGATCCTCATTTGCAGTACAAATGAAAAAACACAGAAATCAGTGGCGTTAAGAGCAGTGAATTCAGTAACACCAGTAGAAAGCAATTCTGTAACATTAAGAATAATTCAGCCAACTGTAACGCCGCTGGTGTGATTTCGCTGATGCTGTTGTGACGGGGCTTTGAGGATGTCTTCCTATCAGTTGCAGAAGCCAGTTAGATCTTAGCTCAAATGAAAGCAGGACAAATCTGTGACAGTGACTTTCGTATCTCTCTCCACTGACTGTACTTTAGAGAGAGCGGTAAATGGAGCATCTCTGTATGACTGCGCTCCCCCACTGCAGTGACCCCTTTCACAGAGGCCCCCATGCGTCTCCTCCTCAGCGGCAGAAAGATGACAGGTGAGCCCACAGAGCCTCAAACGCCCAGCCCCACTGGTCAGCCACTTTCATTGCGCTACGCTGTTTGGCTGGAGCAGTGGTTCTCTCTCTTCATGGCCAGACAGGATACCGAGGCGAGGATACACTCCAATTCAGCTGTCAACCTTCTAGGTCGTCTTGCACACTTCTCTCTCCCTTCATGCTGAGATGGTGGCATTGCAAGAGGAAATAGATTCTCTCCTGAGGAAGAAATCCTTCACTGAGATTTTTTTCCCCAGTGACACATGCAGGGTTTTGTTCCCTTTATTTCCTGGTCCACAACAAGTCAGGGTGCATCATTTTGCCCTTGAATTGTGTATTCTGATGGGGGAAGATTTCCAAAAAAACAAAAAAATAATGTAAAGAGTGGTAACAATGTAATAAAAAGCAGGAGCCCTTTGTAGTGACAGACGATGAAATAAAGTCTGCACAATGTGTCTCTCACTGTGGAGGGCTTCTGCATTTTTTCAACTTGTACTTGTTGAATTCTTTGTTCCTCAACTCTTTGAATGTTTTTGTCCTGACAACTGGATCACATGATTGTATCTCAAAGACACGTTTCCCTTTTCCCTTCCTACCCGTCACAGGAAATAATCGCACTTCTCTGTCAGACTCAGGCTGACACACATCTTTGCTGCCTTTTGGTTTTGGGATACAGATGAATGGTTGGACATGAGGAGCTGATGGTGGGTGTAATCACACTTTTTGCCCAGACGGGCTGGTCTGTTGCTCATCATTGTGTATTCAGGTCCAGGTAGAAGTGCATTGCATCCCTTATGGTTTTTGCCTCTGGTCATCAGAGGACCAGGGCATGTATGAAAATTTAAGCTCTTGGCTTGACTGCATCATTGCGTATTGCTGTCATGGTTTTCTGTTATGGATGAGTGACACGCAACCCTGAGGTTTAATCCAAAAACATTTGATTACTAGCTGCGACAAAACAAAATAATCATCTTTCTATTTTCCATCTCAGTTTTTATCCTCGTAAGGTTTTCTCAAGCCACTAACAACAATGCCTGTGTATATACACATTATATCTTGTTTATCTTGAAAAATTTGAAAAAAAGTTTTATCCTGAAAGCGCCCACATAATGGCACACATGGGCAGCTGCGCACAACAAAGTGATCTTCAATTAACCCGTCAATCAAATATAGACTTTGTCACATTCTGGATTCATTTCTCCCATCAGTCCAAGGTGAAAGGTCTCATTTTGCCATTACTTTCTCAAAAGCCTTCATATGTGCAGCAATTTAAATCTAACAGGCTTAATAAGGGGAAACTGAGGACCACACACCCCCAAAATGGACAGACTAATGTACATTCCCACAGCTTTTGGTGCTGAAACCGTAATTAATTGAGAATAATTATTGCTTTCACCAACTGAATTACATTAAAATGGTTTCTGAACCTTCTAAATCACTTGGCGACAGCTTGGTTTGACTCCACTCTGAATATTTTTAGATTACTGTTTTGCAGGCAGGATGAAACTTTTCTTGAGACCCATTTTTTGATTTGTAATGTCTGGAAATGAATTGCGTAACAGCTACATAGACCATATATGAATACTAATGCAGGGCCCAGTTTATTACAGTGGCTAAATCTTAGGTGAGGTGTTTTTACATGAAATTGTGTAAACAATAAATAATTAAAATAATTGCAATATTTATGATGCAATTATTAAAGTGAGGAGTCCTCTGTTATCTGTTCAAATTGAGAAAAGTATCCATATTTATTAATTAATGCGAACAAAGATAAAAAAAAAAACAAGACAAAGCAAAACAAAAACCCATTACGTATAAATAATCTTCCATTAATTAATTGCTTGTTTCTAAGATTAAAAAGTTACGGTGGTGCTTTAACCTTTTCTCTTTTTTCTGCAAAAAACATGACCTAAAACACAATCAGATTTTCACAAAGTCCAAAAACCACAGAATATTAACCAATCTAAAATGCTCAAGGGCTCACACATTTTCAAGCACCACTGTATAAATATACAAATATGTTCCACCGGTGTCAGAAGGAAACAAAAGCAAACAACAAAAAGAAACATCGGCTACAACAAATAAATCTCTACAGCGTACACACGGCAAATCCCATGAGACAATATACGTGGTAAGCAATGCATTGAACAGTCATTCTCAAATGAGCTGACATGTGCCAAAGGCCTTGCAGAAAACTAATTAGTTACAGACTCATACTGGCCCTTTACATGTACTAGTAAATAAGTTGAATGCCTTTATGGCTTACATTTTAAGCCCAGTCCCACTGCACCAAACTTAAAATTTAAAACTGTAGTGATCCATTCCACAGGCACTCAGTTCCTCAGATTATTAAATGATATGTGAGCCAATGTGGGTCATTATTGAAATTCTGTTATGGAAAGACCTTCGGAGGCAGATTGGAGAGATCTTAATGTTTTATTTAAAATCAACATTGACATAATCCATTAGATGGATGGATGTGTTGAATCCCTATGAAGCTCATACAATACACTGAGAAAATCAGAAGAATATAGCAGCCCTCAAATCAAGGTCAGCTTTATTTTATGGTATTCAAAGACACCATTTTATTCAGTCGGCATCGTATGTTGCTTAAAAAAAGTAAAACTAATTTTGGCAGCACAACATATGCCATGTATTTCACAATGTCTGGCTAACTAGCCCACGGTCCTATGAACAGACCTTTCACTGACAGAAACACAAGGCTGAGGCATGACCTCAATTTAGATGAAAATCTTAAAGAAGTGCAAAACTTCCATGAAAAATGTAAACTTTGAAGTGTATGCAAATATGACTCACAAAGGATGTCTGTTATCTACAGTATATTATGAAAATGGTGATGCAAAAAGGTCTATAGAGTATTTCAAAACTTTAGAAAAACATCAGTTCAGTTATGCTTCAAAAATAAAAGCTGAAAAATGTAGAACTCTGCAAAGGAAGGACTCATATTCTGATTCATTAAAAGATTACTACTCATCATAAAGACCTAGAAATTAGTCTTTGACGTGACACAAAGGACTTTACAAAATGTACAGTGCACATAGAAGGTCATTAAATTGGATTTTAACAATAAAAGTAAGTTCAATCAGATGCGTCCACTATCCTTGCATCATAAACTGTTCATGCAATAGCAACCTACACTTAGTAACAGACTTTTTAGTGTAGCAGTATTTATTTGACTTAATTAGTGACCTTTACCTTTGACCTTTGGCCACCAAATTCTAATCAGTTCATTCTTGTGTCCAAGTGAATGTTTGTGTCAAATTTGAAGACATTCTGTCAAGCCGTTCTTGAGATATTGCATTTGAAACATAATGGGGACCAACTGAAGGACAAGAGATGTGCTGTGGATGCAATTAAATAGATACATATTTTAACAAGTACCAGTGTGCAAGTGTATAAATATATATGTATATATATACCCTGGATATTACTATTCAGACCTTGCATTGACACGGGTCCTGAGATATGCAACCACAAGTGTGCAGCTGTAAGTGCGTCTGTTCACACTTGGCTTTAGAAAGCATCTCCAGATATGTCTTGAGTGATGTCTGATCTGATCTCACTTCCCCGCTTGATATGCAAATAAACAAGCTCATCTATAGCCTAAAATATAGTGCACGCCTTCAGTTGAACAGGCTGGCTTTATAAAGGTTCTTTGTAAATTGAATTCACTGTGCTGCTCGAAGGTGACCGGTGGCAGCTTTCAAGGTAGAGTGTTTTCTGCGTATTACTCACCGCATGAGCTGACGCCATGAAGCAATCGATGCACCTTAAATATCTATACGACAACTTTGACCATCCTATTTGTTTTTACTGGCTGTCTTCATGACATGCGCTTTGGTGGAGATTGAATCTTCGAGTGCTTAAAAGTGAATTTCTAATGAACTGTGTGAACTGTGGATACTCATGGAAAGTGTTGGAGGTGGAGCGTCGGTCAGCTGAGCTCAGGCAGCACCACACATATTAAGCACTTGTAATACATCTTTGCGGGCTTTTTGAAAATTTTAAATGCCTTTAAAATGCTCAGTTTTACTTACACCGACAGCATCAGCTGAGTAGGCAGTCCTTCACTGCATCCCAGGACACATTCCTGTTCAGACTGCTCGGAGAATGTGGACAAATGCGTCCCAGACCACCTCCCAATGCGGCCTGAGTGATCGGATAGGAATGCGTCCTGAGTGTGTTCTAGACCTTGCATGTGCTTGGATTTGCCACAATTGATGTTAATACCAGATCTGAACAGGGTCTTGTTAACATTCTTCATTGTTTAGATTGATTCTTTATTGCCCTTTAAAGGTTCAGTATGTACAATTAGTGCATGCTCGTGTTGGAGTCTGTGTTGCGCTACTCCATTTACTACTCCAAGGTAACGGTAGCTCAGCACTGCTGTTGCTGTAGAGGACCAGAAGAGAGACACTGGGTGTGTTTCCTTTCAGCTGTTTCAATTTGCAATTTTCAATTTGTGTGGGAACACGAAAAGAAAACAAAACAAAACATCACAAAAATGTTTTTACACTTGGGAGAGGTGAAAAAGTTGGTGTATCGGTAAAAGGAAAATGTGAATAAGTGCACTGCAGACAGATTTAGTAAATAATTGTGTCTCTGCACGTGTGGAGCAATAAGCAACGTGCACTGAATTAGCACAAGAAACAAACATAAATGCCACATTAGATGGAAACAGCACCAAAATACCACTGTGTATGAAGAGCCGCAGAGACAAATGTCAGACGAAGACTCGAAGACAAACGATGGAAGAGTATGAAACCGTGTTATTTGATCCAGACCAGTGGCTGTGTTTGGGAGGCAAAACCTGAAGCCAGCTTAATCAGCAGATCATGATCATGAGGAAGAAATGACTCTAAATATTCACATTACAGCAGTGGATATATTTGTATATTTGGATGTAAACCTTCCTATTAGGAATTCAGGTGTGAGCATAAGGATTTTTGCAAAAAAAAAAAAAATAATACAACCCGAGTCCTCCACATATAAATCAGTAACAGGCTGTTATCATGGATGTAGACATGGATGTAGAGGTAGTCGTTAGCTTAGAAATGGAGTACCGTATTTTCCGCACTATAAGGCAAATCGGATTATAAGGCGCACCTTCAATGAATGGCCTATTTTAAAACTGTTTTCATATATACGCACCGCATTATAAGGCGAATAGAATAGAAACTTCTGTACCACTGATTCATTAATGTTGAATTCTCTCGCTGCTGCTCTATTCCCATGTTCTACTGCGTGACTGATAGCCTGGAGTTTGAACTCTGCGTCGTAAGCGTGTCTCTTGATAGGTGTCATTTTGGGGTCTTTATACACACAAGTAGTGTGGGACTGGAATTCCCCTTTACCGTTTTTACCGCTGTTACTTCAGCGACGCCCCCTGACTACGGTAGCCATAATTAACCAATATTGATATATATATATATATATATAAGGCGCATCGGATTATAAGGCGCACTGTTGGTTTTTGAGAAAATTAAAGGCTTTTAGGTGCGACGGTAACGGTACGCTAACATCAACAACAAGCAAATCCCAACACAGCACAGACTCCGACTCAAACTTCATGTCAGCACACAAGCACCCGAGGATCTTACGTATTGATAATTGTTTTTGCCACGTTTCGTTCAGTCAGCACATCACATACACATGTGAACCGTCTGCAACATATACAACCAGCTCAGCACCACGAGAAACATGCTTGCTAGATGGAAACACATTCATACACGCACTCCCTATATGAATTATGAGTTATCTGGGCATTTTGTTTAGTGTTGCAATGACAGACTGGATAAAACTCCTGTTATCGCATGCACTTTTACAGGCCACAGTCCTTTATTTGTGACCAGATGGGAGCAGAGTGAAGAGTGGGCTGAGGGGATGCCTGGGGTCATGTGTGATGATATGTGCTCTGCAAGTGACGGCTTTGTTGTTGAGGTCTGAGAGGTTGAGGTCTGGAAGACTAATCATTTTGAGGCAATGTATGTCTTGTTGGAGGCAGTTAACATGTTAAAGAAACAGGGGGAACAGTACAGGAGAATGGATACTCTTACAGAGCAACAACAGGAGTTGGGGGGGAGGGCAACAGAAAGTGCTTTTCAAATGACAGCCTTCGTTGGCAGCGTTTATGGATGTCAGTCTGGATTGTTGGTCGAAGCTCAGTTTATGGTCCAGGATGAGGCTGAGGTATTTGATGCTCCGCTATTTCAACAGTTTCATCGTTAATGCAGGTGGGGTTGTGGGTGGAGTTTTAAGCTGCGCTGTGTGCTGGAATACAATGAAAAACAGCAGCATCAGCAGTTTCAACAAATGCCCTTTAATAACACCAGTAAAAAAGACCAAACGTTTGTCATATGAGACTGCTGTTCACTTCTTGCTTACAGACACTGCACATTTTTACACTACAGCAATGATTTATCCCAGCATTTAACTAAGGAGTTGTTTTAATCATGGCGCAGATGGTCTTCTAACTTTAATGAGGTTAAGAGATCTTCAAATAAAATGCTTCATCTTTGCAGCTTTGATTTCTAATGGTTTCCGAAAGGCATAGACAAGTCATGTACTGCCAAAAGAGACTGATGAGAAAATGCTTCAGATGAATCATTTTGGAAAGAGTTTTCTTTTTTATTACATTTTGAGTCCTAGTTGTGCCTTTTAGCAAGAGCCTGCACTAATGAAGAATTTGTTTTCTGTAGATCTGTAGAAAATGTTGATTTTGGTTAAGTGTTGTTTTAATGCATAGTAAAGCTCTATTCACATAGGACCAGTATAGCGAGGGGACATTAACCCCCCCCACGTCTGTGTTTCATGTGGTGCAATTGCACAGGATAAGTGAAGTCTGTGTTTACGCATATTTACTGACATTATCCCCTACATCTGATGTCAAGTCTTGCTATTAATGGGCTAGCACTCAGATAACTGGTGAGCCTGCTGAAAGACAGAAAAATGTTGCTCACTGTCCACTGCCATGCATGTAATTCAGCTCATCATCTTTTGAGATTTCGCTCTTCTGAAGGATTTTACTTTGCTCTTTCACTGAATGAATCTCCATCTTATATGAGCCTCCTGAATTTGCATCCAAAACACTTTGAAAACTTTCATTTTTGATGACCAGAGCAGCCGCCATAGTCCTCAACCAGGAAATAGGCGTAAATGCACGGAGATGTCGATTCACACGGGAATAATATTATCACAAAACCTCGGTGTTTGGTGAAATAGGGTCGGTAATTTGATGTGGAATTTTGACTTTACAAATTACAGACAAGGCAGATTTGCACGGGATTAAGACGACCTCCACAATTATTACAAATTACCAGCGGTCCAAAGGTAATACTAGTCCCGTGTGAATAGGGTTTAATAGAGAGGCCAAGCCCCGCCCCTTCCGGTGTGCCCCATGGGAGACAACTTTGGAAAAAATATGAATGGGAGCCAGTGGTGAGAGACAAATCATTTTTTGATCCCATTCGAATTGTGCCGTCAACTACACAAATGTAAAAATAATGTTTGTCTATTTAAAATATAATTTCACAAGTCAAACAGGTCACAGTTTGTTCAAACAGGTCGCTAGTTGTGTGCGACACGGCTCAGCGGACTGCATCCCTCGATCTTTGAGAGCGAGGTGGAAAAGTATTCACCAAAAAGAAAATCACCAAGTCTGGTCATGTGGAGACATACAGAGACATCTTCAGCGGCTCCGAACAAACAAACAGCAACTTTCTTGACTAGTGAAATGATCTTTTAAACTGACAAACATCATATGTGTAAATGATGGCATAATTCAAACTGGATCAAAATGACTTGTCTCTCGTCATCGACTGTATGCAGGTACCATTAGTCCCATTGGGCGCAACTGGAAGGGGCAGGACTTTGCCTTTCTATTATCATAAACTAATTGTATAATTTAAAAGAAGGGCAAAACATGTCACAATAACAACATAGTTTGTTGTCGAACCTCATTTAAATCATATAGATCAGATATGCACAAGTGACATGCTGTGACACAAAATGACATATCATTTTCAAGCAATTTAGACGGTCTTCTTTTACAAGCTGTCCTTGGAGATGCTTTTTGTTTATATATGGGAAAAGTGAACACGTATTTGTACTTCGTGTAAGAGGATTGAAAAGAAACCTTTTGCTGACTAGGTGGATTACCACACCAGTTGGATGAACAGCAATACAAAGAGAGAATGTATCAGTCAGTGCCATGCTGGCCATACAACTTGACAAACAAAAGAGGCTTTCTCACACAAGTGAAGAGACGCAGTTAGAATGACAGTGGAGTATCAATACTGCAGTGTTGTGAGGTGTTTTTCTTTCTTTAGTTTCTTTGTTCAGTGACATCGGGTAGACACTATCTCAAACTACATGTACTTTCAGTGTTGAAAACAGCAGGTCTTGTCTAAAATACTTGAAATCCGTGTTATATATAGTAACTTCATGTTAATAGGTTTTGTTTAGGGAGGTTTTGTTAAGAAGAAATGTTGCGTGAAACACTGAGGAATTGCTTTAAGTCCCCTCCAGATATAAGACAAGGAAACTTTTCACACAATGCTATTAGACCAAGAATGTCAGCTCAGTTCGGTGTGATAGCTGCTCTTTTACTTGACAGTTTAAACACATTGCAAAATGAAGCTGCTTTATATACTTAAAAATGTGTTTTTCTCCATGTAATGATGTAATCACGTTCATTTGAGATGTCTTTAAAAGCATTAGTCTTGGCACTCATACGACAAGTTCAATTAAATCTGCAGCTGGGTGTTTGAATGTGTTCACTTATGATCAAAGCCTGTTAAAGACAACCCTCAAGTGAATCATGCTATGGTGCATATTTAGGGCATCTTTACTCCTTTATTTCTGTGTTTTTTTTTTTATATGTAGTGTTTTGCAGTCTCAATCAGTATTGTCACATTGCAGTAATTGCCCCGATATCTGCGTTATGGTTAAAGCTGGCCATGAGGAGATTCAGAATGGCTCGTAATTTCTTTTTAAATTACACCACTGTGCTGCTTTAGAGCTAGCCAATTAATACAACAAAACAAGGGAGTTAAAAGAAGAGGATGAGTTATAAAAGGGTGAATAGTGGGTGGTTATAACAACATGGACGCCATGATGTATAATTAAATCAAAGGCGAAACAAATTAGCAGCAGTAAGACATCATGCCATTAATAGGGAAGTTAAGAATGGTAATGTACAGTGATGAATGAGCAGCCCAGCCCCACTGCTTTGGGCAAACATCCCTTTTTATGTCAAATATTTAGATCTTGGGGGATTTAGGGGGATCTACTTACAGAAAAGGAATATAATATTCATAAATATGTTTTCATTAGTGCATAATTACCTGAAAATATGAAGTGCTGCATTTTCGTTACCTCAGAAATACAGAGGGGATGGGTTGCCAAGTGCGCTATGTTGTACCACCAGGTTTCTACAGTCACTCTGTCTTCCTCTTCTTTTTTCCGTTTTTAGTGGGTGGCATCCAGCATTAAGGTGCATTACCGTTATCTGCTACGTTTGATTGTGGACCTTAGTTAATATTAACTTAAAAGCCCAGAATGGACGAATCAAACTTTGACTCCATCTTTCGCCCTCACCTCACGCTCAAGGGCAGAACGGTGCAACGTGCAACTTCGCCACTAGATGTCACTAAATGTCACACTGAACACGAGGTTCTATGTTTTTACCAGCCACCATGGGTGAGGGTGAGGTGAATGAAAATAATCAGCTAGTTGCAACCTAATGTAATATTACAGAATGAACGTTTAAAGTGTCCATATTCTGTCAGTTCCTGAATTAGTTCCTCTGGGTCTATTTACATCAAATAAAGTGTCAAATATTCAGATGGAATCCAGATGGATTTAAAGCCTTTCAACAGTTTCAATAATTTCAACTGTAATTATCATCATTTCCTTTTCCGTCTAAATGAAGAAGAAGAATAGTAAATGTATGTGAATATGCGTATGTGTATGTACGAGGCATATGGGTGTTATGTGTCTTTTTTGTATAACAATAAAGCTGATGTTTTAATGAGACCCATTTTCATTTTTGTTTACACTTAGACTAAGTATATATGTATGTGCCTCAGCTAACCTCATCACAACTATGATGCATGTTTCTTGGCTTGTCTGATCTACATTAAGCATAAGCAACTCTCCATCGATTTGAGGTATTATTAATGAAGCTGTTTAGTGACTGAGCCCACAATCTGTATCTGTCTCTCTGAGCCATTGTTTATGTTGTTGTTATGTTGTTTTTTTTTGTATTATCAATATATACAGTATCTTTTCTCAGCAGGATTTGATGTATGCATACAGAAATATCTCTAATTTAGATTTTCTTATTGATGTACACTAATCCTGGATCAAAGGAATGTACTAAGCTAATGCAGAGGCTGCTTACAGCTGTAAAAAAATAAAACTGAAGGCCACGTTTCATCTAACTCTCAGTATAAATAAAGACTTACTATCCTTTTCCTAGATTGTCTAATTTGCAAAGTTGGCATCAGCAGCCCAGCTAATCCTGCCTTCTGGTTTGCTTGTTATGTGCCTGAGATTTTCTACCTGTTCAGTATATTTGATGCATTTTATTACATTTTGTTGAACTTTGCATTGACAGCACACAAGCAAATTAAAGTAACTGCACTAGAAAACAATATTTCAAAGGTTAAATCCTTTTAAAACGTTTAACACTTACCCTCTTTTTCTCCTCTCTCACACCTTACCAACACCTTCTACAGGTTAGCTTTAGCAGTACGTCTGTGTGGAATGTTCAGTATGACCTTTGGTTTTTGCAGAAACCATCACTCAGACAGTTGATAATTGAGTTCATCTCATTAAAGCAGGAGCCCCCCCACCTTGTGGTCCATTCCCACAAGAGTACTTTAAGTGAAACTTCACCCCCCGTTCAGAGTCTAGCTCCACCCACTGCACGATTCTGAAAACTGCTACAAAGTCAGAAAGAGGCTGAGAGTGTGATGGTTAGTGGTGAATGTCCAGGTGTGGATGAAAGACAGGAGTAGTTCAAGTACATCCGTATGACAGAGAACCACAAGACGCCTATGCAGAACCATATGAGGCTCTGAAAGAGTTAGTATGAGCTTTTGTACTGGTTTTACTACCTAAGAAAGGCCCACCTAACGAAATAAATACCTGTCTGAAGTGTGTGCTATATTTAGAATATTTCTGCCTCTTTCTTGCCGCCGTACAGTCCTTTCCCACTGGGAACTAAAGCCCTGAAGCCTCTTAAACAAAACAGATTTTCCCGACAAAAAGAGTATTTCTGCAGCCTGCGTTTTTGTGTCACTGTGGTGTTTTAACACATTATTTCAGATTCAAACCAACAAGCAAACTAAACGATCGAAGCAGCGGGTTTACGAGGCAGAATCGCTGCCTTGTGCGCGTCCAATGGTTCAGAATAAGAGGAATCAAACGGCTTCAGTTTGACTGAAGGATGGGTGGACTGAACACCTCTGGTTAGAAGTGACACAGATTTTTTTTATAAACAAATTTCACAAGGAACTCTACATTAGTAGTAATGTACTACGAATCAACATGGAATCCACAAATTGTTATCATATCAAGTATTACAACATATGTGAAACCGTTAGACAACAGCTAATATTAGCATTCAATCACTTAACATTACAGCCTGTGTAATGTTCATACTCACCCAAGGCAAAAGTGTGTTTCAAGCACTTGATCAGGTGAAGAGACAGCGAGACAGACAGATATCTCAGATTTTCTACCTTTACACGACATGAACAGTCAGTCTAAGTCAGATGTAGAAAATTCTGTTTGGCAGCAAGGTAAAGTGGAGAAAATACTATATTCTAAATAGCCAATAGCACTCCCTTAAATTGATATTTGTTTTAATACACTGACTATGTATAAGTTCCTCATAACCCCACTTAAAAAAACCACACACTATGTTATTCAATCCCGTTAACACATTTAACACCTTCCCTTTGTCTCTCCTTCACTCACACAGACACATCTTAGCCTCACTTTCTACAAGTTAGCTTCAGGACGACGCTTGTGTGCATCATTAAGTCTGACCTTTGTGTTTAGAATTGAGTTGATCTCATTAAAGCAGGAGCCCTCCCACCATGCGGCCCATTCCCTAAAGAATACAAGTTTAGATGTGTTTTTTATTTATTTGTCTTTCTGAATTTACTGCGAGGGAAGCTTATTTCTATATGGCATTTTGAAGGTGATTTACGCGGCATAGTCAAATATTCATGGAAGACATCGTAAAAACATTAAAATGCAAACTACAAGATTTCAGGAAATAAATGCACTCCAGAGATATAAATGACATCGGTAAAGACACACAGTAAAGGTAGCAAGTATCTGAAGCCAAACTATCCCACTGGAAACATTCACGATGGCAGATTTCACACTGCTGAAAGTTTGTACCTCAGCAATTCAGTCATTAAAACTTATAGTGACGAGGTAATAGCTCCAGTTTTCAACTATAACCCGAGCATAAGGCGTCGGCCTTTAACGAGACATCTGCTTTACTCATAAAATCATCCTAGTTTAAAAAAATAACCAACAACTCTAATACCTTCCTAGTTTGCAAAGGGCCCCACAAAATATAAATTTTGCTCCTAACAGCTGTTATAAAAACCCATCCATCCTCCTATTTCCAAACCACTTTTGCCGGTCTAGGGTCTTAGGGGAAAAGAGTCTATTCCAGCATGCGTGGGGTGAGCACACCCTGGACTTGTCGACAGCCGCAGAGCTAACGCGTATGGACAAACATATTCACACTCACATTCACACCTACGGGCAATTTAGCTTCCATTTCACCTACCTTGGATGTCTCTGGTCTGTGGGAGGAAACTAGAGCACCAGAGGAAACCCACACAGACGGGGTGAGAACATGCAAACTAGACTGTTTTCTACAGTTGAATCATGAAACTAAGACTTTATTGTGATTATTTGCATCGCCCACTGAGGAATTAGTGGTTCAGTGTATCGGTTTGGTTTTGAATATTGTACTGAAATGGCAGGACAGACATTTCTGGAATCCAAATAAATGTGTTTAGTTATACCCAACCATATATTAGATGGATTTTGCAGAGGGGAGAAAGTCCATGGCATCTGGACTAATGCCCTGCACACTAATACAGATATTTTTCCATTTTTATAAAAAAATATTCTGCCCACACGACCTTCGTTTGACAAAATATCTCTGTAGACAGTAGAACGCAAAAAAACGACTACAAACGCGTCGGTTCGGGTTGTTGACGCGCATTCTTTATGTTATATAGATTTTGCCACAACACTGGTCCATGTCGCCTTCTCCAAATGTGTCGGTGATTTGATGTGTCAGGCTTAGACATACACAGGTGCATGTTCATTACATAAAGAAGCAATAGGCATGTGTGAACTGAGGTGAGACGCCAAGGTTTTCTAATATGTTCATTTTCCCCGTCCACGTGGGTACACGCAAACCGGAGTTTATAAAAATCTTCACTTGGGAAGGCGTTTTAGGCCTGTTTCAGTGACCTAAAACACTGTTTATGTGTGGATGAGAGGCCCAAATGGTGAGAAAAATGTTTCTGTGTCTTGCAAAATACCCATATCAGTGTGGACAGGGCATAAGTCTTGTAAAATGACACTGCCACCGACATGAGTTGCTTGAGGGCCTTTGTCAGGGTGTTAAACCAAAATGCAGACACTTACGTAGCTCAAGGCATGGTCTACATGAATACATTTTAAATATAGATTGTTTTTTCATGTGTAAAAACTGATTACAACCCCAGTCGGAGCCATATCGTGAGCCATATATGAGAGTATATTTTGCCTTAATGTTTTGTTGACTTTAAATAACGAGTATTTTCTCTTGGACTTATGGATGCGCTTGTGCTGTCGATAAGGTTTTTATGTTAGTCGGGAAACAGATGTGTGAGAGAATTAGATTAGAATAGACCACACAGCATGTTTTTTTTTTTTTTGGTCAAATCTATACCATGGCAACTGCAGTGTTTTGATTGTGAAAGAACCTGATAATGAGTGTGAGTCACAGATCAGAAGATGAAATATGGAAAAAGGGAAGAATGAAGAACAGGCCGAGACAAGGCTAACAGATTAGCGGTACAGGTGAAAAGAAAGATATGGGGACAAAAGGAGGAAAACAGAATTTGGTTACGCGTATGCCAGACAGAAGAACTGTGGCTTTTGAAACAAATAAACCTGAGTGATAAAGTGTTGATGCATGTGTGGTTAAAATCCCTCATGAGACAACCTGGCTCACTGTGTTAGTAAAATGTTTTTAAGAGTGATAAAGTTCTTCTGCATTTCTCACTTTGGCTGCAAACCAGCAATTGCTTACTGGCCATACTCTTTTCAAAAAAAGACCTGAAATTGCTGGTAAAATCAGTAAAGTCGCACATTCTGAGTTTAATCAGCTGCTGTGACAAGTTAAAATAGGGCTTTTGCTCTACCTCGATTGCCAGTGAACTTCACTTGGCCACTTTTCTCTCTCCTGCTTTGAAGTGCTGCCTCTGTGCTATATTATTTCTGCATGTTTTCACTATTTTTTGACTCCTTCTCGTTTGGGGACAGATTCATAGAGAACGCTGCCAGGCTCTTCAGCTTCAACTGTGAAAGGGAGAATTAATCTTTAGCTGAGGAGAGCAGATCGGCGGGCGACAAAGCAGCACAGCCATTAGGGCTGCGGAGGAGGCCAAATGCGCTTGTGGTCGTAGATCGACGCAAATGACTGCGCCAGGGGGACGACAATTCCCCTCTGCTGGAGCTTCTGGTAGATGATCATTAGTGTGCTGGGTTTGATTGATATGGCACATTTCCGATGGCAGGTGGACGACTCATCTCAACATGGCTGTCCCCGGTGATTAATCTCATTTTAAGATGCATCTGGAGGAGTTGACTCATTCGAGATGAGCCGGCGTAAATTAAACTGTATAATAATGCAGCTCAGCCTGAGCTATTTGAGTCTGGCAACACAGGAATGTCAGCATTTCACATCATTCAAATCAACTGTCAGGGTGAATGGCACAAGTGGCACAAAGCAAGTGTCAGATTAATAATTCAACCAACCATTGTGACACAGAAGTGTACGGTGTTGAGACACACAGGTACAAACAACAGTGGGAATGATTCATCAGCCCATGTAATAAGAGCCAATGGACTCGTGCAACCCAGTTGCCAGAATAGTGTTGACACTGTATGTATTGAATCTTTAATCAACATTTCTGGAAACACGTACAGCTTTGGAAACAACTATAATTATAATAATAATTAGGCCGGCTGTGATTTTTCAGTAGGAAATGGATATAGCAACCCTTCACCATTGATCATTTTGTTTGAAATTCATCAGAGTGGTATAATATTTAAACTGAATCAGTCTTTTCCTAACACTGACCAAACTGCTTTTATTGCGTGAACCTAAAAACTAACAACGGACAAAGTCCCAGCCTGTGATCCTTCAGTGACAGTTATATGTACCCTGCACGTTGCAGAAATGTACGAGGGCCTTTTATTCTGACTTGAGTAATGCTTCGAACTCTTGAACAGGATTGAATGTAGCTCTCGACCGGTTAGTTTCAAACATACGTTTTGAAGAACAGCTTAATTTATTAATTTATCGGAGCTGTCAGTTGAAGAGATAACATAAAGGAGGGAAGGTGTGCTTACACTATGTTGAGTGCATTGAAAGCAGGGTAGTGCTGATAAACGGCATAGGTGGTCAGAAAAACAATTAACCTTGATAAATAAAGGTAAAAATACAACAGCGGAGGCTTAGGTGCCCAAGGTTAATGGTTTAGGAGAAAACCATTTCTGCTCTCGGGAGATTATTGTAATTATTTCTAGAGGAAGTAATTCTATAAGTGAAATTAGATGTTTTTGCATGGCTTTTGCCGTGACTGTATAGAGCGGATAGAGAATCTCTCGATATGAAAAGCAGTATGCTCATTTCACAGAGTCTAAAACGATTGGGCTTGTTCTGAAGTCTTATTCAGTGAGGTTCAGTCAAAGGGCTCCAAGGCTGAAGAGTTCGCTGGTAACCATGGATTCTTTCATTCAGTTAATGCCTTTTGCTTGAAAGCGAAACACAGCCCGAGAACTCATTGTCTGGTGCAGATATTTAATTGAAATGGAGTAAGGGGGTTTGTCATTTGCACTCTCATTCTAAAGACTTTTCCAATAGAGTAAAACTTTTTGTGGAGAAATTAGTTTTTACTCTTTGAGCTAACATCTGTGTTTTTATCTTAAAACTTCACAGTAAGAAGTCAAACAAATTAGCCTGGACAATTAGCAGACTGCATTTTAATTGCACATTATTAGTACTTACAATATAACAATAGGGCACCAACAGATGATCCTATATTGACTATAAAATGAGACTGTAATTTAGATAAAAAAGGGCAAGAACTTCCATTGGCTTTTGATTAAGACAATTACTAAATCAAATGTGAAATGTGATAAACTGTATGTAAGCTTTATAATTGCAGGAACACTTCACACCGTGTATATGTAGGTATTTGAAAATGCAGTGACACATGATTGTATGAACAAACACAAACAACACACAATACCTCGTTTCATCATATTTTGTGCCATTAAGAACTGAAATGAATTAAAAGGCAAAATGGACACGTGAAATACAAAAACATGTGTTCTTTATCGGCCATGCCCAACCGCTGTAAAGTTAATTGGATTTTATTTGCCTGTTAATTTCAGACCTATATGCAGACACAAAAGGAAGACCGAAAGTGGACATGAAGGTTGAAAATGACTCTCACGAAACCAGACAAAAAAACAGCTTCCTTGAGCCATCTTGTAATTGTTCTTGAAGCAGCCTGATGTTATGAATTTCATTTCGTCTTATGATGCTTCATTTCCAGCCTTCTCTCATCTCGACTTGCCACTTTGATATTAATCCATTTAACTTTAGGTAAAAATCAAGTTACTGATGGAATTTTCTTATTGTTAACCCCACCCCCCAAAGACACCGTCAAACATATTTTGCCTCTATTTAATAAAACACAGAATAATTGCACTAAATATGCTGGAAAGGGTGCCTCTTTTTTGTCCAGGAGTGTATGTTTGACATAAAGTCCAATTGAACACACTGGATATTTTCTTTATGCATTCTTTTGCTGAAGGGAGAAAACAATGTTAAAATTAAAAGATTTTTCTTCAACAACTCATTACTGTAAGCATTACCCTTAAATGATTGATTAAAAATATTGAGATAGACTGAAGTAAACACTAATTAACTTTGTAACAAGATTTCAATCAGAGATTGTGCTTTTAATGAGCAGGTAACGTACGCCGTTCTGTTCTGCTCTCAACTTGCCCAACATGACATTTTCTGCTTTGTTTTTTTTTTTTTTTTACAGAGGCAACTGAATCTCAAACAACGAGTCTCACATAACTATGCCCTTTAGAGAATTAACTTTAACTTCTTCCAACTGTATTCTCCCAACCCTGCATGTAAGGCAAGAGAAGGCACTAGTTTCCTTCTACTCTGGAGAAAATATTAGCTCTTTCTAAAAGTAGGATAATAAACACCAGTACAGACAAAGTTATCATCCTGTTGAATTTGCAAAAGTTTGAATTTATAAACTTAGTTGCATTGCCATTGTTGTGGATTGCATTAGAATTCCAGGCGTTTGCTTTATTCTCTCCACATCCTTCATATATTGATAATAAACTGGAGAAAAAAAAGGAAAAAAAGAACACCAATGTAAAACAGTTGAGGGATTTTGGTGTAAATTCTAATCAATGGCCATGAATTTCAAAATTGATGCAGTGGGTTTTAAATAGGCCTCATGGACCCAATCTCCTTGCGTCTCCTGGATGGACCTTGCATCTCCTGCAACAAATTAATGACAATGTGAAATTTAAATATAAAGCTCCGATATGCAACTTTTAGGTAGAAAAGTGAAACGCTACCAATCCGAATCCCCAAAACACAGTGGAACAAGTTCATGCCCCAGTACTTGTCACTCATCCTGATGAGCTGTCGACTTTGAAACTATATCCTGCCTGAAGCTATGGTAACTGGATCCTACAGCTTTCAAAGACACTGACGATCTGCAATACAAATGTTCACCTGTATGTACAATGCTGCATTTTCTGGGATTATTATTTTTTTTTCTGCATCGTTATTTTTTTTGCAGTGATGATGAAATCCACCATTAGTTTCAGCTGGATGCCTGAACCTCAGCCATACTGAAAGCAAATGAAAATATAAATATAAAAAACATGGCAGATTCACTTTGAGATGTGGTCAAATGAAAACTAAAAAAATCGCAGTAATAGGAAACAATGCAGCACTAACAAGGTCCCCATCCATCTTTCATTTATGCCCACAAGCCTCAGCGTAACCAAAGATTTCTAATTGATTTTAGGGAGCCTGCTAAAAACAATTACACTCCTTCTACAAGAGCGAGTCGATACGGGCTAAAATGCAACATACAACAGCACAGTGCTCATTTCTGTACAGAACCCTTTCCATCATGTGTCTGGCACACAATGGTAATCAATACATGGGGAGTAGGGAAGGTGCTCCTGATTGATCAGCTGGTCAGAGTGAATGTAATCAATACAAAGGCTGACTGGATCATGAACTTTGGAGGGGGTCACCCAAAACTAGGTCATGTATTTTCATCTCTCGTATCCAGTGAGAATTAGCTATAGCACTGGAATGAATAACGTCAGTTCCCTCAAACGTCAAAAGTAAACTTACAGGAATCTGCTTTGAGGACATTTCATTTATATTGATGACTGTCATTTAAAGGTATAATATGTAATATTTCTAAAATTTCTAAAAAAACACTAGTCATCTATTTAGACTTGGGCACTTACATTATATTAAATGTTTTCAGAGACATCTGTAATTTTATTGAATGTAACGGCCTCTCTCTTTGGATTACGTGTCAGTGACATCATATAGTCTCTAATGTGTCTTGCAGCCATTTCATTAGATTGAAATGACATAACGTGGATATAGAAACACTTACTGATGCTTGGTCACAACCCCTTGGTGTCAATTTTCAGCGTACTGGGTACGGCATCAGTTTTTAACGTGCAAGGTACCACATAGAAGTCAACGTAAGACCTTAGATGTCAAACATTGACGACATAGGTCAGGTGACGTCGATAAGTAGCAAAAAAGCCATGGACCTTATGGACCAGTGTTCCACTTCACGCTGCGTTTATTTTTACATCTTTATCTTTCTTATTTTAGTCCTTCCCCAAACCTTTTTTGTTGTTTTACCAAGGCATTGTCTTTGGAATATATGTCTCTAAATGTAATCTGAATTCAACTGTAATACATTACCTCATCTGACTCACATCAGAAAGTTTTTCAGTGGTGATGAAAACATTTCCCATAATCTGAAACCTCTAGTGGCAGAAATTACATAGTGTGTGTTTAACACTTTTCAAGGACACCGTATGCAGTGAACAGATAAAACAGTAGGCTAATAAAAGGGGGGAAAAAAGAATATATCTCATAACATTATTCAATATGCGATCAGAAATTTAGCCTTTACAAAATACTCAACTCGAATAAATGAATGTAATTACTTCATATAAGGTCAAAACGCCTAGAAAATCTTTTAGAAGTACCACTGTGGCATCCCTGGCGGAATGATGTGCTAACTCTCAAACTGATGGTCCACAAGTATTAATGTTGAACAAATCTCGCGAATGCACCATAAGAGCTTTAGGGAACACAAAGACAAAATATTCCCATGCTTTCACCTTTTAGAGTAACCTTACAACAGTACAACCATAAAGTATGCATATGTTTTATTGAAACCAAGTCTTGTTTTTATTAGCCTCTAAATGGAATTATGAATTTGCATTAAAATCATGAAATGTCCCTTTTTAAACCTTAAACGGATTGACAATCAGAGTGCTAAAACTAATCATGTTTCATTCTAAATTATGTTCTGTTAAATCTCTATATGTAATCAACACAAAACATCTTTAAGCCAATAATTAGTCATGAAAATCGACGGAATTAATGCAAAACATTCTAATAATCACCTTAACATACTTGCAGGCAACTGTATAGAGACAAATCTTTAAGGTAACACAAAGCTGCATTGCTTGCACTAATATCAAGGTCCTATTAGCCTGAATATGAAAAGTTAAAACCATCGACTGCATATAATTAGTGGGCGGAGGAACCGTGACGTCACCCATTGGTCATGTTGAAGCCAGTAGTTTGCAATGTAGCCGTCGCCATGTTAGCTTCTTGGAGCCGGAAATCAAAGCCTTCTACTTAAACTGAGATCTTATTAACGGAGGAAAAAATGTAAGATGGACCAGAACGCTTATTAGAGCTTCTGCATAAAACGAATGAAACCAGTATGAAAAAATTATTGACATAGTATTTTTGTATTTGTATTGTTTTCAATGTAAGTCTATGGGAGCCTGGGCTTTTTGGAGTAGCATCTAGTGGCCGTCAGTGGTATTACAGCTTTAAGACAGTTCTGCATTGGCTTCATTTTGGAGCCGAGGTCCTTGCCGCTTGATTTACGTACAGTCTATGGTCGAGACATGTTCTGACCTAATGATTCACTGATTTTCACTGGTTTTTGACACTTCACAGCACCAGCCTTTCAAAATAAAAGTCCCAATCTTAATATTTCAAAATAATGAGACAATTAATGACTTAGCCTTATGAACACACTAATGAAATGAGTAAACATTAAGAATTACAAATTGTACGCTTGTAAGTATGCTCAACTGTACTGAAGGTCATTTACAATCACCAAAAGCTACCTTAGGGTAAATATTAGATTGTTATTATATTATTATATAATCATTATAAGATCAAATATGATCTTTAAATATGGAACAGGGTCTGAATTAATCAAAAATCACATTTCTTACACTCTAAACACAAACATTAAATACAAACGAGGAAAATGTTTGTTGATTGCACGTCATTTTTTAGGTGATTAACTTTACACATTTTTCCATATTAAGTTGTAAAAATGGTTTGATTACCTAGCATGGCAGCTTCTTTTCAACTTTTAGCATTGTCACCACAGCATCAAATATGATCACAAACTGTGTTAAATTTTATACGTAGATGGATGAGATGTGGGATGTTTATTGCGTTATCGTGTAAATAATTTCAACGCAGAGAATGTGTCGGGAAATGTGTGTGAACATGTGTAGAATTCTCACATTGCTGACTTCTAATTGTGTACGTTGAGCGGAAAACCAAGAGAAAATATTTGATTGTACACAATTTGTTTATGGTGACAAACTTTAAAAATTGTAAAATTTACATTACATTTTGTCTGAATGCAATGTAATTATTTCTTCATACTGTATAACTGACTGGCTTATCTTGATGACCTTTCAGTGTTATTTATGCTCTTTATTTACAGACTCAAGGTGTTCCGACCCAGTGCATTGTATTTTTTTTTTTTTAGATGGATTGGAAGTTCAACAAATTGTGAAATAAGATTTTGTGGATCAATAAACAAAAGACATCCAAGTTGTTTTCAATGAGTATGAACACAGCTTGTAGGTTGAAAACAATTTGACTTTTGGAATCATTTTTATTGGAAAGTTGGGTGAGGTGTGAGCGTCTCTAAACTTTTCTTCTTCTGTCATTGGATTTCTGAATCCCTCTTGACACACATCTATATGTCTCTACACGGAAACTCGCTCTGTACAGACACACTGTAATGTATAGGTACCTTTTACGAAGTAGATTTCTTTCTATCAATTTCTCTCTGGGTTTCTTCTTTCAACTTCCTCTTGTGTGTTTCCTCTTCTTTCATGGTAGGTTGAGCTTTTCAGGCATTGTCAGGCTTGTTTAAATTTTTAACAAGCGGAGGGATGAAACAAAGAGACTGAGACAAGGGGGAAGTCCCTCATCTGAAACTGAAGGTATATTTCCCATGAAATGTTGTGCAGTGACGTGGAATAGTCTTTGCCTTTTGTGTGTTCTGATGCTTTTGGCCCTTTTTTACCGAATGGTGAGTACTATGAATGCTTCAGCTTTTACAATCTGGATTGGTCTACTAAGAATAACTATACCCAGGTGGCTAAAGCTGAATGCCTTTCTTCGGCTCCTTTAAATCCACTCTATTTTTTTTCGGCAGTAGTTTAAGGAGTATTTTACCTCCATTATGTAGTTTCATAAGCATAGTTTACATCTGCTCGAGGGTAATGAAATTTTCAATAAAAAGAATCATGCTAATCCGAAACAATTTCCAGTTATACCCCACACATGCTTCCCTTGATTGAAATGTAATTGGCTAAAATTATCAGCGAAAGATACTGATCATGGATGGCCCAGCAGAAGCAGCGTTGTGCTTCATGTTGTCTTCAACAAGGAGTCATCTAATTTTGTGACAGGTGTGTAAGTAATTGAACGCTGCCAGACACCAAATGGCAGAGAAGAACATGAACAACAACAGAAAACAAACAGACAGAGATGTGCAAATCTGGAAAATAGAGTTCAGAAGCAGACAAGCTTACATAAACAAACTATAAATTATTTGTTTCTTGCTCTAGGGAAATCACTCTCCTTAGTGGCAGAAGCTGTGAAGACAGGGTGGATTTTATATCCTAGAATTAATACTATATATATGCCATTAACGTGTATATGGTGGCTTGTTTAAATTCAATTTGTTAAAACATATAAAATATCACTGACCATTCGTCCGTGTGAATACAAAACATTCAAACTATCAAAAAATGTGTATTCTGATGGGGTAAGCACTCATCCCTTACATGCATCTACTGTATGGATGGATGAATGGATGAAATATTTGTACATATGGAGTGGAAACATATATGTACATATCAGTGCGAACTATACATGGTACCTGTTACAAACTGGAACAATTCCTTATACTAACATATATTTATAGCACATATATTTTTTTCAAACAGTTACTATGGTTATTATTTTTATTTTATTTATTACCTTAATGCATAACTGAACATATTCAGAGGATGTGTGTACTTGTAATAACCACAGATGAATCAGCCTTGTTGATTAACACCGGCAAATAAGATATTTCAGTGATGGCAGTGAATGATATTTATCTGTTGTGTTATGTGATACATTAATATGATTTTTATTTATTTTTTATAATGAAGATTTCTTAGTTTCCCAGGCACAAAAGGGGAGCTGAATAATAAGAAAAGCAGAAAACAACACTGGCATCGGCATCGACTGTGATCAAATCATTATTTTAAACACCAGTGTCGGTACCAGCCAAGAATAACATGGCAATAACATAACAGTTTATGGTAACGTCATTCTTGGTATAAGTCACATATTAGATTTCTGTGTGGGATAACCTCAGTGCCTTTACAATGGCGTTCCCAGCCACACAACACACACAAACCTGCTTCCCACACTGACATGCTGTTTAAAGGGGCATTAGGTCCTAATGTGCAGTGCAAGATAGCAGTAATTAACAAACATTTCAGTTTGTGCAGTCATTTTCAATTATGGCAGCTTGGTTGTGTCTTTGGCTTAATTGAAGCTAAAAGATCTTATAATAGAAGGAGAATAGAAGTGTACAATGCCTTTGAGAGGTATATGAGACAATGCCAGTGTCAAATGAAACACAGGAACAGATCAGAGCGAGCTGGCAAACTGGCTCCATCTCCTGGAGGAGACAAGAGGGGCTCTATTGAATACACCCCCACCTTCATATGTTCTCATTATACTGATTGCTGAATGATTAAGGAAAGCAATGGCAGGCTTTGCTAGAGTCTTTATATAGCACATGCATAGAAATTAACATGAATTTTCTATGGCAACCGCTGGACAGAGAGACAACTTCTGCTCCTCCTCAGCTGTAGCCTGCAAAAAGCACCAACACCAAATACAACGCATGTTCTGTTGTGTTTCTAAAGTTGCACAAAGGTGTTCATTAAAGTCAAGACAATGTGTGTGAAGCTCGAGCAAATAAACATCCAAAGAACGTAGTCAATCATCAGTGGCAACAAACAAGATCTATATT
>JAPQRN010000002.1:6654558-6671110 GCA_037367275.1 Coranthus polyacanthus
CCCCCCCCCCCCCCCCCCCCCCCCCCCCCCCCCCCCCCCCCCCCCCCCCCCCCCCCCCCCCCCCCCCCCCCCCCAACTTGTAAATCTGTGAAAAGAAGTGTAGCCATTAGGTCCGTTTTTATGAATTGAAACATTTCCTTCTGCTGCTCTATTTTGCTTCCCCTGCATTGGCATTTTTCTGGTGCCTGAGAAAGTAATTGTGAAAAGTACAGTAAGTGTTTTGTGCCAAAGTGGAAAACAAATGATTGTGTTGCAGAAAAGCAGGCTGACTAAAGTGACTTCTATCAGCAGTGACCACGCTGTATTACCCTTAAACCCCACTGCAGATAACGTACTCAGCAGGTTCTGAGAAGCCTCGGGTTCGGTGTCAGAATTAACGCGCAGCAGCGTACTTTCCAAGGCCAGCGCATGTGGACACTTGCCGCCTGTAGAACAGCCATGATACACTCTTGAATGGTCTTTCATGCTCTCATAACCTTCACCTCTAAGACAGCCTGAGGAGGAAGAATAGTGTTTCATGTTAACAGCTGAGAGTTCAACTGTGTGCCAACCAAAAATCAAAAGCCTCAGAATCAGAGCACGTGCAGTCGCCTCTGATAGAGGCTCAAAAGCACTGGGTTCAAAAATGCAAGTTAGGACGTGAAAAAAGAGGAAAAAGCAAAAGGAAAAACTAGATATTGCAGGTTCCTCGTCCTCGTGTCATACTTTGAACTTACAGTACAGTCAAATGGCTTAAAGAGAAAATTCTAAGACTAATGCATCACACAGTATGCTTTACACTTCGACAGTTCAGTTTATTATTATGTACTAAAAACAATTTAGCTGATGTATAATATCAATAGAAAATACTGAAACTGCCCCGCTGTACATACATTAAGCATAAAACCATCTCATTTGGATACAAATTGCATTTGGGGTGTCTAAATGGATATTTTTCTGATTGATGACAATGTGCCCTTTGATATAATAAAGCTCATTTGGGTGTGAAATACAACACATCATTTCTATGAGTCCACAAATCCTATCTACTGCTTCAGTGAGCTCCACTGCCAATGGAGCAGCTCTGGGTTTTCTCATTTCATCACATCACATAATAGGGCCTCGGTTCTGCTGTAGCTTTAGGACTGAACTGCTTAGGCTCAAAAACAACGTTGAAATTCGACTTAAATGTCGATGCCAAGTGTCAGATTGCTGCTCTTCAAGTACATACGGAAAGCAACAAATATCAGGACCACCTGCTCTTGCCATGAAACAGACTGACAAGGTGAGGGTTATGATCTTTAATTGATTTTACTCCCATTTCACTCTTGAAGGGAGAAGTAGATGGAATCATTTTAAGCCCGGTGTCATGGTGAAAAAAGCAGTGCAACAGCGGCAAGATGTGTTAATATTTTGTGTAGTCAGGGTATGTGAAATCAAATGATTTGATCTGTGTGGGAGATGCTAGCTCTTGGAAATGAATATGTTTTATGTTGAATTATTTTTTCAAGGTTATTACAGCTATTACAGCTGTATTTGTGCTTTACAGTGTGCGGACCATACTGTCTCACAAAAACTCGATAGGTGATGAACAATGTTACTGGTATCAGAGCTCTGTCATGCTTTTATTAGCAATGTGTCACTCCAGCACAGGGCGCTTATAGATCACCCGAGGAACATACAGCAGATCTTAATAAGAGGAAGCTCTGGAACAAGGTGGAACCATGTAATAAATGGACAATATCTCCACTTTTAAAATGCCTAAAATCATCCAAAAACACAGGTGTGTGTGTGGGCGTGATGTGTTTTGATTGTGCAGAACATTTTGAACATGATCAGAAATCTTGCTGTAACGCACATGAGCTGTTAAAGTCCGGGGCATTAGAAAATAGATTTTTAAATGAAGTGATTGACATGCATGTTTAAAGAGGTTACTTCCATCCAAAAAAGACAAAAGAGGAGAGAAGTGTAAATCGTGCCTGGTGTTTTTTTTTGGAGACATTCTTGTAATAACCTGATACAGAAATAAGTGCTTAAAAATGAACCAGAATGTGGGAAATAAAGTGTCTGATATGCAACCATTACAGTAATTTATTACAGGGAAGATGTGTGGAAATGTACTGCATATTGTGTTGAGGCTGTTTATTACAAAATGCAGGTATCATTAGAGGGGTTGTATTTAGTACTGATATTCCAAACCATCAACAGAAGGCGGAAGTCGTGAACTAGAACACGCCCTCGGCTACCAAAACCACCAACAAACTGACACCACATATCCACAGACTGTATCACTCACCGAAGAAAGTGTGAAGTTTATTATTTACACACATCTGTATTATGGTATCATCAAGTGTTCTCCTTCAGACAAACTTGTCGAGCCTATGTTGGTTTGAAACACTGTTCAAAATGATAGCACGTTGAGCAAGTGCGTACAGTACATAGGGGTATATTCTTTATAATCGTGTTATAGTGTTTGTTTTCATAAGGTGCTTATTTTTGTAGTTGTTCTTTAATATTACGGTCACAACATTAAGGTCATTTCCATGTGCCAAGTCAGTTAAATTCACCGCTTCTGCTGCACAAGAAAATAGTGTAATTATTAGGGCAAGAAGTCAAGAAAATGCCCTGAAGAAAATGGAAATTGAATGTATACAAGTATATCTCCTGTTAAAGATCATGTGCTATGGTCGAAAGCTCCACAGCAGCGTCTAAACTGGCCTTAAAATGAGATTATATTGTCAATTTCTGTTTCAAAGGTCAATCATGAACTTTCAAACATAGTTGTTTATCTCCATCTTAAACAAAGAATTGTTCAAAAGGTCACAAAAGCAGAACAGAGAGGATTTCAACAGCTGCAGCAGGGATATCAGCTAGAAACACTTGTATGTAATAATTGCGCGTAATCATTTTTAATCAACCTGAAATAGCTGTAAAGTACTCACAAAGTGAAGACAGCTCATGTTTTTGCACCAAATGGTTTGTGGATTATAAACGTAACAAAGAAGCTATTCAGCTCTAAATATCCAATATCTGCAACAAAACAACATAACTGTGCAATTTAGTATGCTGCATGTCATCATTGTGGTCTGGCTCATTATGCCTAATTCATCGCATAAACACAGTGCTTCATATTAACCATTCGGAGAAGAAGAAAAAAATGTAGTGGTTGCTGCTCACAGGGCGGCAGCATGAACAGACTCTTTATACACCAGATGCACCCTCAAGTGAGCGGGGACATAATCAGTGAGATGTCCCTCCCCGCACACACTCTCCCTTTCAAAGCCGCCATCTGGCTGATGCTACAGGTGGTTCAGAGGAAAGTCAAGATATTTCAGCCATCGCATCTCTCCCCCAAGCTGTGTCGGTGCTCATCTGTCACTGTTAATTTCCATTATCTGTCATTTCAACGGTGATGACATGATTACAACAATGTCAAATGGGCGTTTTTTGGTTGACAAAAACAAAGGGGGGAAAAAAAAAAAAAAAAGGAAAAACATGTGACTAAGCGCTGATCTAAACGCACGGGGAGACGTAGACACATGTAAACGGCGTGCGAGAAAAGACACAAATAGCTCCTCCTGCGCTGTTCTTGTTCAGTTTTAGTTGCTCGTGCAGAAAGCATTGTGTTAGAGGAGGTTCTAAAGTGTATTTTTTTTCTGCTTACGTCTCTCTACCGCAGTCTTCTATCTTCAGTGTCGGTGTTATGGTCTTGCGTGGTGGTGTTGTTTTCGCCTTTCTAATCGTGGCTACGTTTCTGTGCATTGCATACGGTTGGAATTATGCACATTGGTTGTTCATGTGGCTTAAAGGATGTTGTATATCCTTTAATTTATTGTGTGGCTTCTTAAGGTGATTTAATGTATAGGTTTATTCCCTATGTAGAATCGCCTTTTGTTGCACTGTATTAAATGCAGAGCAATTAACAGGCGCCCCACAGTGCATCTTAGTTACCCTCTGGTTTTGTGAGATAAGATAATACAGTGTGCACAACCCTTTGTTTTTACAGAAAATATGATAATGTGAATAAAAGCTATGTGAGGTGAAGCAAATGCCCCTCTGTCAAAGCCATTTGTCCATTTCTTATGCTCTGACACTGACACTGACTGTGATACAAAAGACAAAGTGACAGTTCTTTGTTGCAATAAACATGGGCACCGTGTTTTATTTAAATAATTCAAACATGTATGGTTTTGCTGCCAGAAGTGTGGCAAGAAATTGCCTCCGACAATTGCATGACTGCATCTACAATTACAGTGCTCCACAGTTTTAGGAAATTAATTTGGTTTGTAGACAAAAACATTTCTGATTTTAGGCTTTTCACTCACTATATAAATATATAAATATTACATTTTACCTCTCAAAACGTATGTGGACACAAAGGAAAAGATGTTGTATTGATGGAAAGAGTGTAGCTGTGTAATTCTGAGCAAAAAATACATGAAAATGAGAAAACAAAAATGAAAAGCTTATGCATATACAGTATGTCCAAATGCACACACTGTGATTACGGTGAAGGATGCTGAAGTTATGAATCCAAGCAAGAATGATAAATTCCTGCATAAACTACATCCACCAACACTTGAGATGCACTTTTAAGCTGTTTTGGAAAAACAGCCGATTTTAGAATTTCCAGAGTCAGAGCATATGTACAAAGAAACAAACAAATAAAATGAGAAGACAAACAATGCTTATAAGTCTTCCGTTTGATCCATTTTACGCTACGCAGTATATCCTCTGTAATGTGTTTACACAACCAACACAATCCTGCTCAGAAGATTAGATTGACTGAAGCTGAACACAGGGATTTCTTCTCTGTATTTTAACTGCAGTCTGAAAAAGTGAGGGAGTGACGGAAAAGACAGAGTGGACAAAGAGGAAGTGATAAAGAGGAAAAAAAAAAGGAGGCAATAATATGTAAGAGAGTGAGAGATTTGGAATTGCTGCCTACTACATTGTGAAAGATATCGCTCTATTAGCATAAAATTACAATGGTGGAGGGTTGCCTCTGCTTGAGGGATTGTCTGAGATCAGCTTAATCTCAAAGTGCCGGCAAATCTGATGACTCTCCCAAAGTTTAATCATGCCACCAGGGCAAGAGAGGACCTGATGAGTACCAAATGACACACTAGGGTGTCCTCTCTAGCAAACCGACTCTTTTATGAGCACTACATGATCCCACTATGTCTTGTGCAACAGCACATCAGAGTTTTAATGTGTCCGTTGGTCACAGAGTGCTCCCATAAACATTATAAGATCCATGACATCAAGTGACACCTGTGAATTTTGTATTTTTTTTTTTATCCTGTTATTACCATGCTTTACAGCGCTCATGCTGATAAACTTCTAAAGGAAAGACCCGGCATAGAATATATTGTATGTTTATGTAATTAGTAGCACCCTGACTCTAAATCTAGGCTTTAAATGTCATAGAGCTCAGTCAGGAACCATGAATGTATAAGCAGTTTCCGTTTCCAGTAAAATATACAAAAACGTTTAAGTGAATTTATCTTCAGATCTACATAAGAATTAATTAGATAATCAATCAAAAGGTATTGTAAAATCACAAACAATAATTAGTAAATAGAAGGATTTGCACAAGAGATAAATTAAGTATTTTGTTATCAAGTGAACTCTCTTTTCAGTCTGAGTGCTGACCTATTTAAGTGTTCTGCGGATGTAAAATATGATAACTAAGCTAAGCGTTAATTTACAATTTAGTACAGGCTTCTACAAGCTAATCAACATTCAAACCGCGTAAGTGAAACTGCAGTGAACATTGGTAACAAATTGTGGTTTATTTGACCACAATCAAGCTGGTTCTGTTATTTCTCAACTTCTGCGTAACATGTTAAAAATGTTGGATCCTTTCGCTGGTGTTTAACAGAAGTGTCAAACGTGTTTTCCCTATGTACTGAATTTGAAAGACACCCAACATTTCATACATCTACAATAACTTTTCACACAGTCATAAAATGCTGAAACAAATCCAACATTTAGTTACTCTGTGAAGTTATTTTTACACCTTTCTGCCATGTTGAATTTCTTCCAACATTTCATTAATAAGGGAAATGTTTTGTTTCAGCTGTTGTGTGCTTTCTGTTTCTAGCTGTTAACATTTTCACATTTGCTCTTTGCTCTCTTCTTGGAAGAAAGAAGCGTCTCCTGTAGGCGTGAACTGGCAGAAAGTAGGAAGGAAGAAAGAAAAGTCTTTAACTGTAATGGGATCAGAAAACTAGACTCTGAGGGAGTCAAAGACACAGGATTCACAGTTAGAGTGACCTTTGATGATCGTGCTTGCATAATGGATGAGAATGACAGTGGACTTCAGGCAGGTGAGGAGTCGGTGGAGAGTCGACTGATCTGTAGAGCATCAATGGGCGGAGGAGAGTGCACTCTGGAGAGATTCGTCCAGCAGGTGAGTCTCTGGTTGCAGCTGACAGGTGGGAGCCGCAGACACAAAAGACAAGACAGGCTATGTCCATTATAAAGCATAACGTGCAGTTGTTACCAAAGGCGCCGCCATCTTCAGGCTCCTACAGACTGTGAGATTTCAGCAGTCTTATAAGTTTATCTGCAGCCACAGTGTGTGCAACGTGGGTCTAGTAAACTTGGGTACAACGTGTATAAATGCACAACATCTACCGAATCTCAGGCTACGACGTAGGTAAATGTAGACAAATGAAATGTCATCGGCGCACGTCATCTACCTGTGCCGTTCTAATTGTAAACAAGCTAAGCTAATGATCGCGCCGTTCCAAAAGTGGTATTTATATGCAGAGTAAAACCTCCAAAGTCAATTGGGAAGAGAAGAATGAGCACCTGGTCATGACTCTGGAAAACAAGACAACATGGGATGACAATTTTGCAATGACTGTACTTTTAGCTACATAAACGTAAGTGTCACGTCGATCAATGCGTCATTTCATGCTGACTCGCTATTGGTTCTTAAGTAAATGTAGATCATGTCAGCAGTCACTGTGACATGACTGTCAAACTGTCATTGTGCAACACAGGACCGCTGCTTGTCATCTTTGGTCTGGGACAGTCCAGTGTATACCTGGAATGAAGACTGATGTACAGGTACAGACATCTGAGTCAACATAACATTCATTTTAAAATGTAAAATTAATCATCCCATTTTTCCTTTCACGAATGGTCAACTTGAAGAATCTCAAGGGGCAGCCCGTCGTCTCATCAAACCGTACTGAATCCGCCCCATATCAGATAAATGGTTACGATTGGTCTGACCTAATCTAGGCTGTGTGGAAATCAGTTTGAACGGGAGCAGGGTCAGACTGAGCTGCCAGAGCAGATGAAAAAAGGATCTTCTAGAAGAATTGATTAGTCAGGAGGCTGTGCTTTTATACTCTTCACGTCAAGCATAACCTGCTTTGTAGCATAAATTACCACAGCAATTTATAAAGCACTTAAACCTCTGAATTCCTAGGTTTAAACTTAAAGTTACCTGGCTAACCCCTCTATCCTGCTTCACAACATAGGCTCTAGGTAAGTTGTGTTATGGTTTTGTAGGCAGGATCCAATGCACAGTAAGACAAGTAAGACAAACCGGTGGCGTAGTCAATCTTACCAGGGTCAGCATGCAGGGTGAAAAAACAGCAGAGCAAACAAAGGGGAAGTGGCAGGTTGCAGATGTGGCCAGGCAGGCTATCCAAGAAACTCTCAAGAGTTCAGCAACAATAAGAATAATGAGGATAATGAGGGCAGAGAGTTTAACACTTGAGTTCAGGCCAATCTGGCAGTGAGCACACGTGGAGTGCTGTTGAGCTCATTGCTGATGAACCACAGGTGGGTGAAGCAGGTGCATTTGAAAACCGGCGGGAAAATGCAAAGGGAGGAATGGGAAACATTTCCTGGATTTATGGTGGCACATTATAGACAGTATACATATCAATATTGCAGAACTAATTGTCAGTATTGTTTAGATAACTGTAACTCTTCCTTAGCTTCTTTGAGTCACTGAACTGAGCTGCTTCTCTGTGTGTTAGTACAACAGAAGCAGTGAATGAATTACCTCAAACAGCATCTTCATATTACTACATATTCTACAGTATATTCTTAGTGTATTCTTGTGGTCTAGCTTTAATAAACTTGTTCTGTACAAGTGCTGCTGGATTTTGCTTGACAGAGGTTCGTCCCAGTGATCCTGATCCACGTGGTTCCATCTATGGCTGAATGACGGTTCTTGATGCAGTGTCGTCTGAGGGATCAGAGATCACAGCGTTCGGCTTAGACTTGTGCTCTTGCTCCTTACACACTGGAATACATTTAGATTCCTTGAATCATTTCATTCTGTTCTGTAAGTAGAGGGTGAAATATCTGCATCCTTTCCTGTCTTTGTTCTTTGAGGAACACCGTTTTTAATCTCAATAATTTTCCATTTTTCACACATTTGTTGACAAACCTATGATCCTGGGCCCATCTTTGCTCCTAAAGGACTAGACCTTTCCTGGATGCTGCTTTTATACCAAATCATGAGTACAATCACCTGTTCACAACACCTGTTCCAAATCGCATTGTTTTTTTAATCATTTCAAGTCATTATTAGTCCTAAATTTCTCCTGGCCCAACTCTGCTGTGTTGCAGCCTGAATGTGATGAATGGATGTATATTTACAAATGAAATGAAGACGACCAGACAAAACATGAAATATGTTGTGTCCATCCTGTCTACAATGAAATAACGTACAAGTTAAGTACATTTTAATACAGCTACATTTTTTTTTAATTTGCATTTTCCATACCGTTCCAACTATTTCTTATTTGGGGTTGTACACACTGTACACACTGCACCTAAAGATCCACGCCGTGCAGGTCTAGTGGGTCAAAGATGAAGATCAAGAGGAATCATTATTATATACGTCTCATACGTACATTGTTTAAATATCCGTTTGTGTGATTTAATTCTGTGTATAGCCACAGCCTGCTGCTGTGTTTTTCTGTCATTTTTTCCTGTATTCGTTTGTGGTTTTTGTTGCCACATATTCATAGTTTGCCAAGACGATGAATTACAGCAAACGAGGGATATGCTACCTCCACTGTTCAAAATATTCCTTGCAAATCTGTTTCCTCACTGACATTAAAACACAAGAATAAGCATTGTAGTTGTGTCGTGTGTGGCTGCTTATTTCCTGGGCGACATTAGCATAGCGTCTGATTTGTCACTCTGCCTGTGCGGCAACATCTAACTGTTCATGGATTGCATTGAAGAGAAACTGACATTTACGTGTTTGATATTAGACTTTGTACTTATGAAGAGCAGCTCAACAGTTTCGCACAATTTGAATTTATCACTTAATTGTCTTTTTCTCAGTGCTTTTCGGTTCCACTGAAGAAGAAGTGGAGTTACATCAGAATTATCTACAGACAAGTCCTCATGAATCCTTTTTTCCTTCTATTTGGCCTGGGGGTTCTTAGTTTGCATTCAAGGTCCAGTAAGACACGTTTGATCTTTACAATACAAGTGCCAGTAAAAGTTAAGCCTAAAGATTTAAATTCACTCTAAAATTCATCCTCTCTCCCCAAGAACAATACCTCTATAAGCTCCAACACTTTGTGCACTTCAAAGGCCTTAAAACTGGGGCTTCTTTGTGCTTAAAACAAAGAAGTTCGTGCTTTCTTTCAGGTTTTGGAGGGCAATATCAACAGAAAACCTCTAAAGAATTACAACCAAAACTCTACAGAAAAATTCACCTAGAAAAGAAAAGTTTTCACCTTTTTTCTTGGATTTCCCTGCAAAGTTGTTGAAACAAGCGACTGTACGGCTTGAGCCTAGACAAAGCTTGTAAAAAGCGCAGAGACTAAGTGAATGTGCCCCGTCTTATCATCTGCTGCCACTGCACAGATTAGTGCTGAACGGAATAGAAAAAGGTTGCGAAAGAGGAAAAAAAAAAGAATAAAAGCTGCTCTCCACTATTAGAACAGACAGTTGCATTAGCTTTCTAATAAGAAGAGACAGAGCAATACTGAGCCCTGAAAAGGAAGAGAGAACCGTTTTCTCAGTCCTCGCAGGGTCCTACTCCCCCCTTTTCCCACCCACCCACACTGCTTTGCTCTCCTCCCACATTTTCTACTCTGTCTTTTCTACTTAAATCAGATAGCGGTTGGTAGCAGGAGAAGCATGTCATAGGTTTAACTCATACAGTATTAATTATACTCCCATCCCCTGACCTCGCTTGTACCGATAATCTGCTTCCCACAACCCTTTTCTCTGAATGGAGGCTCTTATCGTTACTAAAGTTGAACCCTTTAGCATCTGCTTCGCCCTGGTGCCATGTGATCCCCTTTGTCCGGTAGACCCAGATGATTTATGAGGCTTCCAGCTGGTATTCGTGGTAATAGTCCGGATGTGTCAGACAAGGCGAGGAAAAAAAAAAAAAGACTCCTTCTCACTTTTCACTTTACAGACTGACTGTATTATGGTGATGAGTCTGCACTCCTGCAATGGCGTGTTCATTTGACACACAAGAAGCTCAACCATGCAGCGCATAGATATACTACTGTTGATGTAGGTACACAGCACATAACATCACTCAAAGATATGAACTTCCAGCTATTTTATTTCTGCCTTAAGGGAGTTCATGTAATATTCATCATGTGCCTCTTCCAATCACTTAGTCAGCACAACACTTGCCACTCATCACGGTGAATTATCATCAGCGAGGTAACATCCATAAAACAACCATTGGCCGTTACTTCATGCGATGCTGGAGACTAATGTTTGCTTTGACCAGGTACTGGCAGCAACTTTACAAACTGGGAAACATACCAGTGACTGCCACGTGACTGAAAGGATGTTACTTGAAAGATGTTCTCGTTATGTGTGAGCTCTCCTGCTCCCAATAAAATTCAGTGAAAAAAGTAACAATAAATATGTGTTCTGAGTTTGCCACACCAGAGAAAATTGTGTTACTACCCACTGAGCCAAATTTGAACGATTAAGAAAAAAAGGCTAAATATTTAATATTAGGTTAAAAATAAGCAGTGTTCTCAGCTCTGAAACCACTGAACTGAAACCACGCCCAGTGTCTTTCAAGTGTCAAGAGACGACACAACCTGAAAGTGGAACTGCACTAATTACGAGGCTGTAACGGAATCAGACAGCAGTGGACAATTAAATTCTGAAAGATGCAGTAGTGTAATATAAAGGGTGCCAACTGTCGTGAAACCACATAAAGAACAAGATGATCTCTCCAGTGACTTTATTGGGCTTGTATAGCTAAACCTGTTGAGCCAGAATCTAATTCAGAGCCAGAGGACACTGACCCACACGACAATTAACCTCGTTCCTGCAACAGAATGATCATTTATTTCTCCCGTGTCTGCAAGTTAACGATATGTATCTGACCTAATAAAATAAAGTTAGGCAATCATTTTATTTGTCTGTATAGTTACAAATCAAACTAGCTGCCTCTGCACCGCACAAAAAATAGGCACATTTTCTGACTTATTACTTATTAGGTGTAGTAACACATGATCGAACGGGAGAACCACTGATGCTAATGAGCTGTAGTTTTTATCATGTAAATTAGGGCTCCCTTGTGTTATCGAGCCATTTTCCCTGGCTCGTGTGAAAAATCACAACAATGATGCAAAACACAAAACAGGATGATGTAAAAAATAGTCTAATGGTCTAACGCTACAATTAAGTATTCAGTCTTTTCATGTTTTCAGCAACTATCTTCTGATATGTATGACGTTTCTAGAAACAAACCTCTGAATTTACTTTACACAGACTTTAAACAGCCCCACAACTATATTCAGTGAGCCACAAAACACATAAAAAAAAAACCAGACCAACAAAAAGACTGCAACAAATGTTCCATCTAACAAAGCGGGCCACATTTTAAGAAGCGCACTTATGTAAAACATGCATTTTACGCTGACAGGATGACCACTAACTGCTGGAATCTGGGGTTGAGTGATCGCAAAAGATCTGAGAGCCTTCAATTACTGTCACTGCAGGTGTCCACTGGGCTCAGGATGAGAGAAAATGGAGCAAACCAGTGTCAGGTCTTAGTGTTAGACAGCACGTATACGCTGCCACGGAGGGAAAGCAAGGAATGGTGAGCTGAATCCCAACACCTGGCTCTAATGAGATTGGCATGCACACCCCGCAGCCATTAGCTTTAACCCAGCCGTGCAAAATGTAGATTCCTAGAGATGGCAAAACCAATAGGATTAGCCTCCGACGTCTTTTGTCCACCTACTGTATTTCTCAGTGCTACTGTTATGCCAACCACACATAAAAGCACATAATAGCTGGAATGTGTGTTTGTGTGTGTGCTTGAAGCAGAGGACCCACCTCTACCATTTTGCTAAGAAATGCGTGGGAGTTGACTGCTCACATCCATATATGCAGCAGAGATGTCGTGTCTTATTTTTTGTTTGTGTTTTCACTGCTCTCTCTAATTCATGGTGTGCCTAATGGTGAGTCTGCTTTTTCACAAGATGCCGTGTTACCCAACATCAAGCAATTAAAACTTTAATTAGGCTGAAATGAGAAACTGTCTCTGATGCTTAATTTCTCATTTACTCATGTAAGAGTGAGGCTATGAAATTTCATTAAGCTCCATCCACCAGGACAAGCAATACAGATCCGCTACAAGAGTTGCAGCCGCTATCTCCAAATTCTTTGATTTATTCAAGCTTTGCGGTGGGAAAAAAATGGCAAATGTGAGCATGTATTGACGATGTAGATAGAACAAATTAGAGAGTGTAAATTTCACACTGTCACACTGATAAGTCATTAAAACATCACACTTCATATTATTTTGTAATATTCAAAACGCCTATTGTATTTGTCAGAGCTCACATATCACATATTATGTAGTGCGACTGCACATATAGTGTATTTTTGAAGTGACTAAGTCTAAATTCAAGGCCTTAAACCCAAACTCTCTCAAAGTTTGCCTACTTTATTCATCTGCTTTGGTGCAACAAAATTTCCTGTAATTTCATAGTTCTCCATAAATTTCTAAAACCATTAAGAACGTCATGGAGATTTCTCTCCTTAATTTTGATCCCTGCGATGCTCCAGAAAAGCCTTACCACGCTCTTGATTGCCTGGCCACCTTGAGATAAGGGAAGTTAAAAACTCAGCCCTGGAGTAGCCCTGTTTTTTGACTCTATTTTTGATTTTAAATACAATAACTGTGATGCAAACCAATTATCTACATGAATGTGCCCGCTTTTAACAATGCATCGACCTGAATATTGATGCAGTCTTGTGCATTTGAATTTACATTTCCTCTGTGGGATACTTCGACTGAATACAAAACAGACTGGATTCTCTCATTTTTAAGGCTGGTTCTTGCGTCTCAGGTTCAAGGACTGTGTCTACTGTTGCATAGCTTCAAAGATTTTTGGGGGGATGAAAGTGATAATCTGCTTTCGAGTCACTCCCCAGCTGCGCTTGCTTCTTGGGCCACACAGACACCCTTGGAATCAAAAATGAGGGTTGCCTTCCTGTCAGAGTCTGCCAGTCAACATGCTAAAGCATTTGCCTAATGAAAGGACTCCTCTCTTAAGACTAAGCAAATGCACTGAGAGGAAGCAACCACACTACAATGTATAAGTCAATCAGTATTCCTGTCTCTTATGGTATTTGAAACATAGAAACTCAGCCACACCCCTGTCTGTTTCTTCTGCCTGGCTCACAGTCCCAACTCGCCACGCAGATTCTTAGTGTTCTTGTGTGCTGAAATCTGCATGTCACCACTGTCATATCTTTCTGTAATGAATGCACCAGCAAGACGGGATTTAAACACAATAAATTAAATAGCTTGAAAAAAAAAATCTGAGATTTAGTTCATTTTTATGTATTCATTGGACTGGGTCTTACAAGGAAATGGAATCAAGATTTGGCACGAATTTAAAAGTATGTGGGATTTTTTTTTTTTTCTTTGTTTCTGAACAGACAGTAATTCGTTTTCTCACGAAAGGCACTGTGGTGACGGTTGTACAGGGGATCAAAGCATGGCATTGGATTTACTGAGGAGCCATCCTGCAGCCTGAGCAAAAGCTGACACATACTTTTTTCACACTTTATTATCATCGATATCTGAAAGGTCTGTAACAGTTGTTTATGTTAATGACTCACTGCAAAACCTGCACCAGCTAATAAGGCACTGAAGGATTGCTCAGTTTGCTTAGTATTTGCATAAAAACATCAACAGGTGTCAAATGCTATCGCCTTGTTTTGGCTTTGAGCACTGACAAAAATTCGATCTGCTCAGACCGCTACTTTTTTATAAATGAATATTAATCAGTTTGGATTAACCCTCTGTTTTATATGTAGTTTGTTTAGTTTAATGACTAATTACTGCCTTTAGTAGCGGATGTATTAAGTCCACTCAAAAGTTGGAAAATCTTTTCCAGTGCTGAAGATAGTACAAGACCAAGTGTTGTACAAGTGTTGTAGTCAAGACCGCCTAAACCGAGGCCGAGTCCTGACCAAGGCCAGAGTGTATTGAGACTGAGACAAGACCAAGACTTTGAGGGGTTTAAAGCGACCAAGACCAGACCAGATACACAGTACAGGTACTATGGCAACCAAGGTTTTCATACACTTACACTAGAATATGGTATGATATGGCCAAACAAGTTCCTTTTGTTTCTGTAACACCGTAATAACAATATTTTTAAGGTGATATGGATTTTTCTTACTGTGTGAAAGAAAGAGTGAACCACATCTGACCCTTAGATGTAACTTTAAATACATTACCTATAGCTTTGTACAGTCCTATAGCAGTAATATAGCAGTAGCCACATCAAAAGTGCATGTTTTGGATTCAACTCCATCCTGCAGCCTGAGTAAAAGTTGACAACCCTATTTTTTTCACACTTTATCGTCATACTAATGATGTTTTTCTCTCCAACAACATGAGTAATCTTCCAACTAAAGGTAATCTAAATTCTGTATGTTCATACGTGTATTTTTTTCTTGCCATTTTATTCCACATTGCAGGTTAAGTGAGGTCTATTGAACATTTCAGATTTTCGTAAGTCCTTATAAATTTATTGTTTCACACCAATTAACTTACAGGAGCAGCACACTGCAATCAGTGAGTCATCTGTTCAGTAAGGAGTGGGTGGGAGTAATCCACGAGCAGGGACTTTTAGACATAAATGTTCTATTCAAAGGAATGCATTTTCATTAGCATTTCAAGAAATTATAGAGACACAGAACAAAATTCTAAGAACAAAATTCACAGAAAGAGATGAGGGGATGAAAGAAAAAAACAAACAGAAATAAGTTCAGATATGTTCACTATCCCTGGATCATAATCTGTTCATGACCTTGACCTTTGACCTTTTGGCTACCAAAATCTAATCAGATCATCCCTGATTCCAAGTGATCATTTGTACCAAATTTGAAGACATTCCCTCAAGGGATTTTTGAGATATTACGTTCAGAAGAATTTACAGACATGAGGTCACAGTGACCTTGAACTTTGACCTTTGGCCACCAAAACCATTTCAGTTCATCACTGCATCCAATTGAATGTTTGTGCCAAATGTTGGGACATACATACCATTCCTGAGATATCGCGGTTTTTAAAAGGGGGACCGACCGACCGACAGACAGACATGTTTTATAGAGACGCACCTGAAAAGAAAAAAAAATAAAGAATGAAAAAGTATAGTATGATAGTAAGATAGTAGTAAATAAGTTAAGTGAGTACATAACTATCAAATCATGATATGTATTAAAATCTGTCACTCATTGTACCAGTATCCATTGATACACATATAAACCCACACATAGACACATATACTCACATACGTTCCTGTTTATACCGACATGTAAGTACAAAGTGAAGGACATCAAGACAATTCATTAAAAATGTATTATCATTATTATTATTATTATCCATTATCACACATATACGGCTGTACTTTTTGCGGCAAGCCAAAATACTATAATTAAGTTCCTCCAATGTAAATATTCATATTGAAATTTTAGCCAACTAACCTGTCTTTGAGCATATTGTTACAAGCAGCATTGGCCTGAGGCAAGGAGTACAACAGATGCAACAGGGAGCTGCCCAGTAAATTTTCAGTGGAGCAGTTGGAGGTTAATTGTTTTACTCAGAGGCAACAGAGCTGGGTTAGGAGGTTAAGAACCGATAGTGGTCAGTCTTTACTCTTTAACATCCCAAATAGACACCATTCACACGTCTAATTTTGCAGACGGAAACAAGATATTTACTTATTTGGAATATTACCGCAAAATCAAACTCACATTTATCATGATTGGAGACACATTTATCATATTCTACTGTGGGTAAACGTCGACTGAAATGCTGGGTTGCACCTGTGCACTTTAATAAATCCAATTCAGTTATTTGAAGACACCCGGCAAACTAAATGCAATGCGTGTTGCGCAGACTTTGTATTTCTATGAAAGATCACGCTTATAATAATGACATGTTTTCCAGGTTTTGTAACCTGTTTTGTAGCTGACTCAAAGAAACAGTCACCGTTCCACAACACCCCCTCTGCATCGCACTCAACACACTGTTGTGTTATAATAGTGAGTGTTCAGTTTTTCA
>JAPQRN010000002.1:6687316-6710784 GCA_037367275.1 Coranthus polyacanthus
TAGCATTTAAATAGTGAACACACAGGTTCTAAGACAGACTACCATACTACTTAGTATACCAGAAAAAGATTTAGCATTTCCCAATACATGGTACATCAAAGTATGCCAAAAATACCAGCATATCCTACTACATCTGGTTGCATTTTACAGTATGCAACCCAGTATGCTTTTCTGGATATGTGACAAATGTATGAGTAAGGCAGCAGTCAGACTACACAATATTTTTGTCAGTTATGGTCAGTGAGTCAGGTTAGGAGTCATAAACGTGTGTCATGTTGTGGCTCACTGACATTTAAGCTTAGTCATGTGGTTTCTATATATACAGCTTTTATTGTTAAAGATAAGAATGCAATGGTTCAGACAACAGCCTCTATATTATTATTTTATAACGTTCAATAACACAGGCACAGTTCCTAACCCTTGACCAGGGCTGCGCAAACTCTGCATCCAAAGTGGTGTGGCAAAGAACTTAGACTGATGCGTCTCCAGCCTTTGATACTGGATGCCCTGTGTTGGGAAAAGCCTAATAAAGAAGTGTTGCTGTCCGTGGGTGACGCAGCAGAGCGCTCGGTGCCCCTACTGGTCAAATTCAAAGAAATGTCTGAACCCACTGTGGAGAATTCAAACATGCAAGTCTTTCTGTTAGGAGGTCGTGAGGCGTCCCATATACGGTGTCGGTCCACTGTGTCACACTAGACAAGATAAAATGATCAATTCTCACAACCGTCTTTGCCATTCCCATCACAAAATGATACCCTACGTCAGCTGGATCAGGCTGGAATCAGGCTGTATCGTGTACCTGATCATGGCCTATAGAGAGTCACAGTTCAAGGTGCAACATTATGATGGAGTAGTATTTCCCAGGTGTATGTATACTGTACACAGTAGACTTTGGTATTTGTACAATTGGAAAACAGCCATATTACTGACAATTTCAAATGAAATGCACTTGGCATTCATATAAAACTGATCAACAACATTTAAAAAAAGAAAGAGATTTTCATGTCGAGGAGAGATTTACAGTGGCATACAGTGAAATATTTGAGTTTAATAATACATGAAAATACAGCAGGCAACACGTTTTGGGAAAAGCCTGCAATAAAGAGTGAGGCATCAATTGATCCAAAACCTTCTAATTAATTTTCATGCTTTACCCTTAAGTACATTTAATACTTCAGTGGTAGTATTTTGAGAACGAGAGTTCTTGAGTTGCATTTAGGCTTGAATTGATCAACTGTCACAATTTTGCTCTTCTTTAAGTTTGTATTCAAAGTAATACCGCATCTCAATGAGATGTGCTGAAACCAATACGACACAATGTGACATTAAAAGGTAATTGGTTGTTTTGGCTCGTGAAAACCATGCTTGGCCGGTGGATTTTCGTCTTTTCATTTTGATCCAGCCCTCTTGGCCGACAAGTCAAAAGGGAAATTTTGGTCAGTGCTTCAGTTTTTCTATAATGCTGAGCTAACCTGCCTCTAGCTCAGTAGTCAGCTCACAGACTGAGTAGTTTCAATCTTTTCATCTGATGCTTGGCAAGAATTACAAATACAATAGCTTAAAGGGGCAGGTGCAACCTGGAATTCGTTGTATAAGCAGACATTTGTTTTTATATTTATTAATTTTTAATGTTCATCAGGACGCGTGGGGCATTGTGATATGCATCTCTTTGCCTGGGTTAGTAAGCTACCCACACAAAAAATATTCTTCACCTGTCTGTTTTGAAAACAGTTCACGCAGAGAGTCGGCGTTGTTAGAGAGCTGCGATGACACTGAGGACACCTTTCTGTGATCAGATGCTCTTATCAGTCATTAAAGACTACAGTCGGGAAGCAATCATCCCCACCTCAGCAGTCGAAATGAAGGTAGCTCAACATATAATGGCCCCTCTATATTAGGGTAGGTACGATAGCTGTGTTATTATGTAATAACGGAAGTGGGACTGAGTGAGAGTGTGTGCGTCGGGGGCGGCGGCGGTGGTGGTGCCATAAATTAGGCAAGCTGCAGCAATTTCCGAAACAGATAATTGGACGTGGATGTGTGCAATGGGCTGGCCAAAGCCCCTGAAGCTCTGAACTCATTTGTTGGGATGCAGAGCACCTTGTCAGGGTCACAGTGTGGGAAATCGTCCTCTTTCCAACACACATTCACATGCATCAAGCCTTGGACCAACTCCTTAAGATCCTTCTGATATTTGTCAATTTTACATGAGATTAAATTGTTCATTGCATAAATGATTCTTGATTTTATGGGTTACAGGTTTGATTTGTGTCTTGATTGTTTAATATCGTGGATAGGAAATACTTGCACGGTGTTATCTTTCATATTCACTTTCAGAAACACACAATTCAGATCTTAAATTGACATGCAGATGAAAATGCAATGCAGGCACGGTATGTTTCTTAGCCATTGTATGGATTTGTGTCAAAATACACCATTTTAAATTTAACCCCAATGTGGAAAACACACTCAGCACTTATATTTTTCACATTCCTTCAGTGCAGTAACACGTAAAGATGTAAGAAGGTGGATAGGAATATTTAATGTAGTTGCATTAATCAGTGGCATCATATAACACACCCCCTCAGTCAGGACTGAGTGGCAAAACACGCTGCAACATGGCCACATTTAGTCAGTGAACATTTCAGCAAGAAAATAGACTATTATCTATTTAAATTAAAGGCAGATGGACTCGTCAGTGATCCTTACAACTTACCAAAGAACCGGTGGTGCAAGGACATTGACATGTGAGAAGGAGTCTGGTTTCCTGACATTTAAGTACTATGTACCTGATTTCGACACTGGGGAAATACACAAAGCAAAGCCTGAAGGCACTGACACTTGGTCATATTTTTCCACATTAATCAGCCTGTGTGAATACTTCACAAACAAAACTTTGTGTTTACTTTAAGTCCAAGCCATCAGCAATGAGTAACACACATCTGCTGTTAACTGTGTGGGTACTTGGCTGTTAGCCATCGGCGTACATAAAACACAGTTTTTACACTGTGTTATTACAATCATGGAACATTGAAATGATGGTAATTGTAGGTACATGACAGACCAAGTCCACAGCTCTTTCCTACATTAGATGTGTTTTTTCACCATATAGAAATAGTTGCCATATTAGATGGAAAACAGCAATGAAACACCACCATGTATGAAGAGCTGCAGAAAGAAATGGGGTTTGGTTCAGCTGAAAGTATATGGATCTTACGTTTCTTCTGCTCCTCACTCAAAAGCTCAGGTAGGCTTTCATGTACTCCCCTTTAGCTGTACACAGAAATATTGTTGGTATAATCAACAGCAATATGTTTCAATATTAATGAAAGTTAAGGAAAATAATATTATTAATAATTTCCCATCATTACGTTTTCTCCAAATTTTGATTTATATGTAAAATAGATGATTATAAGCAACATTAATAGCTCACATCGCTGCAAGGTTACAGTCTAAAGTTGAGGTGTCACATTATACAGTAAGCTCAGTCAGTTATGGCTCATAAAGCAAGAGGGAAAGTTATTTTTTAGTGCATCAAAAGACAGTGGACCTCTATTCATCACAGCAGCACAGTCTCTCCTTTTGAGTGTCCTTCGTCTTAATAGCAGCCCTAAAACTTTCCATCTTAAGTGTAAGTAGGTTGAGTGCATTGAGTACACCGAGTGACCTGTCGTGCAGTTTACCTCTCTAACTCTCAGAAAGAAAAAAAACCTCACAGGTGTACTATAGTGAGCGGCTGCATCTTTTTGACAAAAAGGGCACAGATCCAGAAATGTAAGATACAACCTCATGCTTTTTAACGAGTGTCAGAGGAAACGTAGAGGTGGCCTTATGAGAGAGGTCCGCCTTGTCCATTGCTTTATGCGACTGCCATTTGGAGAAATATCACTCTGTGGATTTGTGGCTGAGCCTTTGTAATCCTCAGCACAGATACTTTTACAAATCCTGTATTTAATTAGATTTCCCCATTTAGTCATTTGCAGTCAGAAGCCTAATTCCTGCATAATGCCTACAGTGAGAGTGTATTCCTGGCAAGCTCGTGGATGGGTCATGTGTTCTAATTCACTGCGTAATGGTCCGAGGAGTTCAATTTGATCTTGAACACCGAAACCCACCGTTTTTTTGAGCTCGTAAGAAAAGATACCGACTTACCATTCGTTTCCTCTTCCTTATCAGTCGATCAGTGATGCACTAGGGAAATTCTGGACATTTGTGTGGGAAACTTTAACGGGAAAATATGTTTCATGTTGTGTTTTCATGTATGTGTTATTGGAAATGGAGGAAAAAAGAGAAGACAAATCATCAATGTTCATATTATTCTAGAAAGCAAATGATTTATTGACTTGAATGGATGAATGAAGGACTGAACAAAATAAAAAAAACTGTGCGTTATATGAAATGTTGCAGGAACAACACTCCACCACCTTTTTTTCTCCAAAATAAAAACATAGAATATTAGCAGTTTGTATAGTAAGGTTAAAAAAATAAAAAATAAGATCTGGTCATCACTAGAGCGTATGTCATGAATGAAAGCAATAAAAACGAATGGAACTGTCGAAGCTGCCATATTAAAATTTAAGGTGCATCGATTGATTCACATCATACACTCATTTAAACGAAATATTCCATCTTAAAAGTCCACTAAAACCTGATTGCATCCCCAGTTTACTCCTTCTCCAGTTGCTTTTATTGACATGAAACAATCATAATGTGGAAATACACATTACCTTACGTACCCCAGATTCTAACCAACCCAGTTCATTTTTACATAAATTTAAATATCTTTAAAGCAGACGGCACACAATCACTTATTGGCACAACAGTAGCAAATGCAATGAAAAGTAGTGTAGATGTTGCTTGTCAAGAGTGTGGCTTACCGCTATGTAATATTCTCAACATGATGAACTGTTTGCCTAAAGTTTGATTATGGGCTCAGTTATAGTTGACTAATGTGTGTAAACTTGTGCAAATGGCAAATAGCACATCCTCATCCTCACATAGCATTAAAAAAATAAATACAACTTAACTGTTGCACTAAGGCAACAATGCCAAGGCAGGCTTATAGCTAATACAATTTGGTTTGGTTTAGACACAAAAACAACTTGGTTAGTGTTGGGAAAAGATCGCTAGAAGGGCTTAAAATAAGACAGTTATGATAATAGTTAGAAAAATAAGCACAGCATTTACCTTCGCTCGGAAATTCTTCACGAACACCAGTCTCCACAAAGTCCACAAAGTCCGCTCATCCGTCATATCTGTCCACAACCTGCTCCTCATCCCTTGTTCATGATCACCTGGCCAACGTCTTTTTGTTTTTATTTCTTCCTGCACTTATTCTTACGACCGCAAGAGGTCACCAAATGACCAGAAGAGATACGGAAACCATTTTAAGCTCCTTCACAGATCGACCCATATTGTCATTTTAGCGACGACTTCGGGCTGGTCGGAGCAGCGGTTCCACAGCCCTCAAAACAAGTGTGAAAAAAATCACGTGTGCCGCAAACATAAACAAGCAGAACCCCCCTCACAGCAAAAGATCACACTACTGTCTGCCAAGCGCTAGCAAACTGTTTTCAGCATCCTGTAACATGCCTGACAGATAACACATAGGTCTAAATGATCTGTGTTTTAAGTAAAAAAACAGCAGTCATAGCCAGCAGCTCTGTCTCTCAGGAGTATATGGCTGATATGAACAGGATCCGTGTGCTGTACCTTAATAGCACTGTACAAAGCAGAAATTGTTTGACCTTAGAGAAAACAATCTTGTTTGAAAAGAGACTGAGGAAGCCTTAAATCAAAACACCCTTTTGCAGTACAAAGGGAGTAGCTCCTAGATAAGTTCTTCTTACAGCTATCAAGCAGCAGAATTGCGTCGTACTTTGTGTGTAATGTTATTTCTGTAATGTTTGCGGAACATTTTTTTCCAATGACAATATCTGAAACAAAAATTTAATTTAGCCATACAGGGAATTCTTCAAGGTCCCAATTAGAGGCCATACCGTTGTCTGTCGCAGCCCCACTTTTCAATTTAAGCAGATAAGAGAGTCTTGTTTTTAAATTGCTAGTCCCTGTGGTGAGGGATTACAGCACAGTAGTGAACACTGAAGCGACTCAAAGGGGAAAAAAAAAAAAAAAAACAAGAAAAAAGTGGTTGATGACTCTTTAACTGACTGAAAAACATTCAAGGGGACCACAGGAAAAAAAAGAGACAAAAAACAGACGCTATTATGTACGTATAATTGCACGATGTTCTGTGAAGGTTTTGTGTGATTAGCTCTGAATCATCAAACTATTCCCATGATTGACTGCCAACTCAAACAATTATATTTGTGCATGTGCTCAGAGATCATAAAAATGTAATCACACAAGCTTTTCATCATTACGATTGTTTAGAGCTTGTTTGCTGAAGACCAACATGTAAAAATCTAATATCTGGTGTAAACTGTGTACCAGTGGTTGAAGCTCTGGCATTGCCTTATTGCTCTATGCCGTTTCCTCCTGTTGTAATTTCTTCCCACTACCTCTGCTTCGTAGATTAACGATTCCAACGCCCCCGTTTCTGGCTAATGATCTGTCCTTGGTTGATTCTGGTTCTTTAAGTGTCATTGCAGTGGTGCGTTTCTGCTTTCGTACAATTCGTAACCACCCTATCGCCACAGAGGAAACTCAGCTGAAAGTTTCCATTAGCCTCCTGCTGACTTCGCTCTGCAAGTACCAAGACTCGGGGGGGATCTTTTACTATTTCCTGTCTTCATATGGGCCTGTGGTTAATGAAGACGTTTTTACACGTATGGACTTTTAATCAGCAAAGCCTTTGTCTGCTTCTAATCTCAATAAATGTTTGCCTCCAGTTTATCTCTTCCTATTAATCTGATGTACAGTATGTCCTCAAATAAAAACCGGTAGTTAATTAAATGCCAGGTCTCTGATAATGACTGGGGGCGGCGTAAACAAATAAGGACAAATACAGGCCGGGGGGAAAAAATAAATAAATTCTGTCATAAGATGTGCATGTTAGTTAAGCATAATACTCATTTCTACCACTTTAATATAATAAATTAAACAGGATAATCGTGCTGTTTTCAACACGTTATCGTTCTGGATTACACATCTGTAGGGCTACTGTTGAATTTCAGTCGCGGTGGGTGTATGTGTGTTGAAGCAGAGTAGAACAGCACAAGATTCTCAAGTGCCATACAGAAAACCTTGCAAGTCAATGATTTTTCCACAGTTAATTCATGCAAACGTTTCACAAAAGCCCTGGATTTCAGTCCAATGAAACTCTCAAGGGCTTTTAATTTGAAAAGTGTTGAGTTTGTATTAACAGTGTAGCAAATTTAACAGTGCAAACTGGAGCTGATCTAAATGAGAAGAAGAGAGAATTAGCACGAAAGGCTTGCATCTAATACAAACCTGCTTCAAATGAAGGCGTGTTATCTTCTGCAGATGATGTAAATATAAGGCCTGGACACTATTTGAGAGAATACTGTATGTTCATTTCTGAGAAAAAAAAAAAAGCCTTTTGACATTAGCTGCCAACATGAGTCTCGCAAAGCGTCTTTTTCAACAACCTCAGTGCCCTTTGAATACAAAGAAAAATACAGCATGTTTTTTTTTTCTCCTTCTTGCTTTGTCAAAACTACATTTCCACATTACCTTGATAGTGTGCCTGCACAAGGGAAAATTTTGGCTAAACCTGCTTTCATTCTAAGTACTGGGTTGAGATCCAGGGTTTTAAATTCCTTAAACCAATTAAAATTGTCAAGGACAGATGTAAATTGTGCTCAGCTCGCCGGTGCTCTTGTTAAATACACTGCCGGAGGGGTTAGAATTGTTGTTAAGCAACTTTTTACGCATGGCTAATTATCTGTCTCATGCACAGCGTAGTTCATCTTTGTGTCATACTTTATAGCACTAACATTTAATTTATTATTTATGTCAACTGCTGCTCGTTGAACATGACAATATTCACCCGGTGGGAGTTGCAGCCCCATCTGTTGATTCAGACGACCCTAATCCTGACCACTGCTTTGTACCGATACCTACCCCGGGATCATTTAGAGCATTTTGTGCTTTTATTAGAAAGAAGACGGTGGAAAGGAGGAGGAGGAGGAGAAGTGGGCATGACAAGCAGCAAAGGCCAACCACTGCAGTGACGAGGTGATTGATTAATCCTAATCGTGGAAGTGATTGTAAATGACTTCTAATCACCTCCTTTGCCTTATTGTTTTATGACAGTGGACGTTAATGTATTTTCCTGTTTCTTCTCACACTGACAGAGAAACACTATAATATAAGATATATTATATATTATATATCTTTATATATATTATATAAAGATATAAAATGATCTAAAGAAGAAATACAGGTTTGGAAAAGTACTCATCCTTCCCACACACAATGTAATGTGCTACATTTTATGCATTTCAGCGGCATTATATTTATAAGTAATAACACAAAATTACATTGATTTCCAGTTTGCTTTTATAGAAGGTAGTGACTGAGCGAAGAAGTGATTTCAGACACACCTGCTGTTTCAGTGCTGCATTTCATGAAGGTCACAATCCTCAGACATCACGCCTTGTTTTTGAATACATTTAAAAAAAAAATTTCATTTCTCTTTCACGTTGGTGCCTTTCTTCACTCAGACTACTACCCCAGGCAGACTACAAATTATAATAAAAAGATGTTGTGAGATGCATATTCGGTATAAAAAGGCAACTGGTGCCAAACAGAGTCCAAGACATAAAGAATGAAAGAGTGTCCGCATGCTGACTGTGCAACAACTCCCACGTCGTATAAATTTATTAACACCTACACACCAGCTCTGTTTCAGACACACTGGTCAAGTTGACGATGAACAGCAGTTGTTTGCCTCACTTACCCTGAAAAGTAATTATTTTTTAAAATCTGAAATGTATCAACAACTTAAGTTACATACAACCGTACAACCCCAAATCAGAAAAAGTTGGGTATGGAAAATGCAAATTAAAAAAGACAGACGATACCGCATCAAGAGCCATCTTTTCCAGGGACGGCCATACATATTTCAACAAGGCAATGCAAACACACAGTCTGCACACATTACAAAGGCATGGCTGAAGATGAAGAAGAAGAGCGTGCGTGTGATGGACTGGCTCGCTTCACTTGTTCCCAGTAGAGAACGTGTGATGCATCTTGAAACCCGTACTGTCGCACTCCTTAAGACTTGTTTGGAAGGGGACAAAATTACAACTGAAACGATTCATTGCATTGCATTGGTATCTTCAGTCCTGTGTTGTGAAAAGAAATGACCACATTTGCAAAAGTGGTAAATACTTTTCTGGAATGTGCTGCAAGAGTCAAAATTGTAATCAGGGTTCATTTTGACAACACATTTCATGAGGATAAACGTCAAATACAGTTCTGTTGTATTTTTCAATGTAATGCAGGTCAAAGAAAACAAATCGCTGTTTCCTGGATTCGTTTCAATTCAACATACGGTGACAACTCTTTCTGATTTGTGGTTGTTTATCTACAAGGCAGCATGCCACCATTATCTCCTACTTGTATATTACTGTCACCTGATCTTGCCAGAAGCATGCTAATAATCCCCAAAAAGCTACATTTAAGGTCATTCAGCACATGCAGCTAAACAGCTGTGCGTGTGTCCATGAATAAAATAAAACAATAAAAATAAAAGACAGTATAAAAAGGAAAAGACGTGACAGGTCTTGTGGGTGCAAGCGCTTTGAATAATATTCATCATAAACAGAAACAAATAATCCATTTAACCATTATTCACCACTTCTATGATTAAAAAATCTTTAATTGTTTACCTCGCCGTTGCTTCAGTTAACACAAACACAATATAAAGCATGTAAATTATGAGCCTAGATCAACTTAATATATGTCAAAACAAAAGCCATCAACATCAAAACACCCAATCCAATAGCTAGCTCATTAGGCTGCTTGCTATTGATGTATAAGCTTGCCTCGACAAACAAGATGAAGCCCCCACTGTTTCTAAGTCGATGAGTCAGAGCTGCACTAAACATGGGCAGCAGTGCTCGCTGCTATTACACGCAAGCTGTCCATCAATAGTCTTTTCATGCTTGTGATCAAAGCAGAAGACAGGGCATCTGCGTGCTTGACATTTATTTGTTGCTACATATATCTTACCTCAAATTATGTAACTTGCCTGAAAGCCTTCAGTAACACAAGCGGCCCTGTGAGGCTACAATGCTAATAACACACCAGAAAACAAAGCTGTTGCATGGATTAGATTGAATAGAGAGGAAAAAAAACTGCTGTTCTAATGTTATTCATTTATTTTGCAGGGTTAAAAATATAAGTAATCCAAACAGTGTAGAATGTTAATTTTCAATGTAGTTGCTGGCTAAAAGCGTAGCGCTAGGAAGTACCGTAAGTCCATGTTTTTAATCCTAATGTGTTGTACTGTACACTCACCTGTGGATCAGATTCAGGTCATCATCAATCTGACAATTATTACATTTAAACTGGTGTTCAAAGTAAGGCTAAAAAGGCAAAAGAAATGATGTTGTAGAGTTGAGGAAGACTAAACTTCAAAATGCTCTGTCATTGTAACAAATTTTAATGAGGTCAACACATTTTTTGCTGGAACAAGCATATAAGAGATGATTTATCTTTTTTATGCAAAGTGGTGTCTGTTTTTTTAATGTTCATATTGCGTGTAAGCGGCGAGCCCAGTTCAGACCGAAGATTTGCGATGAAACAAGCTGCAACTTGCAACTACTCCGGTGTGCAGTATCCTGAAACCATGTGAGTTCAGGCCAATGCAGCGACTTGAGATGGTGTATTGTTTCCATAGCAACAACTGTCTGTACACTCTGATCTTCTGCTCTAACTGCCGGCTTTTCAGGCTTTTCTATAGCAATATATAATTTGTAGCTTGTTAAAATATGAATGCGGACAGTAATACTAAGTTATTTACTACAGCTCCACTTCTGGTGTTTATTGAAAGGGTGAAGCGAGACACATACTATTGAGACAGGATTTACCAGGAGAAACAGCTGATAATAACGCTGCACTTTCTAGTAGGTGAGCTGCACCCCTAAATACTGAGAAGAATACACTCTGTATAGCGCGACGTTCTAAAACCAGCCTCTGGCGATTTGACAAACTGAATCGCTGGTGGCGCCATCAGCCGGTTTGAGTCGAACTGAGACGGGTCAGTTCACCGCTGCAACCTTTTACCTGCGATGTTCTGAAACTGTTTTCGGCACATAACTAATCTCTGGTCTGAACAGGGCTTTAAAACACAACTAAACCTCCAAACATGCTGTGTTCTAAATACTGCAGACATAAGATTATTTAACTAAACGAATCAAGATTGCAATCTGGCCAGTTTCACTGTTGATGAGAACGTAACGCCAGCTAATTAACTAGTGTCCCAGGTCCCTGACTTCTCCTAATGTTTACGACAGTTGGTCTTGTGGTTCAGCAGAGTGGCTTTCGTAGCTGTGATGGAAGAGATTATTGACATGTTTGGGTAATTTTGTCTTTGGTTTTGACAATATAAAGAAGAGATATAAAAATGCATATGTGTTTGGTTCATGGTTCGTCTTCATGTCAGACTGTAGAGCTGCCGTAAACGGCCCTCGTCTGTGTCAACACCTCAAACTGTCACAAAACCATCATTTAGTTAATGTTAGATCTGATCAGGTGGCGTCATAATTTGTTAGTCTATGGATAAGATGTTAAAGATCATCGCAGGGTCCGTCTGATTTTTATGGAACAGACTGTAGGCAGACTGTAGAGCTGTTTTAGATCTTACCTAGGAGTGTCATGATTTGCTAATGTACGGTGGGAAGATGTTAAAGATCATCACAGAGGTCTGATCTTTATGAATCCAACAGTTTTCACACAATAGTTGTTTGTTCAGTGAACTGAGCCACTTCTCCCATAGGACTTCATTCAAACAGAACAGACTCTGGTCTCCCTTCAAAGACCCCTAGGCCATGACACGTTTACACCTGAAGATTGCAACCTTTATTCTTTAGTTCAAAACTCTTTGTAATAACCATGTAAAAGCTAAATCCGATCATTTCTCTCTGGTTCTTTCTGTGATGTGACAAATTTCTGTGAGGGACAGGGTTAGGGTTTTGTGCGGTGTGACCCCTCCACCTCTGACCAAGTTGATGATGTTGTCACGTTCTGTCTATTTTTTAAATTAATGGCAGTCTGGGGTTTAGTTACATTTGAAACTATCACATGGCGTGTTAACAGATGAGCAGCATGATCAGCATGTTTTTTACCTCAGTTCATTATTTCAGTGTCATGTTGCAACCCCAAGAAACATGTATGCCTGTATCAAAGTTCATGGCAATCCATCATTCCTCATTATACTAGCATTTGAAATAATGAACTCAAAAGCTGAACTTGTACTGTTCAAAGGTTGTTTGAGCATTACAACCAATGGCTACATCCTGTTGTTGAGTGACCATAGACTGTATATATTAGTGGACAGAGGAACCTTGACGTCACCCGTTGGTTTCTGAACTGCCGTTTTGAAGCCGGTAGTTTGCAATTTGGCCGTTGCCATGTTTGTCAGTGGTATTACAACTTTAAGTAACTTCCGCACTGGCTTCATTTTGGAGATCTTCTCCTTGCCGCTTGTGAGTGACACTCAAATCCCAAATTGTCATTTTGTGACATATTGTGTAACTGACGCAACGTCATCATTATAGGAACAAACTCCAAAGTAGGAGGAGATCGAGGTGGATATGTGTTTTAACTCAGAGTGTTTGTGTCCGGTTTCAAACTAAAACCACATCTGTGTGTTTGCTATTTCAGCCATTGTGACGGTCATGTTTTATTCCTCACCGCGATCTCTTCCTAACCCTAAACCAAGTCGTTTTTTGTACATAAACCTAACCAAACTTTAACACTGTCAAAGCCTGAAAGCAACAGAGATTTCGTACATTTTAACATTTTCCCTTGCTGCCCACATCTGCCATTTTGTGCAGTTTCTCCTCTCCAAGGTAAGAACAAATCACACATTTGGTCTCTCTGGTTGGAGGACTTGTTGAAAAAGTCAGACCTTCACACCAGTAACAGCAACAGTGAATTACTGAAAAACAAATTAATATGCGTCTTTAATAAAAATGTATTTTGAGTAGCCCTTCAACAAAGGCCCTATAGTAGATCATCACACATCACCAGCTCCACAAAAGAGGTGACTCAGAGTTGAGTGCCGTGACGAGCTTCGGCATGCCTCTAATAACAGCTGGACAGAGAAAACTGAATGATTTTCAGTTTGTTTTTCAATTTTCATCCAGGGCAATTGAAAGCATGCATTTTGTGTTTGATTGTGGTTTATTGACTATAATCATCAACCTTGCAGACAAAGCCGTTTAAAAAGTAATTAAAACATTTAATGAATGGGAAGGAAAGGTTCACCCGATGTATTTATTTAGTAGATAACAAAATACACCAAAGCAAAAGAACCAAAGTGTTGCACCTGCCGAAAACACGTCCATCTTTATTTTTGCCACTTAAAGAGATACTGCTTTCTGCTTGAAGGTAAGTACGCTGATTTTAACTTTCTTCAGTGAACAGACATTCAGGTAAGTATGATTTTAACTTTGAATTAACAAAACATAAAGTAAAGCAATTTCCCTGGATGCACTGATATTATGTTATTTTTCCTAATGGTGCCTAACCATCATAACATCTTCAATTGTCTACATGAGGGAAGCAGGGTATCTAAACTAGACGGTTTTGATTTATTGGGTTTACATGTCTCAACCTAAATCATGCTTACACGAATAAATGGGTTGGCAATGTAATTTTCTATACATTTATGCAGTTTATGTCAGTGATTGATTGTAAGATGATATCAGTGTCACGTGAAACTCGGAAGGCCTTGATAAGACATGACACGGGGGCCATCACATTGATCTCTCCTTGTGCTATATGACTTGCAAATCTGAAGGACCCCATCTAGCACACGGGACATTTATGCTTCATATTCATATTTCAGTGACTTTGTATCTGAACTTCTACTACTTCACAGAAATGTTAATGTATGTAAACCAAAAAAAACAGATTTACAAAGGTCAGGGATCTCCCACTTAGGATTAAAGTTGTTTTGGACTGAAACGAGAGCAGAAACAACATTACATTAGACTGAAATGACAACTCATTCACCACTTTTTCCTTCATCACAATATGAAAAACCTGGGAAAGAAGAGAGGTTGGTTATTTTAGAAGAAAGTGGAAGACACTTACATCAAATACTAGGCTGTAAAGAGAACACTGAGATGTTGCAAACATGTTCCCTCAAACAGAAAATAGCCTTTATGACTGCAACAATGTCAGACCATCAAGTGGATTTGTATTTACAAAGACTTTTATCTGGCATATACATGGAAATATAACTGAAGATGAAAGACGTTACTCTCTGCATGTTGTAAACTCTGACGCAAGAGCTCTCCAGCAAAGACTGTGTACTTACGAACAGAAACCTGCTGTTTCCCTAAATTAGGTCTTTATAAAAATGCATTCTTATCGGTAAATTGCTATAATTTAGCGCTGTATTTTTGTATGCATCAAAACCCAAATAAGAGGTGATATGCGCAATGTCCATGGCAGCAACTGTGTTTCTCTGCTGCAAAGAGTAGGCTACTAAATCATAATTATTGTGTCATTTTGTGTCATAAAACATAATAGATTCCAGTGCTTTGAAAAGAAGAAATAATAAATGGATTCTATCTATTGTGCATACTTCAGACCTGTTCATCAATTATCCCAAGGTGACAGGGTGAGCGTATTCTTGTAAAAAGTCAACAGAGCAATGCAGTACATTCACTGTGTATTTTGAACTGAGGTATACTGCCGAGGTATGAGGAGTTGTAAGTATAGGTTTTACTGAGGTGGTAATTCAGTTACGTGAAATCCACTACGTTCAGGGTTGGACATGGTTGGACAAACAAGTGTGGAACCTTATACACAAAAAGCGTACTTACTATTCTTGAGTTGAAAGGTGAAAGCGGCTTTGCACCTTCAAAGTGGCATATCCGTCCATTAATTAGACAACAGATTTTCCTCAGGATTTCTGTCATATTTCTTTCCTGCTTTGGACATTGGTGCCTGAGAAGCTGAAGTGTGAAAACTGAAGCTATGTGAAGGAGGATTTACAGTCTGCTGAAAGTTAACACATGCATTTTAACAAATAATACAGAGCCCCAATGATTATCATAAAATAAAATGTTTTATTTGCTGGCTAACTTATCCATAACCAATATATGTATAATATATAACTTAAAATGTACAAATCATTGTAGTGTAAAATCAGCACAGTTGATCTATTTTATGCTTTCTTGACATGAAACAAAATGATAGAACTTCCTTACTATTACTTTTGTTTTCTTGTAATTTTTAATCATGGTGATTTGGCAACATTTACTCTGTGTGTCACTATAAAAACAAATGGCCATATTTGTTCCATAACATCACACATTTACATTTTTTGTTGCATTCAGTCAGTAGCCTTGTTTTGATTAGAAAATCAAATTAAATTAAAAATCAATTTGACCCAAACACACGAAGGATAAGACTAAAAGTTGAAACTTGATGTGATATATGAATCTTTATTTCACTAAAGTAAAATGATTCACTATAAAGTGATTTACTCTGAGGAGGCGATGTCTCCTGCCTTGTACAGCTTCAAGCACTGTGTTCACACTGAAAATCCACCCACACTCCACTATTCCTCGATTGTTCCCAATCTTCTCCCAATGTTCCAGGTAACACTCCATGGATGTGTGAAATTAACTTTGCCATATGTACTTAACTTTCCACTTTGGGTCCATTGAGCTTCCAGCTAGTCCACAATACAAATGTGAGGCACTGAATATTGGAAACTTATCACTGGATTTTTCCTTTTCCTTGTTTAGACAGAATGAGGGGATGACGGAGGCATGGAGAGGTCAGAAAATGACTCCGCCTGAAGAATTTCTTGTTTGAACACTGTTATGGTGTGCTATAGACCTACATGCAAGTGCTAGGTTCAGATTTCTTAGAAATGGACTTAAGGGTCGTCCACACCAAGCACTATAACTACAACACCTTAGATAACTATAACGTTGATCTCATCCACCCTGATGAACGGTAGGGTTTGTAAACAGCAGCTCCAGGTGTTTCGGAGTCTAAATGAATCCCGATCACATGTTGAAGGTGTTTCTCAACGTTTATCCACAAAGCTTGCACCGTACAAAAGGCAAAAAAGGGGGGTTATTAATCTGCCTTTGTAAAAAATAAACACATTACACTACTTATTGGTAAAAATAAAAATGTTGGTTATCTCAATAGGTTCCCAAAATGATCCACAAAGTCCAATATAATCCACCACAGGGTCCGAAACTGTCGCTCCAGTCTGCCTTCACCGTCGCTGACGGCACTTAATAAGCTTGTTAACTTAATTGTTCAGCACCGTGGCTGTGTGGACCTGCTGTTTTCTTATTCACATTCTTATTAAGATAAATAAAAGCTAAATCAGGTGACATGCAGCGCTAATGTGACGTGCTGAACCTGATTCCCTGTAAATTCAGATGTATTCTGATTGGCTCTGAGTGTTTTATTGTTCATCAAATCGCTCTGAAAGTGATCCCAATGAGATCCACCGTCGTTATCGTTACAGTCACAGTGTGCGAATTAGAGGAACAATTATAAAAACTATATAGTTATAGTTATCATACAGTTGTAGTGCTTTGTGTGGACGGCCCTTTAGCGAACGTTAAGAAATGACAGGCACACAAATCATACATACTGAACCTTTAACAGTATTATGACATAAACATAGCATAATACATGGATATTAATCAAATTTAATGAAAAAACTGCGACCATAGAAAAGAATTACGTACTTCGTGTTGTTGAAGTGTCAGGAAATGAGTTATTTTTCTTAAATTCACAGAGAGATTTCATTGTATGGCAAGTCTGTCACCTTGGAGTGCAATGGCTCATATTTTACTATTTTTCCTAAAAATATCTTGCCCAAGAAGCCAGGAATAGACCATTCAACAAAAGTGACATTCATGCTCTTTCTTTCCTTCCTAAAGAGGACAACAGATTCCACTTTTGCTCCCTGGTGTTCATGTCAAGAGGCTTGTCATTTAGTGAACTCCCATTCACTCGCATAGCTTTTCAGTCAGTTAATGATCTGTCCGGAATATTCTGTGAGTGTCTCGGTGTATTTAGCCCCAGTGAGGATGATCCTCTTCTCTCCACCGTCTGTCTTCCCAGGGGTTTTAAACGATGATAATGCCACCCAAACCCCCCTCCTGTGTTGCCATGAAACTCCCTAATGGCCCACCTGGAGCACTAACCCTAACTTTTTGTGCAGAAAAGTGACAAAAAAAATATTCTGAGTCACTCATTTGCTATTCAGTACTTTTTATTCTTTCATTTGCCCCAGTTTCTTGGATGTCACTAAAATTGCCATCTTTGGTGCATCCAATATGTTTGCTTAATTTGTTTTCAGCTCACTCAATTTGGGGTTATCAGCATGTGAGCAAGTGTTTGAAAGCACTGAGCCTGAGACGCTTTGTTGAATTGGATTGGGAATGACGAAAACATACATGGCTGTGGCAAAACTACCATTATAATTTTACGGATTCCAGATTTGCAAAGCAAGCTCTCATCTGGGGAGTATTAAATTATTCCACATGGATAAAACTGAGGAGAAAGTCATGTAGAGCAACAAAAGAAGATAGAAACAGTAACAAAAAAGAAGTACAAAGCAGGAGATGGGTCTTTGGTTTCCCTGCATGGAGCCTCACAGTCAGTCTTCCACATTAATGCAGCAACACATTGCTTTAGTTTAGCAGCTCAGGCAACAGAGCAGAGCGCTAACATTGCCAGGGTCAGGGGTTTGTTTCCCTCTGGGATTACATGTGTAGCATGATTTACTTTAAAACCTTTTAGACAACAGAATCCAACAGGTGGCTCTGGTTAGAGGAGGAAAACGGTGAACAGATATCAAACTTTGTGATTCGCAGCAGTGGAGACAAAGTAGTTTAGTGTGGACACGTTTCTGGAGCAGTGCATGCTGCTGAAGAAAAATGAAGCAAGGCAAGCATTGTCATCGAGAGGCAATGTTTATACGAGTTATTTATGAAGTGTTGATTGCTCCCCAGACAGCTTAGCAATGATGTGAAAGTTATTTATTGTGGCCAGATATGTATAATAGGCTTGTGATTAGTCCAGGTAGGTTATGGTGGTGTAGCATGAGAATATAGTCAGTAATTGCATGTGAGAATGGGCTGTTGTATTTCATCAGGCCTAAGCACTGAACTGCTCTACTCCCATGGTATTCATGTTACTGGCTGTCTGCCCTTATTATCTTGCCCTTTATTGCCTCTCCGCCACGTGTAAATTCCCCTGAAGATTGCAAATATATGCTTATGCATGTTTTCCTGAAATAGAAAGCAGCTAATCACAAGTACACTAAAGGTAAAGGAATGTGTCCAAGTGTCACAGGACATTTTCTCTTGTTTAAAGGTTCAGTGTGTAATATTTAGTGGCATCTAATGGTGAAGTTGTAGTTTGTGAACTAATAAAAACCTCCCCACCAGCCCTCATTACAGCATTTAATCTGTTCCTGGCTTTTTGGATAAAGGTTCACTATGTACAGTAAGATTCAGGCATCGCGTTCTGATATATTTATGTGCGAAGGCTCAGTTCCCTACATCCACGATAACAGCCTTCTACTGTTTCTATAAAGAGGACTTGCTTACATTTTTCTGCCCAAATCCTTACTCTCACTCCTCAGTTCTTCAATGTCTTTCGACTGCTCATCTACAGCAGCAAAAATATGTAACACCCGTCAACTAGAAATAGAGTCGGCTACCGTCAACAAGCGACCACTCCCACCACAACACCGACACAAACTTCACATAGGCACACGAGCACGCCTGAATCTTACATAATGACTCTTTAAAGGGATATTGACCCTGGTCTACACGTAAATATAGTAGGTAATGGTAATGTACCTTAATGCTGAATGCCACCCACCATAACATGGAAAAAGAAGAAGAGGAACTGTAAAAACATGGTGGACTCTGTAGAGGTGACCTGCTTCTTCTATAGATGTAAACGACAAAGACACGATGATTCTTATTTTTAGGTGATATAAACTAATGTAAACATAAAAATGATATACACATTTTGATCCAACAAAATCGCACACTCTTATCCTTTAACATAGCGACGCACAAAGACAAGAGAAAACCATAATGACACGCTTGGCAAACCATTCCCGGGAAGACGCTTTTTGTCTTTTTTGTTATTTCCATCATAAAACATGCCGCGAACCTTATTGATTCACACCTTATCTTTTTTTTTTTTTTTTTTTTCAACTGTTATCTCCTTCAGCCTTATCAAAAGCACTTTACAACAACCCATAACAAACATGCGGCTTAACCACAAAATTTTCTTTCAGGAAGTAACCTGCTGAGCCTACAGCAATAAACAGTGTGTGCCGACGTCCTTTCTGCCCGTCCTCATCCTGCTGAGTGGCCAAACAAACATGCTTTGACTGCAACAAACAAACAATACAATCCCTGGAGAAAAGCAAACATATATCTCGACGAAGTGAGGTTGATCTACATCAAAAAAACATTTTATACTCACGATGGTGAGTTTATTAAGATACTGTATCTTATTTCAGCACCAACAAAGTCCTAGAACTGAAGCCACAGTAAATAAAGTCAGAGGAAACACAAAAGCTTGGATGCCTCACATAAACATAAACTACAGAAAACAGGAACAATGTATAAGTTTAGACACCAGGACTCCATTGTTTCACCAAATTGTAGTGGTCCATTTGTTAAGCTTGTCTTTAGCCTTTGGCAGTCTGTAAAAACTCAAGCCTCAGTTCTTTCTGAATCCATTTGTCCACTCAATTGCACAACAACTCTTTAACATTAAGCAGAGTTTCTACTTTCTTCTTCTTGAGTCAATGCATTGATCACAGATGCTGAATGTTTGCATCTTTGTCACACCTGCTGTTTTTATATTAGCTTCCATATCTAGATACAAACATAAAGACATTTGCTCAAGGATTACAACATCGTTCATCCAATGCTTAACCGGGCTACGTCATCTTTTCAAAAAATATACTCCTCGTTTTTTTAAGTTTTTTGCTTAGGTTACTATTATGAAGAAATTATGAATCACATTCCAGATATTAACAGTGTCTACACCGAGGGGCAAGGACTCCGGCTCCAAAACGGAGCCAATGCAGAAGTATCTTTAAGTGAAATGCCTCTGACAGCTGCTGGGTGCTGGCTCCAAAAGGCCCCATAGACTTACACTGAACTTCTCTCTAACAATATTAAGTCAATAATTTTTTTTTCAACTCACTCAGGGTCCGTTGAGTCACTCTGGTCTCAACGGGCCCTCTAATAAGTACTCTAGTGGTACTTCTTTAAAATGTTCCTCCATTAATAAGATCTCAGGGCAAATAGAAGCTTTGACGTCTACCGTGCTGAGCTTTGATTGACAGGTGTGATTGACAGCTTGCTCGCCTGCCGAGTGGGACTTTTGGAGCTTCTGTTTATTGAATAAAATGGATGTTTTCTTGACTTTAGTTGTGGGTAATAGTTTACATTAACAAGACTGTAACATGACTATGTTGCGCAGTGCTTGATGAAGTTTACCGTTTTACCGAGTCAGTAAGCTAACGTTTAGCATTAGCTCACCCATGACCCATCGTAGACGGCTCTGACCCCTCGAGTTCCCGCAGCTCCGCCCACAAACTTCAAAACGGCAGTTCAGAAACCAGTGGTTGACATCATGGTTCCTCTGTCCACTAATTATATACAGTCTGTGGTGTACACTGTCAAACCCACACAGGAAATACTGTGTATGGAATAACTAGTGTATTATTTAGCATGCAACATGTGTACGATGCTTCTGATGTCATATTCAAGCATGAAAACAACAAATACTTTTGGATATGTATAAACACACACACACACACACACACACACACGTCTCGAATGCCACACTGAGCTCATAGCCTTGTGCAAACAAACCTCTGTGTGCTGCATTTAAATGTCACATCATCTCACCGGGATGCTCTATTTAACTGACATATGTCAACCTCCAATTTGCCAGTGGCCACTTCTGGCTATTTTTTCTTCAGTTAATTGCTTAAGGCACTTCGTACAACCTTGCTTTTTTTTCAGGGGGATTAGAGGGGCACAGGGCTTCAAAGATGTCCCGGCTTCCCCTTGTGAATAGACAGCAGTTGGAATACAAAACAGACACATCAGGGAGTCCTGTAAGTGACTCTCCTAAATGTCATACAAGCACTGTATCAAAAAAAAAAGACCATCAACACAGTCTTGATTCATTAGATGGCATATTTTTCATGTCAAATGCAAGTTTGTATTTTCAGTTAATGCACCCCTTTGTTTCTTTTCTGGTGGTGGTACACATCCTTGATCACACCAATGATTTCATCCAGTTACCGTTCTGTACAGTGACAAAGGACAAAGAATACAGAGGCGTGGTTGTCAAGGTAACATGGTTATAGAAGGCAAAAGGCAGATGTGTGTGTACACACTGGCACATACGCACGTGCTCACTCACTCACTCACTCTTTGTCAATGACAGCTTTGCCTGGCTTGAGGATATTCAATCTGTGAGGGCTCTGGCAGTGTTACAGTATTGTCATTCGAGGTGATGGCAAGTGCTACGTGCAAGACTGAAGATACAGCCACACTGCAGAAAGGACTCGTGACTGGAGAGTGTTGATACAAAACTGACACACAAAAGCACTCTTACTTAAATTATACCTATGACGCTTCCACCTATGCTAAAAATATACATGCGCTGGTCATGCTGTGTCCTGCACGACACCTACTCAAATAACAATTACTGTCAAGGATTCAAAGATGCAACAAGACATAACATTACTGGGTGCTTGTGCGTTTACATGAAATTTGTCTGCGTTGTGCTGGTAGCCGGTTCTTTGTTGATGTTAGTGCAGTACTATGTTGCCACTAAGGGGCAGAAAAGAGAAGCAAGCATGAAGATTTTCACGGAAAATTCAACCCATCCTTTACATAGAAATGCATCCACATGCTGTTGTCATGGATGTAAGCACCTGAGGCATTTTTTTAATGGTTTCTTATGGTCTCTTATAAATATGTATCTTATTTTTTACCTGAACTGCAACATGAAAACATGTCAGAGCAGATATCCCTACTTCTGTCTTTGACTGGCAAAGAGGAGTGCTAACTAGACTGTTTTCTAAAAGCAATAAGCCACACGAGGCTATGATTTACAGTGATTTTAGAACAGCTAAGGGGTTTTGTTCTCAAATCACTGTAAATCATGGCCTCTAGCTTTATTTACACATGGGCAATTTAAAAAAGTGATTAATACATTTACATTTCTTCACAAATATTACATATTCAACCTTTAAAATTAAATTTAACTCAAATCTTCTCAGTCTTCACTGAGGTCTCTGTACAAGCATAATGAAATGGATGTGAATGGATTTCATCAACAGCACAAGTCTTCACACAGTAACAACACAACAAAGGACATTTCCAAAAGTCATGGATCCGATAATCTGTAAACTTTGCTTTAGTTGAAGTTTTATATAAGGAAAAATGCTGATCCCTAGAACAAGTTGTAATGTTGATAATACAGAAATAATATAAAACTACAGCAGTGTTTTTCACAGTGGTCAGGTTAATGCTACTGTGTAAGATGAACCTCAAGGCAAAGGTTTTCGTTGCCACCAGTGTGCTTTTTGAGCTACTGTTTTGCACAGTTTCTGTGACCCTTGCACTTTACCCTTCTCGCTGTTTATAAAGTGAAATTTGAAGAAATATGTCATAGTCAGTTCAAGTCAGAATAGTTTTGGTCGGTTAAAGTTATTCTATCACATTAAAATGACCAGGGATGTTGTGAAATACTGAACATTCAAGATTCCGTGAACTTTTTCATGTAAACTTTGATTTTACTTTGCCTTATTTATGTTTAATGTGTGCAGTCACTATGTAACCTCTGACTTCCCCATTAGGAAGAGCACGTTTTTTTGGAGGGGAGTTTCTGATTCTTCTGATACTAATTCCTTTTTTTTTTTTATCTGCCTGATATATTTTTGTTTGAAGCTATACATCTTGACAGTACTTGGTGTAAATGTTTTCTGTGTAAATATTTGTCCACACAGATACAGAGAGAAAGCTGACCTTTTTAACTGAGGGAATCCAATCCAGAGGAAAGATGCAAGTAAGCAAATTATCTGAGCTGCAGTTTTCACATTGATCTTGTCACTTTGGTTTTTGTTACTCCACTGCAGAGACACACAAAAAAGGTGTGGTCGGTCACTTTATACTCCACAATGTGGAAAATGATCTTTGCCTTTAGCCTCACCACTCATTAAAGAAAAAACAACAAAGAACTTAACAACTGATTAGGACACA
>JAPQRN010000002.1:6734605-6745993 GCA_037367275.1 Coranthus polyacanthus
AACATGCTACCACCACACAGATGAATTATTAATATAATAATGTCATATGTACACCAGAACTTTTTTGAAAATGCTTTTACATTTTGCGTCATCTCATGTTGCCTTCATGCTCACTGACAGAGCAGAGCCAGACACCGGCTATGACACGGACTTGACCTTAAGGTAACAAGATTACACAACTTTACATTACTCACGTGCGGGTTTTGCTCTGGGGGACAGAGATCCGATCTCAACGAGAAGAACACCTTGAAAATACCAGGTGCAAACGCACAGCGGATTGTTTATTATCCGGATAACGTAGCGGATAGAGATTTCATTTAGTAAATGAGGTTATACAGTCATCAGGTTTAATTATCAAGAAGACCTTAGTGATCGTGGTAGCACCTGTTTCCAATGATTAAAAAAGGTCCGTCTCAGTGTATGTCCTTGTCTGTTCTCATCTGTCACATGTCCTCAGATTGAGGCTCTCTATATATCAATATATATAAAAGAAGATGGTGTTCTAAACCGGATTTATGAATTCACAAGCACAAACCTTGGATGCAAGATTTTATCTTTCTGTTACTATTTGTATTCTTGTTGCTAGAAGCAACTCCTAATGGTTACGTTCCACAGCAGTTTGCCTGACATTGCTACACACAAACTTTTCTTGCTTCTGTGACTCAGCAATCATCTCAGTATCTTTCATCTGACGTGTTGGAGCATTATTTGTCAATCCTCTTTATTCTAGCTGCCTGTGATTGTTGATTTAGTAGAGGCGCATCCAACTCACCCACTACTCCCTAAATAATAAACACTCAACTTTACAAGGGAGCTCAAAATATGTATGTTTAACTTGAGTAATCAATAATTTAGCATCATCACCGACAACTGACGTTATACGTGTAAAATGCAAAGCGCTGCATTGTGAGGTTGTTGGTAAAGTAAATGAATATGTGACACTACACAGGGAATTATTTCTGACAACGTAGGATTTAGGGCTTTTTTTATTGCCCTGTCCACACTAATACGTTTGGGCTTCCCATCCACACGCAAACAGTGTTTTAGGTCACCAAAACAAAGATAAGCACCTTCGTCACCAAGTGAAGGACAGGGAAAATGAAGAGATTAGAAGACAAATATCGTGCACGCGTGCTGTCTCATGCATGCCCATTGCTGCTTTGTGTAACGAACATGCATCTGTATATGTCTATATGCCTGAAACATCAACAAGTCCTTGCAATTACAACGGAATAGTTTTTTTTTTAAGTCAGTGTATTATTACCTGCAGTAGGTTGTGGTCAGCACAGACATGTGTACCGGTGTTGTGGTGAAGTCTATATAATATACTGTAAATAATTCATCCAAACCCAAAACCAACATCATTTTATATAAAGTCCAACAGACACACTGGTTTGAGTGTTTGTAGTCGTTCTTGCATTCACGATTGTACAGACATATTTTGTAAAATGAAGGTCGTGTGGGCAGTTTTTTATTTCTTTAATAGAGCGGGGAAATCAGTTTAGAAAACTGTATTTAGGGCTTTACACACCGGGGATGTTTTGTTCGATTAATTCACACGTCATTATATTTTTTCAACTGTTTTTTATCACGAGTACTTTCACACATAGCACGAATATAACGCAGACAAAATGTGGCTTTTTCTTTCAGAACAAGGTTGACTCCTCTGAACTTTGAGCTTTCGCAAACCAAGGCATCGACCAATCGATTGTGTGAAACAGATGTCGCGTAACAGCAATGATGGATCTGTTGACTTCTAGCCACACTGTTTTGTATGAAACACAGAAATGATAAAGATAATGACTGAAGGACAACACACAGAGCCAACCATTAATCTTGCAGTCTCAACCTAATAATATGTGGAAGTAATACAACATCACATTCAACTAACTGCTATAGATTTTATTCTGTCTGCCATGAATGGACTTATGTGTCTAAGTCCATTAATAACGGATGTCTACTGTAACTTACACTCTGTTTTTATCGCACTCTAAGTCTATTCCTATGTAAGTCTGGAGTACTGTATATTCTTTGAATCATTTTAATATACATGTTTTAATTATTTTATTCTCTTCTATTATGATTTCATGTACTCTGATTTTGATCTTTTATTGTTTAAGCAATTTGTTTTTATTTCCCTCTGGATGCTCTTTTATTTATATATTTTCTATTTATTTATATATAAATAAAGTTGCCTTGCCATCTACAGTTGTGGTCAAACGTTTTGTCAGTGATGCAAATGTTGTTTTGTTTTTGTCCACGTTTGTGTGGTACATTGACAATATTCACATTCACATTTCACCAGTTTCAAAGAGTTATTGGCAAATACATCAGATTTATGCAAAGAGTCAATTTTGTCACTGCCAAAACGTTTGGCCTCAGCTGTATACCTTTGTGTATACTTTTAGTAGTTTTAGTACTTGAACTTTTATTTATGCCATCTCATCCTTATCATGACCATAGACTGTGAAACAAGATGGACACCGCAACGCCATTTCCTCCCACTGTGATCGAAAACAAGCGGATCACAAAGATGACGATTTGAACACAAACCTACATGATGAAATCTGCCTAAAGTGTTGGGAAAATTGTATTGGATTATTACTTTCAGTTTTTAGTTTGGCCAAAGTCTCGTTGAATAAAATGGAGGGGGCAGGATTTCTGACCTATACTGCAACCAGCCACCAGGGGGAGATCGAGACGCTTTGGCTTCAAATTTGAATCATTTGCATGTCGTCCACTGCATATACAGTCTACGTTCATGAAAGTTACACAGTAAAGACTTTGTCACATCTTAGCTAAAATAATCTGGGTCTTCTAGCCGAGCCTCAAGATTTTATCTGTAATTAATTTTGTAGAGAGAATATGCATTGAGAAATGAACAGTACACATGATTATTAACCTATAAACCCGTATAAATTTACAGTATGCAACAGGATATTAGATTTGGCAGAGCACGTCTAACAAGATGGATGTTACATTCATTAGCACCTAATTGCTGAAGTACAATCCTAATACACAAGACTGCAGAAGATGAGGGATGAATGGAACGTTTACTAGCCAACCAGGAAGACATGTGGCAAGAACAGAAGCCCAGAGGTTCATTATGAAAATAATGTCTTACATGCAAACAAATAAATAGATCTGTAGTCAGGAGACGGAAATGTATAAACGGCTGAAACAGTTGAGCAAGTGAACATCTGTATTTGATTGTGTAACTTCTCACAGTGAGTCGATACAAAGCTATAAAGAGGCCTCTCTGCTCTCACATTCTTAATCAGTTCATTCTTAGTGAACCAACGTGGGAAGATGATTCCCCACAAGGACAAAAGTATTGAGCTATACTTCATGAACCTCATAATCATCTGCTGTTTCCATTGTAGATTTTTAATGCATCCACTGAGACATGCATCATAATTCTAATATAATTAAAAGTGACTGTCAGAGATCCTGTATACGAGGCAGGTGTTAGTGTGTATTTTAAAGAGTATTGTAAAACAAAGTTTGTTTTTACTGTGCACATCCCACATCTATAATAAACTGTCTTCAACATTTTGAATGTTAAAGCAAATGAATGTGACATTAACTATTAAAAGTTGTCCTGAACTGCAGAAGTTCTGAACTAATAGTTGAGCTGAATGTTCATCTAATAAATGTGCTACTATTACGGCACGGTATCTAATAAAACGTGCAGTTATTGTGGTTTTTCTCATATAAGTAACAGTATTTTCTGATCATTTTGGATGACAAACATGTTCATATGTATGCTAGAGCACAACACAAAGAAAATGCATTTGCTACATATTCATTTATGTGACTTATTAAGCTTTTATGTCATGTTTCTGGCTTTTGTTTTATGAAGTTATCTTAACCTGTTGTTGTCATGATTTCTTTACTGAAGATAAGCTCTGAGGAATAAAGAAAGTCAGGGACAGGAAGAGAGAAGCAATAGAGAGACTTACTTCAGACAGGAACACAACAACAAGGCAAGAAATGTCAGTGAGAACACATGTACACTTTATACATACGTACATGTGCGGCGCTAGACGTTTACAGATCTGTAATATATGAGTTGACGGATCCTATATTGATTTTAGTGTTACTCATGGTCTGTGTCCATCATGAAACAACGACCTTTTAGTGGAGCTTTGCATGACTTAGTTATTGCAGGTTTTATATGAAAACTGCAAACACAGTCAGAATCTAGAATATTTGCTCTTGAAAAGTGTGACTTGTCATCACCGTGACTTTCGTTTTACTCCTGCATTCATGCTTTAACCTTTAGTTTTTTTCCCCTCGTGAAAGCTCTTCTCCATTGTTTACTTTGTCCGTTTCCCATCCCAACTACAAGGGGTTTGTTAACTGTTCATGGCTGAAGCAGTCACTTCCTGGAGTAATTTATTTGAGGATTCCCTTTTTGTATGGCTGGTTTACAACAAAAAAAAGAGATAATACATGATTTTGTAAGCTCAAAAGGAAATAGTAGATTGTATATCCTAGGGTGTGGCTTTCTCTCCACTGACCTCCAAAAACGTCAATATGTCCAGAACTCAGCTGTCCGGTTGCTCACCCACTTCTAAAGGGCCATAAACCCTCTAAATGTTGTATTTCTACTACGTTTTTGCGTCTTTGAGTACCTTGTTTTCATATTTTTGTAACTGTGTTTGTTTTTGTAAAGTATCTTTGACTATTTAGAAAAGACCGATCTATTATTATTATCATTATTGATATCAATTTTCTCACCTCAAGTATCAGCAAGACAGATAATAAGCATGTTGCCTATATAAGACCATGGGGGGATCTGCTGGACATCAAATACAGGACTGGACTCCCTGGGAACGGGAAAAACTGTCCACTTACTCAGTGGGGCTGCGTCACCATGACAACCTCGCATGCTTTTAGAAAAAAATCTGATACATCAGTTCCAGCTGTTCATCCTGAGAACATAAATTGTTTTGCAATTTTTTTTGTCGGTGGTCTGTTGTCAAATGGCCTTGTTGTTGTAATGACAGAGTATTTGAGACACCGGGGAAGCTGAGCCTGCTTTTACTGTATATTTGCATCACTGGATGAAAACACGCTACCAGATTAGAACCCGATAAACGTGCTGAAACTTCAACAGTCAACCAAGACTGTTGATTTGTGGTTGAATATTTAGATGTGGCTTTAAATTCACATTATTTCTGACAACACTGTTTCTCCTGATGCCACGGTGCTAAGCTCTCGTAAACTGCTATAGGACTATTCCGATCATCCTCCCCCTGAGGTTTGTAACTCTGACACCCTAATAAGGCTGTCAAGGATCATTATATATGACAATTTTGCTAGTTATCAAGACGTCAGACTGCTATGGAGATGTTTGGTTTCAAGATTCAGATTGATTAATCTAGTTTTTTTTGTTTGTTATTCTAGACAAAATCAAATGTTATCATGCAATCACCTCAACTTAACTCCAACAGAGAAGGAAACGTGACTTTCAACTCCATGTCACACTGTTGTTCTACAAGACTGTGGCATATGGTCCAGACTAATGGCAGAAAAGCCCACCTCAGCACTTCAGAGGCCTTACAAGGTTGTGGGTTTTTAGTCGACAGTGCTCAATTAAAATGTCCCGTGAGGATTATGTGTTCTGGTGTCACCGTGATGGAATGGCCGTACTCTTTAACCCCATAAGCAATGGTTTTCCACATCAATCCTGGAAAACCACAGTGTCTGCAGTTTTTCATTGTGGGGCAGCTGCTAGACATAATACTTGATTGAGTTGTGATAGGATTGTTGATGAATCAGTGCCGTAAAAATCTTTTAATGCTGGCTCTGGATGTGGAACCTGATTATGAAGTCCTAGACGTGTATCCAGTCAAAAGACCAATATTATTGGAAGATGATGGCATTAACCCACACCACTGAGCAAGTTCACATATTGTATTTCGATTTCATCTTTTCTTCTTTTGACCTCTTTGCAAACAATATTTTTCAGGATAATACAGTGACAAAATGCAGGGCTTATGGGTACCTTAGTCAGTGTAACAAATCAGAAGCCAGCATTCACAATTTATCTTTCAATCAAAAGCACACTCAGCTCCATCTCAGCCTCAGCAAAGGCTGTGTTTTATTTCACATTGTTTGGATTGTAGAGGCATGTAATATGTCCCTGGTTCTTTCTTATTCCAGGCTAATATATTTATATACAGTGGCCACTGTCTTGCAAAAAGCAGATAATAACCCCTGTCTTCTGAGGAAATAAATAAATAAAAACGTGTTTGAGTTCAGGTACAGGGCATCTTTGTTTCAACTGCTGCATGGCTCTGAATTTTAGCAGCTGGCATGATCTGCTCTGCGGCTTAGCCCCGTTCAACCAACTCCAAAGGTCTGGACAGCAGGCTGTTGAAAAGAGGGCTGGCATGACCTTTTCCATCCATCACTGGTCTCTGATGCTGCTGACCATATGAAACAAACTTGAAACTAGAAGGCCCCCTGAGAGCTAGTGATGCATGGCTTGGGGGCTTTTTAATAACCACACCCACCTGACGTGCTATGAAAGCCAATCGGTACTCGACCAGCAAAAAAACATGTGTTAATCAACTGCCCAAACCTGACCCGCCAGCGTTAGCCTATTTAGACACGTACTGAAGCTGTCTGTCCACATATTGGTTTTGATGCCAGTTCCTTATTCCAGCACTTCCAGACTGACTCAGACTTTTTTTTTTTGCCTGCTCTTTTGTTCTGTCGCAGATGGCCAGCCTGTGAGGGATGAAAGAGTCCACATCCACTGCTCAATTATGTGCACCGATATTTATTAGGCCCCGTGCCACACGACTAAACCCCTTACCAGACACAATACCGCATGAATGCAGGTCAGAGCAGCAGAACTCCACAAATTCATCCCTGAGTTTGGATTTCACTGCGAGTGGCACCTTGTTCTTGGATGTTGTCGTGAAAGGCTGATTTGATGGAACTTGCTGGGCCTTGGGGCAGCGGACCCACGACACGAATGCTTTATACTTTGGTAAAGCAGATCATTGGCACCCAGGCTATAAGAGGGCCTGCACCCTCCGGTGTGAGTGTTTGAGAGTAAGAGAAGGAGGAGATGGTGGACTAGTGCATGCAATGTTTCTTTAAATTATTTATAATGTAGTCAGAGCATTGCTTTGTCAGTTCTTTACCACGACCCACCTGAACCCATGATGTTTTCTAGTAAGCTACCCAATGTTGCTTATCCTGCAAGTCAACCCACGTTAGAAAAAACAAAAATTAAATCCAGACTTAAGGTCTTATCACACCTTAGTGCAGTTCATTTGCATTATATTCATATATATATATATCTCATGAGTACTTTCACACAGAACATGGAGTGGAGTCACAGGCTGCAGACGAAGCTCCAGGTAATGTTGGATCCACTGTCAAACGGGCTGGTGCAAATACGTATATTCAAATCTTCAGTCGAACAACTGTCGTAAACCCACATTTGCTGATGCCCTATAGCCTTCCACTGTTTCATGCAAATCGCTGCAAGACAAACAAAAACGTCACCTCCAAGTAAAACTTTGGTGTCATCAGTGCCAAGATGCATTTTGACTATTACACCTATTAAGACTACGATACTTATACTAACATGTTCACCATCTTGGTTTAGTGTGTAAGCATTTATAAGCTAATATTTGCTAATTAGCACTAAGTAAAGTTTATGACCAAATACTAAAGTGCTTATTTTAGATATCTGGTCCTCAACCAAAGCATAGGAGATATAATGATGCAAAAGGAACACTCAAGAGGTTTCCAAACATTAAATAATTCAACCTAAAGGGGGCATGGTAGTTTTTTTTATAAATAAATGCTAATACATATGCTCTAGGGATTCTAAAAAGATAATGCGAGAGATGTTGAGAATCTTTGGTTCAGGCTCAGATAGCACAAAATGTCATAAACTTGGTTTAAACTATAAAAATCGCATATTGTTAATGTGTCAGATACAAGTCACGTACAATTGGGTACACACTATTCAGGGAAAACACATCGCCGTAAATATCATCAAGCTATACATAAAAGATGCAGCATGCACCCCTAACGTACACGTTCAGCTTTAAGTCATGCATTAAAGCAGCATAGCATACAGAGCAATGTGCCATGAGATAAAAACACAGAGCAGAATGAAATTCACAAAAACATTCATAAAGATAAGTAGTAAAACAAACTGCCTTTATATGTTACGTTCCACCACACTAATATTAACACAACAACAGCATTAAAAGCAGTAAAGGACATCTGCTTCCAAGCATGTAAACGGATCTAAAGAGCAATATAGTTTTTATTGGCTGTGGATATTTGAAATTAAACAGGTTGTTTTTGGAGGGCTCCAGGGCTCGTGGTATTTGGTGATTTGTGGCTCGTGGAGTTTGAGATGGTACAAACAAAGCTGCGATAACGTTTTTTATGTTTTCCACTTGATTTGCTTTTTGCAGCGGTTCACAGCCTTAAACACAGCGTCCACATTTTGCTCGCTCACTGCCGCGTTTGAACTGGCGCAGGTTATTATTTTATTAAGTATCAAAAAAATAAAATGTTAAAAAAATATACATAGATACTGTGTGTTTGCAGAATAGAAACACTTCAAGGAAGCAGCTTTTTTGTTGTGTTAATGACCAGTGAAAGCAGGGTGACAAAGATTTTGGAAAGGAACACTTAATACATCTTAATTACACATTTGTCTTTCTTTTTAATTAAGCCGTTTGTGCTTATGCTGCCTTTCGGTGGCCGCAGGACAGAAGGAAGAGGTTGAGGAAGGAAAGCCATGTCTTGAATGCCGAAATGCTTAAATCCCCAAACAGGGGCTGCTCTGTGTCTCTGCAACCAACACTTTTAACCTGAATTGTCTCTCAGTAAAGTTTGGAGGACATTAGTCCTGCAAAAACAACTCCCTGGATAAAACCAAGACATCCTGCATGCGCTGCCAAAAGCTGGGAATGATAGAGAGCTCTATGTATTTACAGTGTCTCGCTGACTAGTATTATATGTTTATTAGTCTGTCTCACAGCCAGCCTTATAAAACTGGCCAAGGCCCTCTATGTCACACAAACCATTTTTCACTTCACACCACATCACCGTTTTTATAGTGTTGCTCTGCCCTCAGTATAATTGGTCAAAAAAAAAATTCAAATGTGCTCTCTTTTCGGCTGTCAGACGGCAAAAGGAATAGCTGAGCACCCAGTTGTTTAAGATATGAGGTCACTATCGCAATACACTGCAAGTCTTCGATTCCATTTTATCATGTTTTAAAAAGAAAATAGGTAGCAGCGAGTCCTGCAAGACTAATGTAAGATAGATGCACTGCAAGGGACCTTTACCTTTGCTATATTATTACAATATTAATGCAGCATAGATGTTAGGAGGGGGTCTCATCCATGCAGAGTAAGTACAATGTAGATGAGGGAGCCTGGATAACATTGGTTAGTATTAATTAGTATTAATGCAATATAGATGCAGGATAGGGGGCTTTTATCATGCTTGCCTACCACCGTAGAGGTAATTAAGCACACATGTAGGATTTGGTCTTGAGCTTTAACCACCTTACGGGCTTAACAGTCGGAAATTTCTTCAGTCCTTTCAGCAAAGAGCTACAAGTGCCACAAAAAAGCAAATGATGAAATTTTCAAAATGATCAATTGTAGTGATTGTAAAAAAGTACGGAAATAAGGCCCAGGTTGAAAATATCCCTTTTAAATTGAATAAAGAAATAATCTCTGACCCAGGTCTTACGCGTAACGAAAAGCCAATAAAGCATTGTCATTCTCTAAATGAAAGAAAGGGAAATGATTTATCCTCTACATAATCCCGATCACCCACATCATTAAATGCTAATAATGTATCATATGTCTTCAAGGGAGGCTCATTTGTCAAACATTCATTTGAATACGACAAGAATCTCGGCGTATATTCCTTTAACCTTTTGCGGCGTCAGAGCTTATTACTTCCAGCACTACCAGCGGTAATACATCTCATGGTGTTGAGAAGGTAAAATCTCAACTCTGCGTTCTTTAAATGAAATGCAATGCTGACCAGAAATTGCAAGAAATCTCTGAGCTGAGTTTAGATCAGATTGTGAACGATGACGCAACGTTATATAATCGTCATTTTTAAATGTGCTATCTTCATTATTAACATTTTCATACCCTTGTAATATCATTATTAATGTTATATTTCGGTCTTTCCCATTATTTTTCACACTCCTATCTATAGTGCTTACAGTAATTGAACGTTCTATATTCTAATCAGCACAGTGGCAGCGAGAGTAGCAGAAGGTCATAGAAGCACAAATTAGAGAACAGATAACAGCTGCTAAAATGTCCCGTGAGTCCTTACAAGACTTAATAAAAGGTAACGTGTTGCTGACAACAAAAGTGCTGTACCTGCGCTCAGTGAATGCGTTTTACCTGCATTTAAAACCAATCCCGTGTCATGGAAGTTGCATTCATATGTAGCTAAATTGCAAATTCACCTACATTTTGTTTCAACAGTAATGTCACCTGGATTCCATTTATCACAAACGTAATCAGTGCCTTGATTACGTTGCGAGAAAATGTAATTGATATTAACAACTACATTGTGAGTCATTTTATATCACACATTAGGAGGCTTCTTCTGTATTAAACCAAGACATGGCCACTTTCCCTTAAACCTTAAGAGCTGGCAGAGTGTAAAACTAACCATAAAAAGTTTTATAATTCTATTTGGCAATAAAAGTGCTTTGGTTTGGGTTGGAAATACATGAAGCCAGGGAACTAGACACGGCAAACTTAAAATGCAGAGGGGCTCTGCGTTTTACAACTGGAGGTCTGGAAGAAAATACAAATGAGAGACTTTCTTGTGATGAAGGTTTTTTCAGCACAATAAGACGCGGCTAACTGCAGCTAATTGTTAGCTACAATGGCTAATTGTTAGCTACTGTAACCGGTCGTTACTGACTGCGTTGTGTTGAAGCAAAAACTCAGATGTCGGTCTTTTTTTTGGAGGCAGTCTCCATTTATTTTTTAACAGCTCCTGACGAAAACAGCGTAAAAACACAAATCCTCCGGTCAGTTATCACCACAAAACATGCCCCTACACAAATGAAATGACACAGACATTTGTTTGACTGAAAAGTAAGTGCCTCATAGCGTGTTCAAGCTAGCCAATGAACTTGAAATGTAATTAGCACAGGTCAAAATACACACATTTCCCGGATTGCAAAGACGCTTACCTCTCCCATGGAGATCGGTGACAAAAGGGGAGAGAATTGGCGCGAGAACGCTACTTATAAAGGGCAGTGTCACACCTTAATGCACCCATAGGGGTACAACCTGAAACTAAGGTTCCACATACTGACCCGGAGGCCTAAGCAGTCAGGTATCAACC
>JAPQRN010000002.1:6775982-6794704 GCA_037367275.1 Coranthus polyacanthus
ATGGGTTAGGCAGTATGAGGTATGGCAGTTATATTATGTTTAGCGACGTACATTCACTTCACATCATTTCATTGTAACGAAGCCACAAGTATTCAATGTAGTGAAGAGGTATGAACCTACTGACAGGCGGCCAAATGAAACAGGCCGTTACGTGAGATAAATAAATAAAATGATGGATTTCTCCGAATATGAACGTTGTTGGATGCGTTCGATATGGTTTAACGACACAAGTCAATAAAACTTGTAACATAGGTGTAGTCTTTTTAGATATTTTGATGCAGAAATACTGTGCTATAGCTTTAAAGGTAATAATATAGCCATATAATCAACCAAACAGGTTGTCACGATAAACGTTCTCCTATCAGTCGATGCTGATGATCATCGCGATAAATGTCAAATCATTATTTCTTTCCGGCTTAAAGGCTGATGGTTAATGCGTAAAAGACGTAACAAGCGGCATAAAAATGACAAAAAACAAACACACAGTAAAAGACCAAACAAGATGCGTCGAGACAAAAACACACCTGTAGTCCCTGTAGATTGTGATTTAGTGCTTATTTTGTTCATTTTAATAACGAAAATGTTCTTTATTTTACTGTAAAGTGTTGGAAATCAGTGCAGTTTTTTCATTTGAAAACGTGTTGCATTCAGTGTGCACCGCAGAGCTTTGCACAGTTGAATGTGCTTGCATAATGTGAAGCCTCCATATACTTACTCGGGAAATGAGAGCATTGCTCCTTCTCAGACAAAGAGATGACAAGATTATTATTGACTCTAGGACATAGTTAGCAGCAGTATGGATAATAACCTGCCTACTGAGCCTCGCTCTGAATCCTCAGAGGCAGCTGCCGGTGAGGTGCTGCGAACGAGAAGCAGTTCAGCGACACGTCTGTCATGAAACACACAGGGAATCGGCACTTCCTGCAGATGTGAGGAACTATCTGCAACCTCTTATGTTGCAGCGTATACTAGATTGGTGTTGTGTCATAGGGTTTAAAACTCCTGCACTTGTGCATAGGAGGGGGTACAAAAACATCAGTCAAGAAGAGAGTGCACGGCTTGACTCTTCCTGTCCCCTTTGTGCGCCGTACAGGGGCTGGTGAGCAGGAGGTTGACAGTTGCCTAAGGCAGTAGGGGGGGAATTGTAATGTTTGGTTTTTTTTGTGGTAGGATATATAAATAAATAAGACACACAGCTGCTATTTACAGATATCTTCTTTCCCTAGTGTGTGCAACAGAGAGGCACAGTGGAATCCCAATTTCCTGTACCAGAACATTTGTGCAGGACTGAAGGATTGGAGGCTGAAGTCAAGAGTGTAGCTATACTGCCTCCCTGTGGAATTTTGTGACACAAAATCACAACCGTCAAGAGTCACGCAAGTGCAGTGTTGAAGTGTTGACGGATCGCGGTGAATGTAACAACAGTAAGACATATTATTCGACTATTAGTATAAGCACGTACCTCCTTCTACGAGTTCCTTACTTCTTCAGATCTTAAAGTTTCAGTGAGTCATATTTCGCAGCATCTAGCTGGTGTTTGCCTATCTGTTCTGGGCTTTTTAGTTAAGGGAATAACTCCAACATTAATACATGTCAACGCTGGATGCCAGTCAGCATTAAAGGGAAAAAAAAAAAAGAAGAAGGAAAACAAGTCCCTTCTTGAGCAACTGCAAGAAACACTGTATAGATAGATATATAACAGGCCATAGTGACAAAAACATAATTCTTATTTTCAGGTGATTATAAACTAATGAAAACATAATTATATTATATTCCATTCCTGCAGTTGGATGTCCCCTACATTTTAGACAGTGAATCTTTAATTGCACACATACATGCATACAAAATGAGTCCGTGTTTCTAGTGTTTGTGACGGCAGTTTGAGGAAAGTTCTCATCCCTGTGCACACAACACATAAAAAACATTTTGGTTCTCTTGGTGTAACTGAACGGCTCGCTCAGCGCATGGACCTCGACCAGTGAACACCTCCGGGGTGAATTTCTGTGCACACAACATCTATCGCCTTGTCTGTCATCCTGGAAGAGGGATCCCTCCTCTGCGGCTCCTCTTGAGGTTTCTTCGATTTTTTTCCATTACAGTTTTTTTTTTTGTGTGTCCTTACTTGAACTTGGGGTTGGAGGACAGGGGGAGGGGGAGGGGTCATATACTGTACACATTGTAAAGACCCATATTTGTGATTTGTGATATTGGGCTACATACATAAATTTGACTTGACTCTAACTCAGAACGCTGACAGCCAGGGTCCATCACCTGAGTGAGGTTTTTGTGGCTGAATGTGAGGAGAAACTAAAGACCCGGTGGAAAGCCTTCAAAGAGGCAGCATGTTATAAATGCTGATGGTTTTGGAAATACGATGTTGATGGAATGTTCAGTATGTGGCCTAAAACAACCACATGTAAACTACAGGTTTTTTTCTTGTCTCTTCTCATACTGCAAACAAAAGAGACGGGGTGCATTTACAGAACGTCGCTGCCAATTGACACCAGCTTGGATTATCATTTCCACCTATCAGGGCACATCAGGCTTTAATCCTGGCCTCTCCGGTGTTAGCCGTTACTGCTGTAAGGTCCTCGGACAGTGAGTGAGTGTGTCAAACAAGCGCCGTTGCTTTTGCATAAATCAATGCTGAACGCCGCAGACAATAGAAATAATTGTGAGCGCCGTCTTAGTCAAGATTTTCAAATGCAAGAACCTAGTACAGCAAAGACGCTTGTAGTAGCACACAACTAAAAGATGAAGTAAAAACAATAAGATCTATTAAAGTGTCGACATCTCAATATCCACACTATACGCACACGTGGAAGCAAGCTCTTATCAGATGCACATTCCTAAATAACATTTACATTTATTTTTTTTTGCTTTTTGTTTAGCCGAAGGACGTTCTTAATCCAGTTTTCAGTGAACATGTAGCTCACTCAAGACAAAACAGAACAGAAATGTAGGTTTAAAAAAAAAAAAAAACACATTAGCAAAAGAAAATCCAATTTGCATTACTTGTGCCGTCTAAATCCACTTGCTTAATGGAGTACCAAATATTTAAATAGACAGATAAAGTACATACAACCCACTTCACGCTGACCACATTCCTTAATACTCTGAGAATGTGCCTTGATTGATTGCGTCAATTACAGGGAGCTGTTTCTCCACTGGTCAGCAGCTGTCAATGGCTGCCCCTTTAAGTCTGAGTGCAATCTGTAAAGCCTAATAAAGGGAAGACCAACTGAGACAAATTACTGTAGCTTCAGAAATCCCTTTATCCACCAGAAGCAGATAAAACAAAATGTGAACCTCTCTCTCTCTCACACACACACACACACACATACACACAAGGCCAGCCAACACAGCCAACTTTATGTTTACAGTCTTATGGAAATATTTCTAAAGAACAAGATGCCAAGCTTGTATTACTAAGCCTGAGTGAAAACCAGGGTGTTAAGGAGATCATCATAAACAACAGGAACAGGCTTTCATTAGAGTACGTTTGGAATATGGAAAAAAAATAAAAATAAAAAAAAAAACAAACAGCAAGAAACTTAAGGTTAAATTGCAATGCCCTGAAAACATTCCAGCTTTGGAGGCTAAACTAAATATTTATCACCCTTGTAAACAGAAATGTCTCATAATTATCAGCTGTGTCACTGAAGTAGCATAAAACATCCAAATAAATTCTAGTAACTGTCAGCTGCTTAATCACCATGAAGAGGGAGGTTTTGTTACATATTAAAGAGTGCCAGTCTGACTGATCAAATATGAAGCGTTCAGAAATAAAACCGCTTATTTTTGAAAGAACACACTGTACATGTTTATTTACAATCACTCTTTTATACATTTTCTGCTAACAAAGCAGGGTCTAACATTCAAGGCACAGGTTAACGGCTCCAAACAATCCTCCTTTTACTTATATCACATACACATCTCATCTGATAGAGAACTCAATCTGGAATGGAAATAATTACACTATGTAAACCTCATCAAAACAGATCATATGAACAAAATACTGTACAGTGTAATAGTATGGTTTTTGCACTTTTAAGAAAACTAAAATATGCATACTTTGAAAATATGTCCTTTGCAGCACAGTTGTGCAAAACTGATTTATGACATCTTTCTGTGCTGTCAAACATCTTTAATTTCTTTGTTTGAGCTAGGTTCCACAAGTTCACCTTTACTTGGCCAAGAATACAAACTAAACAAGCGTAAACACTTCTTTGATATATTTTCCACTCTTGAAAAAAGGTGAACGTCTCACGTGTAACTGTTCAAATATTGCACAGATTGTTTATCTAGAACTAAATACATCCCAACTTCAAACCTGCAACGTTGGCAAAAAGTGGCATTAAATTAGTTGGATAACTGCATGTAGACACTAAAACATCCCTCTTGCTTAAATACAAATACAAAAAAAAAAAAAAGTGTTGGTTCAGTCGTATTCCATCAAAGACCAGGATTAAATGACATTGTGTAACAATTACAGTAAGAAAAAGCTAGTCTAAAGTAGAGTAAACAAGTAAACATTTTATCTTTTAATATCTTAACAAAAATAATTCATAGTATACTAAAGGATGATCAAGCTTTCCCCAGATATTCAATTAGTTTTCAAAATGGAAAAAAATGGGCATTAAAACATTTTTTACTCATCTTCAGCCCATCAGCACGAAAATCAAAAGTTTTCACAAAAGTGCTACAGTTGAACTGCTCATTTTCTCTCCAGCAACAAAGTGGTAAAGTGGAAACAAAAATGGAGACAATAAAGGAAGCTGTTTTATCCCTATGTCAAATGTTTGTTAGTGGATAAACATATTGGTTACATTCATGGACAAATTAAAGAAAATGCATTCCGACTAAAGAAAGACGGCACAGGTGATAATTCTGGGTAATAGTCTTCAGGCAACAAACTTGTTCTTGGTTGTGGAGCCGCTCTTTGTGGCCGTGTCTGCATGCGACTGGTAGCCGATGATTACTTTTGGTGGAACACCTAATCTCTCCTTATACACACGCCTAAAATGGCAAAAAGAAACATATTGTACTGCATATTAGGAAACAAGGAGGACAAAAATGTATGGGAATGCGTCGTATACCCTAGGCACGGTTGATGTTCATCTCGGTTACAGTGTCAAGATGTGACAAGCTGAGGTGATGTACTCATGTCACATTTTCATTGTATCAAGTCCTGAAGCATTTACTGGTCTCTAACACAAAGCTTTGACGTCTGGCTGTTAAGCTTAATTAGCAATTAAAAGTGAAAAATTCAGGTCGGTCATTTCAACTATTTGTCTTTCTACAGCAGTGTAAGAACGGACTTAACGACTAACAGAAGTTCCCATCAGTAAATCAATGAGAGGTATCCCTTCACTGTGATCTCTATAAGAACATCCAATAATTGTAGTGTCTTTAGCTCACCCTATGTGTGTAATGGCCTCTTTGTTCTCATAGTCTGTAGTCCATATTGCTATTTTATCTCCTTTGGCTCGGACATTAATGACGGCCCCACACACATCATCACTGTAGTCATCAAAAGCTTCACCCACAAGACACAAGAGCTGGAGGAAAATAACAAAAGATCCAAGTGGATTAGAATTTAGTTCATTTTCAATTCTCACTTACGTGGCAACTGGAAAACAGACATGGGCAATAGGTTTAAAAGGTTAAAGAACCAAAACCTGGGCTGAACATACCGTCTCTAACCAGAACCGATCCAGGTCAGATTTACGTTGCTGCTTGGACAGAGTTATCAGCCAGCGGCCGCCTCGCCGGTTTCGGTCATCCTCCCACATGGGCTCAATGCCATCCTGTGTTCAAACGGACGTCAAATCTCAACACAATGAACAAGTGAATGAAGCTTTAATTGTTGAGTGTTTCTAAAGCATGATTAAAAAAACTAATCTAACACCTTTCCTGTCAGATTCTGACAATACAAGTATTATGACATTGAATCACATGGTTATGATCTGCATCGCCAGGTTTGAACATCGTGCTCTGTTCATTTGGGTGTGGTTATTTTTTGTCATTAAGGTCTGCTCAAATCTAACCTGTTGGGAAGTTGTGATGTACAGTCAGACCTACTGCCAAAGTTTGTTTTAGCCATGAGCCAGAACTGAAAAAAGGTCTAACAGAACTCCTCATCATTCCAGGAATACTTGCATGCTGGAAGGCAAGCCCTGTCATGAAAATGGCTAAATGTACATAAAAGAACCAAGGAAGGAAAGGAAAAGGAAGAGAAAGGAACCAAGCCACCCAGCCTTAATGCACGCTCTAAATGTTCCAGTGTCAAAACTTCAGCATGTACTTGTTCGCTCTGAGGCTGTTGTTGCTTCAGGCAGCGATGGGGACTATGAAAACAATAATATACAGACAGCGGAAGAGGGAGGAAAATGCTGACTGAAAAAGTCAGCCAATAGCAGGCTTATTCCAACAGACTACTTCCTGTGAGTGGGTCTAGGGGACATTTCAACAAATTATGGTGCATTTGCCTTTTTGGTTGCCTATGAAGCGCAACATGCCCACAGCACCAGAACCTAACTTTGGACAGTTTTTTGTGAGAATAACTATGTTTACATTGACAAAATATTCAGTTTTTTGCCCCCATTTGGAAAAAACACAAAATTCTAAATAAGCTGTTTACATGGATAATGAAAATTAATATTCCAGTGTAATTCCTGTTTGCATGCAGCTGTGCATATCTCGAACAAACAAAGTTTTCCACCAGTGGCAGACGTTTCACTGTGTGAACTCAGCCTCCCTCTTTCATTCCTTCAAACACCTTCTGCCAGCTTTTTAGATATTTGCTTATATCAGTAAACTTGTTAATATCCTTTTTTATAAGATTTACAAGGTGTGTTCCTCCCTCTAACCAAAAACTGTGGAGTTGTCTTTGGAGTATCCATCTCTACAAGAGAGAATATTCATTTCGACGCCAGCTGACTGTAAACGGGGGCCGTGTATCTCAACCTGTGGTAAAACTCACAAATGAGATAAATAACATAATATCAGCATATCCCACGTCTTCGTCGGAAAATACTCCATTTGGAAAAAAAGGCCTAATTCAAAATATCCAAACAGAAACTGCTGTTTACATGACACCTGTAAATTCAGAATACTATGATGTTAAGAATAATGTGGAATGTTTGTGCACATGTAAACGTACTCCATGTGACACAGACTGCAACATGCTGTTAATAAGAAATGCATCAGAGTACTGTAGTCAGTGACTCCTTAAAATAGGTGTGTGTTTTTCTTCTGTGTGAGCACAACAGAGCACAGTGTGGATGTGCCACTAGTATGAATGAGAATAACCAACTCGTTCTTCATAAACTCCTTCATAAACTCTTGGTGACCCCCACATAAGATTAAAGTATGCAGTGCAGTGAACTGCAGCCAGACTTGCCCCAAGTCAGAGGAATTTTGGTTCCCTTTAAAAGATCCAAGTATCACTGATCAAGCAACATAACAAATGGACTGACACTACAAGGGACTAAAATCCCCATTAACCTGAAGAAGTGGACAAAACTACACAGCCCTAACCACAACCCAACACTGGAGCCTTGTGTGGATCCTCCAAATTAACATAAAAAACCATTTAGAGGTAAAGCTACGGCAACTCACTGACTTAGGTTTTAAATATCCATTGTGGACAATGTCAGACGCAAAACAATGGTGATGAAAGCACTCTTACCTTGAACAATGAGTAGTCACAACCGGACATCAAGTTACTTGACAGCTGAATGTGATTGTATAATCTATGAAGGAAGATGGGACGCTTTCATTTTAAACTACATCAACATAAAACCCTCTACAAGAATGACTGTCAACATCATGGTGTTTAATGTTAGTTAATAAAACTGCCGTACGACACGTCTTGTTGACAGTGGCACACAAAAGAAACTGATCACCGTTTCACAAATGTACTGTGTAAGCACTGGCACAGATGTACTTATCACAAGGAATAAGTACGAGTCGAAGTAGTTATACCAAATTAAATGTACAGAGTTGATTTCCAAACCTTATACCACTTTTTAATTAATTTGTGATTGTTTTCTCTGCAACTATTCAGGTACTAGCATTTTGCAGTTTAAGAACTTAATGTTAACTTCTCAAGGGGACCAAACGAAGTCATTTCTACATCTATAAATCTGATTTCATTGAAGTCTAAAAGATGATACAGCACACACACAAAAGAAAAATTTTAATATGCTTACGCCCAGAAGTCCTCCACTGTGTCAAATTTGGAAATGAGACGGAGATTGGCCTGCCACGTTTTGCTTTTGTCATTCTTGAAAAACCAAAGAGCCCACCTGCAAACGAGAGAGGAGTTATGCTTTCTTCCAGTTGTTAGGCTGTTCATAAACAATGTCTTTGATTAGAAGAGATTCAAAATTGCTGTGATCTCACTTGTTTTGCAGTGGATGCTTGATGTATGCTTCAGGACTCACAACTTTCAGAGTTGCCTTTGCACATTTTTCCTTTTCAGGATTTTCAGGAACTGAAGTTGACGCCTAAAAAACACAAAGCAAATCAGGTCACTGTGTCTGCCTGCATGTGAACGGAGTCTGCCTAGTAAAAGACACTCAAACAAACACCTCGATTTTCTTCTCCCCCCCTTCTGCACAATAATGAGGTTCCAGGTGTCACAAAGGAAGTTGGGTCATTTTATATTAGGACTGACTACATAGGTGTTCCTGTATCCCACCTTGTGCCTCCCTAAAGAAAAATGCAAATATTTCTAAACACCTATTATTTTTATCGGTTTGCACTAACGTTGCGCTAATTGACAACGCCAGTGTCCCTGTTGTTTTAACATTGGTATGGTGTAAGCTGAGCGGTTAAAATGCGCAACAGACGGTTGACAGGTTGTAAAGTGACCAACGCCTGCTTCTTCCTCTCATTCATACAAAGTTTTTCTTAGGGCAACGTTAGCGTTACTGCCAGATGCGTCCACGTGGAAACGAAATAACTAACACTACCAGGTTTAAACCGAGCGTGTATTAACGTCAATGTAGGGATACTTTGCGAGAGTAGTCAAGCATTCAGACAACCGGGAACGGAAGGGTCAAACAGCGACTACAATGCTAAGTTAACGTTGTTTGGCTAGCGAGCTCTGTATCTGTCAGAGCTAACATAATATACAATGGTAACTGTTGTCGTCTTTCTCTATATCGCTTTGTTTTGTTGTTTTTTTTTTTGTTGTTTTCACCGTTTTACTGAAATGGTTGAAAATGAGTCCACACACTCACTGGCTCAAGCTCAGACCCAGTGATAAACTACCAGTGTGTTGCGGTGCACTCACCACCAGAGCGGTCGCCATCTTCTGGAAATCACTCTTAGTTTTTTGGCGTGTTAAAATAGCTGATTGGGCCATCTGGTACACACTATGACGCATGCGCACGATGGACACATTGGTCAGAGGCGTGCGGTACTTTTAAAGCCAATTTACATATATAAATATATATTAAAAAAGTCTCATCTGAAAATGTCTTACTCGTGATTATTTGTTTTCCTCTAATCAAAACAGATCCAACGAGCTACTGCAGCGGCACCAGTGGAAAAAAAGTGCAATATATCACCTAATTTATTGTACAATTGTGACCATCAACCATACCTAATGCAGACGATGGGTTTATGATTATATGGGAATAAGGTGTTTAATCAAAGAGGCAAGTGTGCACGAAGCATAAAACTGTGTCAGTCTCGAGTACCTGGGGTAGTATCTGTGCAATCTATATATTACATATATACAATCCATAAATTAAGCTGATCAAAGAGTCAGTACATTTACACAGTCAAACACCTAAGGGAACTTTTTAAAGGGTGTATCTAAATTCCCCAAAAGAAAAACAGAAACAGAAGAAAGAAAAACAGCTATTACTCAGTTTTGCCCTACTCAAGACCTTCATTTTAAGTTGCAGAAAACCAAGGATCGTTCTCAAATACTGTTCAACACTGTTATTGAAATGTAGGCTTATTTCCTTCACCAGTATTGTGCATAGTGTATCTGATGATGTGTAGGCTGTGGATATCCGGTCTGATAACAAGTGCGCCTCTGGATGATTAACAGGAAGTTAATGTGTCGGCAGCAAACGCTGTTTTCTTGTGGTTACAATTGCCATTTGTACAGAGTGAAGTCTCTGATGGTATTAGGCTTTAGTATGCTCTAGCACTACCTGCGTCCTTATTATAAAAGGTTAAAGTACAAAATCAACAGTATGGATTCGCACTTGGTGTAAACTGTGTTAGTTTTTTCCAATGGAATATTTTTAATACTGCATTTTGTATAGTGTTTTTAATATTGCACTTATCGTACGTCAAACATTAGTTCATATGCATTTTTGGCATAAATTGCTCTCCATGTTACATCCAGTAAATAGAAATGTAGTTAATGTTTTTGTACTGTACACATCAACTACATTGAGACTTTGTGTTGAATGCTCACAAATTACGTTTTTCTAAGTGCATCTTATCTGTCACTCAATGAGGCACAACAATAATCACACATTTTTTAAGTATGCTTTCAAACTCATTTATGATACCATTTAGTTTTCAACATGTCATTCTGTCATCAACGAAAAAAATATCTAATACTGAAAGTGTGTTATCACAGAGAGATAAGTGCTGCAGCTAAGGACGAAGATTGTTTAAAAAGGCCGGATGTGAAGAAAGTCAGTGTTTCAGGCACTTCAGAAGGTCAGCACTGTGCGGATACTGCAATGACAAAAAAAAAAAAAAAAAAAAAAAGATTAGCTGAGGAGATGCAGTCATCGCAACAACAGAAACCAGAGAGGTGAATGTTTTACAAATAAAAAAGTAGTAGGCACATTTTTTCCTAAACTGATTTTCTCACCTCTTTCCCGCATGCATGAGGTCAAATCCCTCATTAATCTTCTCAAAGGGCAGAGTGTGGGTAACGAACTCATCCACCTTCAGCTTCTTATTCATGTAGTCATCCACCAGTTTAGGAACACTCTCCACACTCTTCCAGCCTGAATGTGAATATCAAAACTATTAGCAAAAATAATTCACCATCATAAGAAATTGAGCAAGGGTCTTGTTCTGCAACTAAGAAGTAGCAAATCATCAAATCAATCAAATCATCTTAGTAAAGAAGTAAAGATATAATCAGGGATTAATCCTAAGTAAGGCAAGTCGTGCACATGCAATTGTACCGGCCGACTTCAAATGTTTAAAGCTTATATCTCTAAAGTTGTAGTTGTCTCAGGGCTAATGAAATACCACCGCGTCACATTCATCAGAAAACAAGTTACTATCTATGAGTTAAAATCATTAAATAAAGTTTGTGTAAACTAGCTTTATTTAAGTCTGAAACCATTTCCACGAACAACAAGCACTTACCTCCAAAGGCAGTTCCTCTCCACACTCGGCCAGTGACCAGCTGGAATGGTCTCGTCGAGATCTCCTGCCCAGCTCCAGCTACACCGATGATAACACTCTCACCCCAACCTTTGTGGCATGCCTCCAGAGCAGCTCTCTGAAATCACACGCTGATGGTTACTTTTAATGAAGCGTGATCTGTACACTCAGCAACACGTACTTTATACCTGCTGAATTTTCAGTGTACACCAACAGCCTAACTGATGCACTACCTGAACACTACTGACTTGTCACTGTGTTTTACGTAAACACACACACAAATCTAAATCAAAGTAAATCTTACCATGACGTGCACATTTCCAATACACTCAAAAGAGTAGTCCACTCCCCCGTCGGTCATCTCCACCAGCACCTCCTGAATGGGCTTGTTGTGCTCTTTTGAGTTCACACACTCAGTGGCTCCAAACTCCTTGGCTTTCTCGAACTTTTCGGAGTTGATGTCCACGCCAATAATCCTGGTTGCCCCGGCAGCCTTGCAGCCCATGATAGCAGCCAAGCCAACAGCTCCAAGGCCAAATACAGCACAGGTGGAGCCAGGCTCAACCTGATCAGGAACGATACAGAAACATAAAGCGAGAATTCATAAATTAGCAAATTCATCAGACAGAAAATCTTTGTATGAATTTGAAAATTGTTTGCCCTAATTACAAAAAAACAAAAGAAAACACAATGTTCCTACAGAGCTCTTTACATGGCTAATGAACAATTAATTCATTATTTAATTCACTCAATATCCCCATTTACATGGAGCCACGCATACTCTGATTAACATAGAAAAGTTTTCTGCCAGTGAACTTGTTTGACGTGCAAACACATCCTCCCTTTTTCATTCCTTCTATCATCACCTAGAAAAGGTCAGTGTTGCGATATCAAAAAACCTGTTTATAGTCAAGTCTCTCATAATGTTTCAAAGTTTGTTTCTCCTTCCTGCAGGTACTTGGAGTACAACGTACAGAGCTGACTGTAAACACCTAGTGGCGGTGTATCACAAACTGCTGAAAAAAACCCCACCTGAGACATAATCTGAATGCACTGTATATATGTCCAAAGAATGCTCTTGAAACTTTAATATCAGCATATCCTACATTTATAAATTGGAAAATGCTCCGTTCAGAAAAAGATGACATGACCCCTTTTAAATTTGGAATATTGTCGTATCGGGAATAATAGCGGAATATTTGTGTGCATGTATACTTGGCAAGTGTTTCTGTGGTGGTTATCGGTCAGAACTCTGCAACAAATTTGGTTATTTTCATATGCCCTGGAGTCTCTAATACCCACCTTGGCGGTGTTAAGAGCAGCACCGTAACCTGTGGAAATACCACATCCAAGAAGGCACACTTTATCCAGAGCTGCCTTCTCGTTCACCTTGGCCAGAGAGATGTCAGCCACGACCGTGTACTCCAAGAAAGTGCTGGTCCCCATGAAGTGAAACACTTGCTTTCCCTTGCAAGTGAAACGTGAGGTCTTGTCAGGGAGCAGGCCCTGGCCCTGGGTTACCCTGCAGGGGAAAGCACAGGGGAAAAGGAATTCTTTTCATGTGTGTATGATGAAATTCTGCTGCTCAAATTAATCATGACTGAGCTTTGATTTGGATGCCCTGAAGTCTGACACCTGAGGCTGTCAGTTCAAATACTGAGGGTGTGAGTTCTGCCACAAAGGCATTTTTCGGTTTTAATGATAAGATCTGACAGTCTCACGAACCAAATAAAGCATAAATTAATTTGACAACATTACCTAATTTTCTGGCAAAGGTTGGTCTTGGGATTTTTGCAGAATTTGCATTCACCACACTGAGGCACGTACAATGGGATGACGGTGTCACCTTGAAAATTATGGAGAATAGCAACAAAACATGGAAAACATATTCAGAACAATGCATAAAACATTGAATATTACATATCACATTGCATGCATCTAGCTCGTCTTTTACCTGGCTTGAATTTGGTGACACCCTCCCCAACACTCTCCACTGTTCCAGCTCCTTCATGGCCCAAGATGACAGGGAAGAGTCCCTCAGGGTCACTGCCACTTAGAGTGTAGGCATCTGTGTGACACACCCCTGTAGCAAAGAGCTGAGAGGAACAGTGTGACTTTAAACAAGTGTGGGGTTAACAATGTTAGGCCCGATTCAAATATTATTTTCATCACTTAATGTTTAAAAATCGCACTTATGAGGCAGGCTTTGTGTTTTTCTAGTTACATGGGAGATTGCAGAGTAACAGGCATACAATCACTGCACTGGCCTTAAGCAGGGTTCTTATTTGTGGAATGAATATCAGGCTTTTCTAGCTTAGAAAGGACTGGATTACCTTGATGCGAACTTCATGGGCCTTAGGAGGGGCCACCTCCACCTCCTCAATGGACAGAGGCTTCCCAGGTTCCCAGGCGACAGCAGCCTTGCACTTGATCACCTTTAGCAAAGCACAGTTTGGTTATTAACACAATGTCAAACCGTACTGTTACATTTAGCTAAATAGCTCCAGGTAGGTTTACTATTGAAACTTACGGTAGGTCAACGATGGCGCGTACGCGACCTTTGAACTGTGTTCAAGTTTATACAAGGCCATCTGGTAGTCTGATCTATTAGCATGAAATATTGCTAGCATGAAATATTGCTAGCAGGACATGTTACTGTGTCTGAAGCTGAATGTCTCGATATGACTTATTTTATCGACCACCAAAAGCAGTTCGCGGATTCTGCCTCTGTGTGAAAGCACGCATACACAAGCAGAATTAAAACCCCTACTCAGGATTTACAGTGCATAAAGTTTTGAAATAGCATTTGCGCCTGACTGAACACTGGCTCTTTATACTTAATCACTGATCGCCCGTGAACGAATGCAAGTTCATAGACCTTTTATTTTACGTCATACGAAAGATTAGTAACACCTGGCCTCAAAAAAAGAAAAATGCACGGATGCAACTGTAATATTTCTTTGTGTTTTCATTGAAAAAAAGCACTTACTTTCCCAGCTGTCTCCATGTTCGCAGCACGAGAGAAAGAGGTAGCAGTCCGGGGCCGTAACGGCGTTATTTTATAGACCAATCAGGAGCGAGAATGAGCCGCTTACGTATGACGCACACCACACGGAGGAAAAAAAAACACTTTTTGCTTGTGCTTTGTATCACATGTAGGTCAGAACGAAAAATACTATCATCTTCCATAACTATTGAATTTACAGATAAATACTGAGCTTTTGTGCGTGAAAGTAGATCGTTGTCCTTTCAAATGGTAGAGAAAAAAAAAAAAAAGACAAGGCTGAAAAATCTAGCAGAAAAACTATTAAGGGGACCCTACATTGGGATTTCTTTTTCAAGCTACACGAAAATTCTGTAATGATGGTGTATGTTAAACTGACGAAAATATGAATCAAATTTACTCCAGGCTTAAATCCCGATATAACATTAATCTTCAGGAATATCCCTTAATTAGTTTTACTGACCCTCTCTCAATACAAACAATATCGTTTAATGGATACTAATGATTCAGAGGTTCAACACCTCATAAAGCATTTGTATTTCTAAAGCCAAAATTGTGCAAGACATGAGAAATTTAAAAAACAAAACAAAAAAAACAGTACAAAACACCTTTTAATTTAGGCATTTTAACAAAAATGTGACAATATTCATTTTAAGATTGTACAAATTATGAGTAGTAAAAGGTTTTCAACTAACATTTAGAAAGTCTGATTTCCCACACATTTTCCAGTATCTTAGAAAATTAGTGCATGAGATTTATCAATGTACACTGTATCTGTGAAGTCATAATGAAAGCTATGTCATGGCTAAATATTTAAACCATCAGTACAGGATAATGACATGCCTGATCACAAAGTGACCATATAACCTTTAGTAAAGCTTCAAAGGTCACCATATTATTACATACAAGCTTTCACATCATCCTTTTAAATAAGAATCATGATGCATCAGTCACCCAAAACTGGTAGAAAAATACAACAAAATGGAAAAAAAAAAAAATCACTCAAGTAAAACAAAAAGAGGCAATGTCCATTTTTTAGTTCTCCAACGGTCCAGGGTGTGGCACAGAAAGCCGCCTTCTGGTTCATGTAGCAGTAGACCGGGATGTGTCCATCACTCCAGACAATCACCATCAGATCATCTCCCACCTACAAAAAAAAAGAAACGCAGGCATTAGAGGAATACAGTACAAGAATACACTGGTATTTAGACAAATGGAAAGGTAATAATAACAATGGGGGGTCACCTCTGAATCCACGTCCACCACCTCCTCCTCTTCCTCCCCTGAAGCCTCCTCCACCTCGTCCACCTCCAAATCCTCCACCGCGGCCGCCAAAGCCCCTGCCACCTCGGAATCCACCTGAATCACAAACACAGTTAAACACGGTTATTTACTAAACATGTGGTTTGTGTGAATACTGTAAAAGGCCTGTTCGTGTTGTACTAAATAGGAAAAAAACATTTTCATTTCAACAGCTGATATCCGAGGTCGACCCATAGTGGATTTTTAAAAGCTGATATAAAAACGACAGTTTGGAGCAGGAAAAAGCTGATAGTCGATTAACTGGCCGATATCACCTTCACCCCAAACTTTTGACAATGAAAACGCATGGTACTTGTCTGAAATTAAATAAAAATAAATGAATTTTCACTTCATTAGAAATAGAATATGTGTTGAACTAAACATCTAAGTCAAGGTAATAACGACGGGTGAGAACCAGAGGGGCGTAAGCGACATTTTGGGCAAAACTGAGATATATACACATCAAATGAAAGCTCTTGATGAGCTCTTTCCGCTGCCAAGTGGACAAAATTGAATTCTTAATCAATTTAGAGATATTGATCAAAAACCAAAAGACTTAACACTGAAAACAGTGATCAGTTGGTTTTTGTTTTGCTCCTCCTGTAAAATTGGTGAAATGTCATTTACCCCCCTCTGGTTCGAAGCTCTCTCGGCCACTATTGGCACAAAATTCTGCCGATACTGATTAATCAGTCTATCTCTAACTGATGCATTTGAGTATACATGTTCATTTGAAATGCATCACCTCCACGACCACCACCTCTTCCTCCACCTCTACCCCCGCCTCGGCCTCCTCTTGGTGGACCCTTCTCTCCTGGAGGCCTAGGAAGGAATCTCTGCAGTGGTAGGAGCTTCATTGGATCTATATAGAACTGAAGTAGCAAATTACACAGGATTTAAGAATGAAACCAATGTACTTGATTAAATAAAAGCATGCCAATGCAGTATTTTAAAATATTATGAAGTTCCTTAATACCTTCTGCAGTTTTTTGAATGACGATGCCTTCATGTTTTCAGACAGTTTGACTGAAAAATACTGCGAGAAAGAGTTAAGGATTGTAGTCCATTTTAGATAGCAACAATGTTTTTACATCTCACCTTCACAGTATTCATTTTCAACACGGATGCTACAGACTGCAGTGACAGAAAGCAACAGAAAGGATACAAAGTCCCGCAGCTGGCCAAATATCTCATCGACCTTTCCTATCTGCTCCTTGTTCTCCAGGTAAACTGGGGCGTTGAAGTAGGGCACTTTGTTTTCCTCTGTCGTACATTTACACACAATGTCATCTTCACAGGGATGCATGAACTCTCCCAGTGCTGTGGAAATACAAAGAGTAGTGCAGAAAGTTTACTACATACCATCACCAAAGCCTAGTTAAATGTCTGCCCTCATGTCCATGAAGGATGGACTCTATTAAAGAATTGAGAAAGAATAATACTAATGACTGTGTCACTAAGCACTTTCAAGTCTTTTGATGGGTCAGAAGTGGCTTGTTAACATGTTAATTTGATCCAACAGTACACTCTTTGTTACAGACAAGAAGCAAACAAACTAACTCTGATTCATTAAACTACCCTGGGTTTAGATCCTCACTAAACTGTCCACAGAAACTCCTCTGCTCACAAACAATTCTACAAGTGTCTCATTCCAGAGAACTATCATTATCGTGGCATACGTTTTTCTTTAGTCTTTTGGGTGTATTTTGCTTAGACTGTCAGCTAAAACACTTCAAAGCATTTCAATGTTTTGTTATTCAACTTGTATTTTACTGTTGAGTATCATTTTTGTCATTATAATCATTCTGAATGTTCTACCTCTATACTTCTGAAATGTTCTGTTGCTCGGCAAGTGTGCACTCAGGACCGAAAATCAGCCTTCAAACTTAAAGGAGGTGATGATTTGACTGATGTGAAAATGTTCAGCCATGTCGCACAGCCTTACACCAACGCACAACTCTGGACAATTATACGATAGCAGAGCTGAGATGGATGAGATGGATTAAAGACATGCAGCTTTGAAAATAAAGAGTATATCCACTACATTGGGGATTACTTACCTTTAACAAAGGACTTTTGAGTGTTGATTTATATTGCTTGCTTTTCCTGTGCATTTATTACCAAGCCTGTCCTCTTAAAACTCTAAAGTGTAGTAAACGTACCAACTTCTTAACCTGAACAGTTGACCAAAACTTCTTCAGGAACATCCTGATCTGATGATCTTACCGACAACGTATTCTGGAGGTCCGTAGTCTTGCTGTCTGTTAAAGCCACCTCTGCCTCCACCCCGTCCAAATCCTCCACCTCTGCCTCCACCAAATCCTCCTCCTCCTCTGCCACCTCCACCTCGGTTAAATCCTCCACCTCTTCCACCGCCTCGTCCACCACCTCCTCTGTAAGACATTTTCTTCAAAACCTCTGCAAGGAATCAGACGAAAGGGAGGAGTATTGGGTTAATGTAGCCATATCAACAATCCAAAAACAACACTGAGCGCGAATTTACTGTCGGGTTTGCTTACTAAGTCGCTAAACACTTCGTGGTTATTTCACTGCAAACAATGTGTAAACTTCGTGGATTCAGCCAGAGCACAACTTCTAGCTAGCGTTAACATGCTAGCTTAATCCAGTCATTCAGACTACAAAATTCACCAACATTTCCGAAAACAAATCAACACGTTACGGTGATGCCCTAAACTATAAACGCTGGGCGAGTTTGCAACGCTATATACACACATTTAAATCAAATTACTCACATAATTTGATCTCCAAGCAGCAGCTAACACTCAGATGTACCGATGTACTTCCATGCGATGACAACACGTGTGGCCAGTGTGCCGCAAAGGAGATAGCTAGTGTCGCACTCAGGGGAACTGTCGTAAAGAAAAAAAAAATAACATGCGAGCTAAAATTCTGGGGAGCACAAGCAGAGCAGAGTGTATGGGGATGTATTTTCATAAATCTTTCCTCCAAAATTATAATGGGGTATATTGTTGTTATTATTATTATTATTATTATTATTATTATTATTATTATT
>JAPQRN010000002.1:6806932-6820022 GCA_037367275.1 Coranthus polyacanthus
GAGAAGTATCCGGGACTCAAGTGTACTGGGAGAAAGAACCGACACCGAGGAACTGGTACACCTGCTGCCCCTTGCAGGTGTACCAGTTTTCATCTAGAATAAATTATAGATACAATATAATAAATAGAATAGATTATAGATACTTCTCTTTCAAAGATACGACGTGATGCACCGCTGAAAAAGATGAAAATTAATTAATTAATTTTGTTATTATACGTTTACATAATATTTTATAATTGCACAAGTTGATATTATTTAACATGCAAAGAACGGCCCAGTAGTGATATAAGGCAAAATCTTATGTAAACATATAATAACACAAACTGAATGTGTGTGTTTTTGGAAGAATGAAACCAAATTGTATATATGTTATAAATTATATGAAGTTATAGGGTTTAAAAACACAAATTTGCTTCAAAGTAATGGAATATACCTTTATATCTTTATTCCCCTATTGTATTGGCTAAACGGTTGAAAAATGTAAGCTATAGGCTCTTTTTTGTTTGACCTTTATTTAATTTATGTCTTTTTTTTAAATTTATTTACCTATTTTGTTTGTTTCTTCCTTTTCCTATTAATTTAAATTTAATCTTAAGAAAGCAATGGATTTGTAAGAACATGAATTGTTAAAAGAATCTTGATGGAAACATTGCAATAAAGTAATAAAAATATAATGGAACATATAAACATTTAGTGAAAAACGATTATTGATTGCACATGATTCCTACAACAGGTTTTGACTCGTAAATGGTGTTTTTAGCTGAAATAAAACTGAAAATAAATAGTCAAATTCTAAATCACTCGTATGTGGCATTTAAGAGCAAATATTTAGTATGAGTGGTCCTTCCATGAGGCCCATTGTTCCATCCATCGGTCTTAATGTTAGGAAGGCACGTTGTGATGCAAAATAGAAAATGATTGATAATCCCCCTCAAATGCATAAAAAGCAAAGTAACGAGCCTGTTTTGAAAATGTAAGGAGGATTGTAAGGATACTTAAGTAAATTACAGATACCTGAAAAATCGACAGTAAGCTCTCATTATCTGTATAATAATGATCTGATGTTCCAGTTTTCTGAGTTGACTCCCACACTGTGTCCGTGCAGGTTGAAAAAGACTCCGTGTGTGCTGTTTTCGGGCTCGGAGCTGTTGGACTGGCTGCTGTCATGGGCTGCAAAGCTGCAGGGGCAAAAAGGATCATCGCAGCTGACATCAACCCTGACAAGTTTGAGAAAGCCAGGCTGTTTGGAGCTACTGATTGTGTCAATCCCTCGCAGCATCCAGGCAAGCCCATCCAGGACGTTGTGGTGGAGATGACAAACGGAGGCGTGGACTATGCTGTGGAATGTGTTGGAAATACAGCTATCATGGTTTGTGTTTCTCTGTTTTTAAAGTGTAACTTTACCCCCGTTCTGAGTCTAGCTCCACCCACTGCATGATTCTGACAACTGCTACAAAGTCGGAAAGAGGCTGAGAGTGTGGTGATTAGTGTCTGAATGTGAGACAGGAGTAGTTCAGGTACATCCGTATGACAGAGAACCACAAGACACATATGTAGAACTATGTCTGGATCGGAAAGGGTTAGTTTGAGTTTTTGTACTGGTTTTACCACCCGAGAAAAGCCCACCTAAAAAAAAAAATCAATATCCATTTAAGCATGCGCTATATTTAGAATATTTTCACCACGTTTTCTTGTCGTCATACAGTCCTTTCCCACGGTGAACTGAAGGCCCGAAGCCTCTGAGAGTTCACAGACAAAAAGACCAACTCTGTGTTGTTGTCAATGTGTGTAGGATTTTCAATTTAGTTCATTTCAATTCGATTTTATTTATATAGCCCAGTATCACAAATCGAAGACTTTACAATCTGTACAATGTACAACACCCTCTGTCCTTAGACACTCGGTTCGAGTGAGGAAAAACTGCCCAAAAAAAAAAACCCTTTACTGGGAAAAAATGGTAGAAACCTCTGGAGGAGCCACAGAGGAGGGATCCCTCTTCCAGGACGGACAGACAGACAGATAGGTGTTGTGTACAGATGTTTGGTTGACAGTAAATAAAATAAAAATGACAGTGATGAGCAGCAACTGGTACGGGACCCGGACTTCACGTCACGGTTAAGGAAAAGAAAAGGAAAGACAGAGAACATGGCAAGAAAGAGGGGTGGGAGAGAAAACAGAGGATTACAAAGATGCCTTGGATGTAACAGTTTCTAAAACATAAAATGTTATCAATCCCGTCGTCGGGAAGCTCACGGATAGATTCTGAGAGCACTGAATCATACAGTTTTAACCAGGGCCAGACCCAACCCACCACAGGGAATCATTGAGCTTAAGAATTTAGCCAAATGCTGTGGCAAACAGATGACTTACTTATGTTTAGATTTAAAAGCTTCAACGGAGTCTGACTGTCTGATGTCAGCTGGAGATTGTTCCAAAGAAAAGGTGCACGACAGGAGAAGGTCCCGTAGCCTTCAGACTTCTTAGACAGTCCAGAAGTCTGACCTAACATGAATAGGCAGGACAAATGTCATCGAATTTTCTAGGTTTTGTTAAGGTCCTGACAGCAGAACTCTGGACCATTTGAAGACTTTTCGTAGCAGTTCAGGGTAGATCGCTGCCCGTGTGAGTCCGATGGTTTCAAACACAGCGATGAAATGGCGTCAGTTCGACCCGTCTGACTGGTTGAATCTGAATGAAGGACAGATGGGCTGAACACCACTGAATAGAGGCATTAACACTGATTTTTTTATTTTTTTTTTAAAATATAAATTTCATGACGTAGAATCGTACTAAATGATTGACTCTGCTTCGTCACCAAGGTGGGAAGGCTGAAAATGTTTTTAAAACAGGAAGTGGCGAGTTGAGGCGTGTTCACTCAGCAGATTTTTATACTTTTGTCAAGTTTATGTGTATTATCACCAGTATTGATGTGTTCCATTGCAATTCTAATTCCATTTACAGCTCAAAAGACATGTTTTAGTGTTTAGTATCACGGTAAAAGTTTGAGAAATATAATTCATGTCAGTGAAAAGGTGTCTCGTCAGGTACTGCTGTAATGAACTTCATTTGCTTAGATCTGATTACAAATAACCTCTGTAGTGACTAATTAACCAACTTGTAATGTAATGTAATTATACCTTGTGTAATAATAATAATAATTCTGTCTACTGCTCTATGTTGTGTTAGACTGCTGCTCTGAACTCTACCATTGATGCTTGGGGCGTCTGCGTCATCGCTGGGTGGACAGAAACAGATGAAATGAGCGTTGAGGTTGAAAAGATGCTGATGGGACGCACATTGAAGGGCACATATTTTGGAGGTGAACTTAGCAGCCTGTAACTCTAGGACGTACCAGTAACGGGATCTGTAATGCTTTAGTGACCAGGTGCCTAAAACTGATATGATATAAAGAAAGACAGCTGTGAAGGCAAGGTTTTTTTTATTTAGATGTTGCTTGACTTTGAGATAAAATGAACATTAAAACATAATAAATGTATATTTTTTATTAAAGCTGCCGCTCATATTTTAATGGATTCAATACTTAATGAATCCAATAAACACATTTCTTCTACAGGGTGGAAGAGTGTGGATGCTATGCCTAAACTTGTGGATGAGTACATGAGCAATAAGCTGAAACTGGATGAGTTTATCACACACAACCTCCCACTGAATCAAATCAACGTGGCCTTTGACCTTTTGAACAGAGGGACAAGGTAAGTCCTTTGAGTGTTTACACTGTTTATTAATGGAACCAAAGTCAAGTCATTTTTATCTCTATCCCAAAATCAAACCAAAATCTTTTTTAAATCTGTACAGTATCTGTACAGTATCTACATTTTAAAAAGCAGTGAATTTGAGTCTGTTCTAATATGGACACAGCAATTATTTAAACTACGAAGACTGAAGTTAGTGTTTCTCAAACGATCATCACAGGAGCAGTGCAGGAGAAAAAAATCTCATAGACTTAAAATAAAACAAAAAGCCACAGCTTACACTGACCATTAGCATTAAACAACTTCCACACACATGATCAGCTTAAAATGCAAACACAACAGAATCACAGCTTATAACTTCAGAAACCTCTTTTTGCTTTACTTCGTTATCACCTTTCTGGCAACGCCTTACTATTAGTCTTTTCTTTGTTTCTTTTTTTTAATGTTTAGGGCCTTTTTGGCTATTACTTTTGACATAATTCGTCATAGATTTAGATGAAGTCTATATTATAAACGGATCTTAGTACAGGAACGCATCTGCAGCGCAGTAACGGTAGCTGTTTTCAGACAGACAAACCGAAGCAGAGATGGAGACAGATAGCCAGGAAAACCAAATGGATCCTCAGAAAATACGCCTTGCTTACACTGTATTTAACTCAGCGCCCTAAGTCCTGTGCTTAAACAACAGATGTCCAGTCCTGTCTGTGTCCAAGAACATAAACTCAGGTTCAGGTTCAAGTTACTTTATTTGTAGTTCTATTCTTCTTATAAGATAAGAATGGGGCATTGTCATTGAAAGATGATGAATTATGTAGAAATAATGATAAAATACCTTATTTCTGTTAGCTTCACCCAACGATTAGCACGGTTCCGTATAATAATCACAAAATAATTGCGATACGACAATAATGTAATAATTGCGACAGGCCTAGTCTCATTCCAAATCCACCAGTCACTTTAACTTTTTTACAAATTTTCCACGTTTTACAGTGATTCAGAACCAAATTAGAATCATATTGCTCATTCAATTAGAAATGAACCAATGCAAATTAGTGTTGCTTTCTCACACGCTGCTCACTTACTTCATTTTATCTGTAATGTTTACATGGGAGCCGCCCTCAGCCCAGTTTTTAGGGTGTTCAGTTGGTAAGAGTATGTGGCACATACTGTACTGTATGTCCTGAACTGACCAAGAGGATCAGCCAGGACAGCGAGCGGACTGAAAACCACTGCCGTGTCCCCACACACTGAAGCTGGAGCTCTCTCTAGTGACTAACACAATTATGGCCATGGTGGAGATTTTACACATATATGTTTTTTTATGATCTCGTCACAGACATGGCAGAGCAAAAATAAAAAAATAATAATAATTTGCACTTACCAGTCTGATGTTGTGCACAACATCCTGTTCATGATGTCAATCTGACATTCAGACGACTCTCTGGATGTATCGTACAGGAAACATTTAAGGACAATACAATCTCCGAGAACAAGCAATGTGAGCGTAGTACCGGACATCGATGAACCCAGTTCTGAATACACATTCCGATGTACAAAGCTTAAATACCACTAATACCATAAATCAGTCTCTGGTCCAAGTTAGGGGAGGGAGGGAGTGTGTCTTTGATTAAATGGTCGAATACTGTAAATATACCCACAGTCTAATAATACTTCAGTTCTTTGGAAAACATAGCAGATGCACGTCCACATCCTAAAGGAGACAGAAGGAGACAGTTTGGGTGAAGTCTCTATCTGCCAATCTTGGTCTGGAGCCTTTAAGTCTCTGAGCGCAGAGGGGAGAGCAGATTGATAACACGGCACAACAGCTAAGAGTGGTTAAAGGTCCCATATCTTAACACTTGAAGTTCTGTCTATGTAGTATAGATTTGATTTTTCCTCACTTTTTTGAGTGCTTCTCTGTGTCTCTGCCACAAATGGCTCCTATTACACTGGGAGGATAATGCTGACCACAGATACGTGTGGTTACCTTTGCAGCTGGAAATTAAGGCTTCCCTCATTATACCTGACAAACAAAAACCATCACTAAAACTAAATGAAAATGTAACCTGAAATAGTCAGTTCCTCAAAATAAAAATAAAACTACTCATGCATTTGTAAAACTAACTGAAACAAAAAAAAACTCAAAGACTAAAATAAAAGTCAATGACAATATCAACATTGTAATAACTTGCAGAAACTGCAGCCATTTGCCAAAGTGTCTGCTGTATCTATGTTTTTGTCTTTGAACATATCACGTCGAAAATGATCTATTTTTAATGTAAAAGTAAGTAGCATTTTACAAGTGTCTCAGGAATGTATGTAGAGTAGAGCAGAGGTTCTTTTGGGCTTGGATGATAATGAGGCATATTTAATATGTTCAAAAACAGCACAATCAAAACCAAAATAATTAGCCTAATATACAGAACAAACGTACAGATTATGCATTTATAAGGGCATGGAAAGAGAAGGTGAACAGAGACACTGACTCTGCGTCACTTTTTATGTCAACACCACTCAGGTGAATTATTATTATTTCCCTCCCAGGGACAAAGGAGACGCTAAAACACTGCGGCCACTGAGTCTAAACAGATGAATATGAACAATGCAGTTTTATCGAACTACACAAGTACTCGACTGTCATTAGGTTTTACGTCTAAGACGGACGACTTCTCACAGACAGCCTTCAGATTTGTCCGTCATAGTTAAAAAAAAAATCTTTCAATGACAGAAAATGTTCATCTTACGTGACCCCTGGTGTAGAGTGTTGATAGTTATGGTGTATGTATTGAGTATCGTGTCTCGTTGTATTAGATAAATATCAATACAGTCTTTTGAATTACTGTAGATAAGCTTTGTTTAATCATGTATTGTCTTGTTTCCTTTTAGCATTCGAACCGTTATCAGTCTGTGGTAGAAGAAGTCTAAACCTGAAGAGGCTGAAGCTGCGGAAACTATCTGACAAGAAAGTGGACTGACGTTTACTCTGAGTCGTTTGGTACACAGCCCTATGGTGTATTTAAACATGTAATCTTCTTTCTTAAAATACAATGACAGGAAGAAATCTTTGCTTGACTTCATAGCAAATCACCACAATGGCCACTAGATGGCAGTTTAACATCGTGTAAAAGCTCCTCCGTGTCCATGAATATTTACTGCCTTTATAAAAATGACGTTGCTTTCCTGTGTGCAAATTATTCATATAAAATAAAGATGATAAAAGGAAATACAGACTTTTTTTCTGTTATTCTTGTTTATCACTGATTCAGCTGATCAGAAGGAAGAAGCGTCGCAGAATGTTTGATGCATTTTTGTAAAGCGATACAGAATGTAATTCATAGATATTTAGAGCATCTGCAGTAACATCAAGACAAATTCTCTCTACATCTGTCATACTTGGCAACTGCAGTGACAGACATTTTGGTGTCAGTCTGATATCAATGTGGAGCTACGGTTGCAGTGAAATATCTTCGTATAAAAGATGGGGTAAACGTGACAGGACGCAAATGGCTGAATCTGTCATCAGCCACAAAGAAGTATCTGCTTCATGTGGTCAGGCTTACCAAATTTCGTCCTTGGTAATATTATATATTGATTTAATAGGGAGTGGACGAGAAGGGCTAAAATAACAGTTGTGGGCTGTCAGGCCAGAAGACAAAAGGTTGTTTGGGGAATGCCTCTTGGTGAGGACCTGAAATAGCTGTCGAAGGAATTTGTTTTATTGAAATTTCCATTCAGATCAAATGAATGCTGCTGGCAGTTTCCCCTACTTTTCCATCTTTATTTAAAATGGAAAATAGATCTGCGCTCTTCCTCCTCATGTTGCTCTCCGGTGTCTGCGTGCTATTAATCAAAGATTATACAGCTCGATCGCTCCACCACCTCCACCAAAGAATCCCAAAGTGGAGAAAGTCGATCGAGAAACAGAAAGCAGAATAACGCAAAGAACGGAGCAGTTGCGCCGAACAGATCAAACGAAAGAGGAAGACAAGTTTTGACAGGTGGTTATGGCTAGGCACCCTCATCTATAAATGTTGGACATGCTTACAGATTTATAAGGCTTTCTAGGGGACATATGTCTGAATGTCTGTCTCATCTATGGGAAAACTATCCAAAGTGACGACCATAAGTCTCCTACCTTTTTTTTTTTTTTCCTCCTTGTGTTTGAACTCTCCAACCTCTGGAATTGTCACAGCATTGTGCAACTGATCCAAGGAGGACATGCTATCTGAACTACCCTCACAGCCTCTTTCACATTTTTAAACTGTACATCTTGTCATTTTTCACATTCAACCCAAGGAAGTTTTAGCATTACGTGGCAATGAGCGGAGTCAAAATAGAGAAAACAACCCTAACATGTGAGAAGGAAAAATAGTGCTTGTTTTTACATCTGTGTTATTTATTTCTCTTTTTTTAACCTCTAGCTGCCATCACTTTACTGCAATAACTCTTGAGGCTTCATGAAAATAATTGACAAACAACAGAAATGCCAGATGAGGTAAATGCCATCGCACAAATGTCTGGAAAAAAATGTCAAAAAGTGCTGCTATGCCTTTCACAATATTTACGTTGGAATTAAGAGATTTCCCCTCATTTATTAAGCTATATTCCTCTATGACAGCCAGATAGCACATTAACTATAATTAGAACATAAATGTAGTTGGTGGAGAATCCTGTTTTAACAAAAGTTCGATGCTGGTTTTTAAAATATGAAAAAAAACCCCAAAAAAAACAAACAATACATTAAGACCAATAAAAAGAAAAAAAATCCAAGTACAAATGTTAGTGTTCTGGTTTACTTACATTTGTTCTGAGTTCATGACACTTCAGTTAAAAATGACTAACTGTTAGTTATTTCAGCATGCCACAGGTGTCATCACTGGCTGCTAACATTACATATTACATAACTGCACTAAAATAATAGTCTCACATAGCCGGACCCATCCACACTTCATCAGCTCTAAAACATGGGAACATTGGTTATTTTTGTATTTTCCAGTCCAAGCCCAAAGGACCTGGCATTACATTAACTTTCTGCACCCCTGTTGGACTAAATACATGTCATACGTCTTAATATCACAACCATGAACAGGCGTGTTTGTTCCACAGTCATAGAAACATCACATTAATCAGTCAAAAAGACAACTGTATCAGCATCTTTGAGACATAAGCCAGAGGGGAAGGCACGTCTCAAAGAGACGTAGTCAGTTAAACAGACAGTAGAGGGATGGATATACTGTATAGCCCCACTGGCTATGGAAGAACGGCCCACTTAAGTCACTAAAGACTGCCAATGTGAGGCCCCTGTTTTATCAGCAAATCCTGGCCATTATACGGCTAATGCCAGGCATTGCCTGTGACATCCCCAGTCTTTCTCTGACACGGTTAGCTTTAACTTCTGTGTCAGTAGAATATGCTCAGCTTCACTAGGACAGCAGAGTAAAGCACTACTGTAAGTAACTATTTATCCCAAGGATTAGTGCACTGTACTGTCCAAACTGATGCAGGGCATTGGTAAAGTAAAAGACCAAAAACCAAAAGCATATGCACTGTAGCAATAAGTCAAATCTAAAGTCAAATTTCAGTAAGTAAAATGTATTTGTATTGTTCTTTCTTTAAAAAATAAAAATGCAATATGAGTATTACAAAGTTAAAAACATAAATAAATAAAACGGGAATTAAAATGTATAAAAAAGACTCTAAAAGCAGATAATTTGATGATATCAGTGACCTTTAAATGGGTTTAAAACACTAAATCATATAAAATATGATTTTATCATCACTAGTATTGACACTTTTCACAGAGTGACAGTTGTTTACTTTTACCACAATGTACAGATGTTCTGTTTCTGTTGGTATTTCTTGTCAAACTTGTGCAATGGGAAAAAAAACACAAATAGCGAGAAACATAGAAATGCAGCGCACATTTTTCAGAACCATATATGAAAGTAGGGATCTTTGTCAGGTCTCACATATTACATATGATATGAAAGTCTCTTCATTGTGATGCAAACCCTTAACTCTGATAATAACTGTATCACACTCTTGTCATTGAGCTATAGAAGACCATATGTTTGGTATTTTGTAACCTGTCAATCACATTGTGTCAGCGTTTCATAGTTAAGTTGCAACAGAAATAGACAACAAAGAGCTGGATTAGGTGGACCACACATGACTATTACCAAAGAGACACACAAACACACACTCGCACAGAGCTGTATGCGTGACAGCTCTAAGCTTTTGTTGTGTTTTGTCTGACAGCGGCAGTAAAGTAGTAATTGAGAGATTAGCTCTAAGGTGCTATCATGGCACTCCTTTGTTTGGTCCGTCTCTTATTGGTCATACAGAACACTTATAGCATGCGTGGGAAGAAGTCATGCAGTGAGGTAGCTAGTGTAGTTTGGCATATTTTGGTTCTTTTGAATCCGTAAATGCAAAGGTGGCATTCAATAGCAAAGACAATGGCCACAGTAATGCTTGCATTCCAGGTAAATTGGATGCCTACATTAACAAATGTGTGCATTGCATGAGCGTCTTCTTGAATGCTGGCTTGCGGCTCCTATGAATTGCAATAAACCCTAACATTTGTTTTAAAAAGTATTATAAGTTCATTGTCAAAACGGATGATCTGACCTTGAGGACTTGACGGAACTCGTCCTCGACAGACTTGTACCCAGCCCCATCCCCTCTGCCACATCCTTTTTGTCTTCTGTGCCAACACTGAGTCAACAGAGTCATTTCATGTGGTTATGAGATGGAGGTAGGGGGAGATATTTCTCTCAAACCCTGCATGTTTACCCCCTAATCCCTGAGAAGAAGTTCACAAGCGTGAGGAAAGTACTGGGAGATTTAGCTGCCTACCAAACCTGCTCAGTTTACCGCTCCCCTGTTTTGCACAGCCACACGGGGTTCGGGTAATTCCAGAGAGTTTTGGAGAATTTTTTTTGTAATTGTAAGACTATAGTGGTATTCAATCTTTACCTCTAGAATATTTCATATACTTTAAAATATCTGCATGTTTTTTTTTTTTTTTTTTGCTTTTTTTTTCTTCTTCTTCTGAAGATGATTCTTTATTGAATCAGGACGTCTCATTGAGATCAAGATGTCATTTGTCATTTGCTGTGTGAGAGACCATATACACAATTAAATAACATGCACACATATGCATATAACGTAGAGCCAGTACTGTTTATAACAATGTAATCTTGTTGTTAGCAATTGGAATCCAATAAAAGAATTGTGTTCATGTGTTATTCGATAATTATTTATCAAGATTGTGGAGGACTAGGGCTGCGACGAAGAAAATGATGAAACGTGTCCTTCAGTGGTTCCCAAAGCTCAAGATGACGACCACAAGCAAAATATATGCAGCTCACTGTCATAGAAGAGGCCAGAAACCAGAAATAACAGACTCAAATAGTTGACAACTAATCGATTAATCAAATAATCATTGCAGCTCTAAAAATAGCTTAATTTAGGTTGACACTGTTACGGCTCCGTTCCTCTCCTACATTAAATATCTCGTCACGTTGCTTTACTTTAGCCTCATTGTTGTGTTAGGATGAGAAAAATAAAAGTGAGTGTGCGATGAGTAATAGTTACCTTGTTATACGGCCTCAGTAAAGTACATCATTCTGTTTTTCTTTTGCTTCTCCCAACAAGTCACTGTTGTCCAAAGATGACGCTCGCAAATCACAGTTCCTTGGCTCAATGCCCCGCCACAAAAGCATTGGGCCGATCCCAAAAATACTCTGAGAACTGAACACAGTTGAAATACATACTTTGACTGGTAATTATGGTGAAAGAAAAAGGAACCTGAAATGATCCATTATAGGTGCCTGGGTCTATTACTCACTCCCAAGCACCCCACAGTTTTCAGTTATACATTTGCCGGGGCCGGATTGAAATGAGTAATGCTGAATTTCCATTTACGTATATTTCAAGTACGTAACCTTTAGCCAGAACAAAATATTCTAAATGACGTAAAGTGATGTGATTCCTTTAGTTTAGTTTACTTGCACATACGTATAACAAGGCAGTAAGAATTGGAACATTTTGAACATTGTGCAGGAGACGTTGAAGGCACAAATGGTTTAATATCGCCCAGAGAAAAACAATAAGAAGTTGTATGAAAAGTTACAGAACTGAGCATTAGTAGAAAAATTACAGCTTACACAGAATCGTATGTATAAAGGTCGTGGTGTTAATTATTCTTTGCCACAGGATAATCTGCACTAGGAATGTCACAATTATCACATAATCATCATATCAGCAATTATTTTAAATTTGATTGTTTTACATAATTGCGATAATCGTCTCCATTCAGCTGTATAATAATAGCTGAGTTTATAGTTATATTAAAGTTATATCACATTTGTCCAAGTTACTTTTTTTTTATTATGACCCATCTTGGCCATAGTACATGGTTTACGTTGATTTTGTACCTTAGTTCAGTATTTCAGTAATGGTCATGTCACTTTTATTAACAAAAGGCAATAGAAATATCATAAATTTTCTATGTTTCAACATCCTATGCCAATAAATGTCTCTTCTTGATAAGGTGTATGTGCACAATTAAATTACATGATTATTACATGATTCCTGTCTGGCTGACATACTATACCTCGGTTGACAATTGGAAATAAATATGTTTTCTATCTTATTAATAGTGTTGACAGTGTAAATGTGAGATGAAGGAACTCAAAATCAGACTTTTTGGTGCAGATATTTTCTTCTTACCAAAATCCCACCATGCTGCCGAAGTCACACATTTGCTAAAAACATCAGACAGATTTTTAAAATGCTGCGTTTTGCATCTGGCTATTTTGTGATCCACTTTTATTTTAAAATTCCACCCCCTCACGCTGATCTTTATTTGCACATGCATAACAACACACGCCCTGAATGCCTTTGGGAAGTTTAGTTTTCAAGGTTCACATTGTAAGGTCAACGTTGCTGCGAACTAAAAACACACAGATTTATAGTTAGCAAAAGATTTAGCATCAAATGTAATCCGTAATCCTGTAATTTTGACGTGGACGATATTCTCACAACGTCACGCTGAGAAAGCCAACACTTCGCTGCCGCCACCTAACTACATCACTTTACCAAAAGTCTTTCTGTCGGCCCTGATCTTAGCTGGAGTCTCTGTGTGCTTTATATTTGCCTATACTTCCCAAATCCCTAAGAGCAAACAGGAGCATGGGCAGATTAGCTTAATATCATCCTTAGCGCTAAATACACAAAAATGAAATGTCATCCATGTCCCAGGGTATAGTCAAAATAAGAAAGTCAAACCAGGGCTTCCTATCTATCTATCTATCTATCTATCTATCTATCTATCTATCTATCTATCTATCTATCTATCTATCTATCTATCT
>JAPQRN010000002.1:6828570-6844969 GCA_037367275.1 Coranthus polyacanthus
AAACCTTGAAAAGTTTACAGCAGTGACACTGAACAAGTTTATTTTAAGCTGAGAATGTGTCTTAGTGGGATTCTCTCACACAAAGTACATGAATAGTGTACGAATAACAGCTCAGACATGTCTGGAAATGATCTAGGTTTAACGCTTTTATGAGGAAAGTTTTTGTCTCTATTCTATGGTCCTGTGTTTTTGAAAATCTATTGGCTTGTTTTCATGTTACCATCTTACTCTGATGTGACGGTAGTTTGATAAAACATAAAGGTGTAGAGGTTCTTCATTGTTGTTATAGGCTGTTTATTACAACTGATGCATATGTATTTTCATATTTAACATTCTCAATCTGCACGTTTTTGTGTCTTATTTTACGATTAAATTGTTCAAATAACTGTGAATGAGATGCGCTTCAAATACAGGTTAGAGGACTACTGTAACTCTGACTGTCAGGATGCTTTAAAGCTAGAAGCCTCTCACAACCATTAGTCTCTTTCTTATCTGCCAACTGTAACCACATTAATCATACGGCTACATTCGAGCTTTTAAATATTATCCCAACCTTCATGTTCACAATTTGTTTTAATGGCGGGCCTATGCTCAGATAAGAAATAAAAATTAGAACAGCATTAAATGGAGTCTGTTCAATTTGATACAGTAAAAGCTATTTATCTTGATTAGCATGAAGAGACTGTGGGCTCCGTCATAGTGTTTTATCTTTGACAAGCCTTTTTTGCGTTCGTGCGTGTATGCCTGCGCAAGTCGATGCATGTGCCTAAACACTGTAGAACTAACTACATCTGAATTGTATTTCGTTTTTTACCATGTGTGAAATGGATTTCCTTTCAAAGATTCTTTCCATGGTCTTTAAGTTCATTTGGACATTTTGTTTGTTTTGACTTGAATCCCCCAAATCCTTTTTCGCTCTGCTAAGAGTAAAAGAACTTATTTTCTTAAAAACAATTATTTCCCATGAGCATCCCTCTCTGATGCTTTTTGCCAAGATATTTTTCTCTCATCCACAATATTTCTTTGAGCCTTAATTAACAGAATGAGGATTTAGTGTCCTCCAATTGTACAGCTCAGAGGACAAATTTGAACCCTTACAGCTCTCCAGATCCAAATTAAAACGAGTATGTTTAAAATGGGAACCAAAACACATAATCTTAATTAAAACGCCTTCACTGCCAGACTCTTTATGGTGTAACATTTTATTGAAAACTGAATACTGACTTGCATGCATGTGTGTGCGACCTGTGCTTTAGTGTCATTCAGTGTGTGCACATTACTGTACCGTGTTTGCATAAAAGGGTGTGATCAACACTCCTATTTCTGTCTTGGATGAGGTTATAATAGAATCATTTTGTTTTGTGCCAATATTGAATCACTTTAAGTTGGACCAGGTGCATGCCAGAACATGGCAGTCTTTTCTTTTAGAAACTGATTTTTGGCAGGGTCAGAACACCGAGAAGCAGCATTTAGACAATAATATAGCAATAAAGCCTTCCATGTAAGCCATGTAAATTCCCTTAGCATTCTCATCTATTGAAGACAGGGTCATGAATTCAATTCAGTTCAATTTTATTTATATGGCCCAGTATGACGAATCAGAGGTTCGCCTATTCACATTCTCAAAGGGCTTTACAATCTGTACAGTATACAACACCCTCTGTCCTTTGACCCTGGGTTCGAGTGAGGAAAAACTGCCCCAAAAAAAACCTTTAACAGGAACCCCCCCCCCAAAAAAAAACGGTAGAAACCTGAGACAGAGCGACAGAGGAGGGATGCCTCTTCTGTGAACTCATCTTTTAATGCTATGCAACATATTTAGTAATGTCTTCTATTAATTAAACATTTTTAAGGACTTTATTACATTTATAGTTAGGGCTGTGTACTGCACTTTTATAATACTTTTATGGCACAGAATGATACCTTGTTGTTCTGTACCAAATTTTGATACTTAAGCAGTAAATGTGCTTGTACACCAAGATGTAATCATAGATCTAATAGTAATAGATTACACTAGGGCTGGGCAATAAAACGATAAGGATAATTATCGTGACATAATTTTATATCATATTGCAACTGAACTTTTAGATTATATGGTTTATTTTATTTTTGTCCGATAAAACTAAATGTTTCAGTGTTTTGTAGTGCAAAACATTTTATCCTTTTTAACCTCTAGATTTCTGAAATGTTCCAGTTTGTGTTTGTCATGTTCTGGCCATAAGGAGTAGTTTAAAACCACAAATAACCGTCTGATTTCTTCAACTCTTCAAGAAAGGACCAAAAATCAGCCTTTAAACGGGAAAGAAACAGTGGTTTGACATTTATTGTGATAATTATCGACATCGACTGATTTTGGGCCGTATCGTCCAGCCACAGTCTCAAAATGAACCATCTCATAATAACAAAACCCTCTCTGATGTTGTGTTTTTCACCATTTTCTTTTTGTTTAACAGAAGTTTATGACATTGAAGTATTGTTTTTTTATACCAGTATTGAACATTTATGAACAATACTCAGCCTTGTTTGTAGTGCATCTCGTTTACTTCCACACATTTTCGACACTGCTGTATTACCATAAATTATAACTGCAACACAAGACAACTTTACATCCTGATACAGTCTACAGAAACGTTGATCTGCCTCTCGTTTCACAAAGTGTGTTACATTTTACCGAACACAAAGATATATTTGCAAAACCACAGGTGATTGCTAATAAAATTACCGGTTCCACTGATTTCACTGTCAACATCACATCTGCAGTGGACACGGACATAGAGGAACTAACATTTGTTCAAATGGCTGACACTTCTGAGATGTGTAACTCAGGTCTGTATCGTCTGTCCTGATGTCCGCGTGACCGGCAGGAATATTTCACAGAAAATGACCACAAACACTTTAAAACAAGGAAGTCAAAACAAAACGTCAAAGATCAGGACCGGCTGTATTTTAACCTGAAGCAGGTTCATATTTATTCTTAGCAAAGATGGTTTGTCTAACTTGGGTGAATTATGTTTCAGCTGTGTGGTAAAGATGTTCTTAAAAAGTACTCAATGGAAAACACATCATAAAATTTTATGACATCAAGGTATTGGTGCAAGAAGAGCGGAATAAATCTTTGATCTCCTTTTCAGGATCCATTTGTTGGCCATATGATTCTTCTGTCAGGTGGAGGAGGTGTGCGTGACCTTTTAGCAGGAGTGGCGGTACGCTCTGAAAATCTGAAAATCTTGTTTTGTTTTGTTTTCTGTACTTGGCTTTGATTTAAAGCGTTAGTAATTTAGGTCGGTTAGTGTTTTTCAACTTAATTCAAGCAAACACGGTGAAATTAACACATCCTCTTTGTCAAATAAAAGAAAAGCCCGATAAAATTGCAGTCAAAATCACATAAGCGCTAAGCTTAAAAATTCAACATACCCAGCACATTCCATGGTTAAAAAACCTGCTTGTAATTTAATGCATCTAAAATTCAGCATCAGAGATGTTTCCATCGTGTCTAGTCTAGTCTATATTGACCATCAACAGCCTCAAAGCAAAATTATATCAGTATATTTAATTGCAGCCTTTAAGAAAACTCACATAAGTCAAAATCTGAAGCATCCATCATGTCATATAATCTCTTTGTGAGCTGCAAGGGTCACATCGGTCCAAAACAAATGTACACTCTGGTCCCTGTGGACTAAGAGAGCTAGCTCAACAATGCTATTGTTCCTCAGAGGGATCTACAGTTGATTAAGTGCCCTGTTGAAAGAGCGGTTGCCAAAGGAATACTAAAATGTCAGAGCAACAATGGCTGGTCGAGTGCCAGAGCTCATTATCCACTCTACAGAACAATACTGTACATTAACAATTAGAAAATTAACATTTTATTCTATTAAGCAGGAGCCGTGGTACTGGCATTGAGTTTGAATGTTAGATAACAATTTTTTTCATTTTTTTAAAATCCTTTTGGTGAATGCAAAAATGGTTTGATGTGTATGTGGCTTTTCAACTTCATTCGCAAGAGTCACTTTTATTCAAAAACTAATATTTGTAAATTAACTAAATGTGATTTTTCAAAACCGGTAGCTGTTGCATAAACCATGAAAGTGATCATTTCGAACCCCTACAATTGCCCAAGAAGGAAGTATGAAAGTCTGGAAATCTAAAAATCCTTAAATATGAAGAAACAGCACTTGAAATACTAGTGTTTCCATATGTGAGTTACTGATTTTTTCAAAGCCAGTGGTTAGAAATGTGTTGCATAAAGCATGAAAGTGATCATTTCGAATCCCTACAACCACCCAGGAAGGTAGTATGAAAGTCTGGAAATCTAAAAATCCTTAAATATGAAGAAACAGCCCATGAAATAAAAACGTACTGAACCAAGTTTTCCAGGAAAGCCCCATTTGGCATGGCGTTGTTTGATGACAAAGTATCTCAAAAGCAAACGGATTCACGTGGCTCTCACTCACTGTGAAGAACGTGTCCATTATTACTTTCAAGACCCGACTCGGTGCAGTGGTTTTGGTAGGTGTCCATCTTTTCTTTCTCAAGCTAACAGCCTGCGCCAATATGGCAGACGGCAAATCTGTAACCCCTGGGAGCTGGGTGACAGTTTGTGTCAGCTGCGTGTTTTACCTTTCGTCAGCAGTCGGCTGCCATCTTTCTTGCCATCTCTGTGATTGCTCTGGCTTGGGAGCAGGTTTCTTTTTCACCAGCCCGAATCACAGGCCTCTTCTCTAGGCCTCATACCTTGGTAATGAGGAGCTCCGCAGCTATTTATTCCCATCTCTGCACCTTTTGGAATTGGCAACATCCTATTTCACCAGTGATCCCTCAATCAACAGCTGAGTGCTCGCTATCTGGCTGCAGCATCGGCGGTTGTATATTCTTACATGCTGAAATAGCAGCGGAGTGAGTGAGTGAGTGAGTGAGTAGGTGAGTGAGTGTTGAATTTGTCAGTGTATCACCATGTTTAGTCAGTCGTGAGGCCTTTGGGGGTACAAATGGGAAGACATAAGTGAGTGTAGTACTACAAATGTCACAAATCTGAAAACAACCATGGCCGCGGAGTTGTAGAGTAGATGTAGACCAGCTCAGTTACGCCACAGTGCCACAGCAGTCAGGTGTAACTGCAAAGTAATATCAGCAGCAACAATCAGCTGATGTACAACAGACATTAAGACATTTTGGCTTTCTTTAACTTCAACTAACTAGCCAGCTGCCTACTTTATCTGCAGCTAGCAGTGCTAAGCCTTTCTCATACAAAATAAACTGGGCACTGGGCATATTCAAAGCAAAGCAGTGGCATCAGTGATAAGCTGCTGAAAACTAAAATCAAAATAATTGGCAAATGTTTGAGATTCTCAGTGAATCTGAAGTGAATTATTTTAAGTTGGCCAAGTTATTTATGCACTGTAACAATTGAGTGTTTGTCTAAGTTATGTTGCCCAAGAACTAAGTTAAAAGCTGTCTGTGTTAAGCCACAGTGGATTCAAATAGCTCACACTACAGTGAAATCTTATTATGTTTTATCAGATGGTGTGTGTTTTGAGTTAGATTAGCCAGGTTCATCCATCGCAGTGCTCATTAGTGCATTTAAAAAGAAGCAGAACGCTTCGCTCCGCTTTGTACTGTATCAGACAACTACCTGAGAGAGAACATTTTAAGTGTAGGTTTTCAAGAATCCGCAATTACTTTGTTTTAACAATGCAGCCTTAGAGAAATGTGAAATTAAAGAGTCTAAATGCATTGTTGCTCTTTACTCAGAAGCCACATACTTATCGCAGCAAGAAGACTGGAAGGCTCATTTTTAACCGTAACACCTCAGATTATCCTAATTATACACAATAGCAGATAGAGTCCTTTGAAGGTTAGCTCTCTATTACCTCTGCAAGTAAACACATGCTGCAGTCTAAGATCAGTGGAAACCCCCTGGAATAGTACAAACATGTGCAAGATCTGCACTGCATGCACGTGTGTAAGAACGTGTATAAGAACAAACATTGTAAGGATTTCTTGAAGTGATTAAAATGTGAAACTCTCCATTGTTAAACCTGTCGCTCACACGTCAGTCCACTGGGTAATATGACAGGAGACATAAGAATCTCCTCATGGAACTCTACACGCATATCATGTATATTTGAGATGTTTTTCACATATTTTCTTTCGGTTTTAGCAGTGAATCTTTTTATAAAGATATAAAAAAAAATCAAATTGCCTTTTTGTATGAGGGTCAATGACATATCGGTAACATTTGCGGTTAACTGGTTTATTTAAATGGTTTAAAATGTGAAAGTACACTTACAAATTATTATCATTCTTTTTTCCTAAAATTTCTGTTTTAATCAATTTTGAGAGAATGTTTGGAGATGTCAGTGTGGTGTAACTGGATAAAACTTTGAACCTGCTTTGAACCTGGTGAAATTCTTAATAAAATATCCTATTTAGCTCCTATCTTACATTAGAACGTTAATAGTAAATAAATCTAATGGAATGTCTGTCAAGTCTTTAGTGTGAAGCTGGCGTTTGTGGTTACACCATTTGACATGCGCGATCAGACTTATTTGGTGCAAATGTTATTTCTAATTACATGAAACCAACATAAATGCAAAACGTACATTATCACACACCTGACGCATGCTTTGAAAGTTTTCAAATAAGTTCTGAACTGCTCATCTTGTCACTGACCCGTGAACAACATATCTTAAATGGTGTCAATTTCAGGTTGGAAAGATACACAAATGCACAGCCTGGCAGGTAAGAGATGTGTTAACAACCTGTAAAGCTCCCGTATTTCAGTTATGTCTTTATTATGCACGTGACATGCGCCGTTCTGTGCATACGGAAAACACTGGTAGAAAAACCATAAAGACATGTCAGTATCGCTACGTGGCCTACACAGTCGACCTCTGTATTCAGCAGGATTGTGTCAACTTCGGGGTATTGAAAGTTCAAAGTTTGGACCCTTTAATTAAGAGATGTTTTAAGAGCGAGACTCCAGAACTAAGTCCTAAAGACACATTGTACCCTGGAATGAAAGTCCTCTATTTGTGGTAGGTCTGGCAGATTTAAAATGTGTTTTCTTTGAACTTCAATTTATCCATAACACAGAGAAATCTGCCTGGCATAGCATTCCTGCAGTCAAATGCAGATGTAGGGACGTCGTTCCACTGTGGCGGGTTGAATTTGCAGAGAGATTTTCTGAAAGTAGTCGACAAACTCAAATAATGCTGCAGATGAGACGTACCCCACCTGTATATATTTATATCTATGTATGATTTGCACATTTGGGCAAGTTTTCTTCTACCTGTGCAAGACTCCAAGTGGGCTGTCCAAAATAAACGCCAATACTTCACCGCACAGGAACACTTCAGTTTAGCATATTTGTAGTTTAATAATGTTGATATTTTGTGCTTTTTATCACATTAATCCAATTATTTGACACCTTATGTTGTGAGCATGTTAAGTCAAGGGATGTGAATAGGCTTAAGTCTTTTCTAAGTCTTTTTTTATATTGACGTGACAGTTTTAACAAATAAATATTATATATATATATATGATAATTATATGTATTAAGTAACAAACACTCTTAAATATCTTGGTGAATATTTTATTGTGTCAAAGAAGATACACGTAACACACACAAAAAAATCTAGTGAATGAACCATCTGGACTGGTAATTTAGATATTCTATGATTTTCTATTTTCTGTGATTTTTTTTTCATGTCTATCTTACACAGGCTCTCTTAAAATTATTCCCAGAGATAATCCTGCCAGATTATACAGCACTTAAAGTTGAATGTTTCTAGAGTCATTGTTAAAGATGGAAATAGAGAAGGAATTAAGCGCGCAACAGTAATAAATAGTGAAGTTTGTGCTTGAGATGTATGTGTTGGTTTAAATGAATAAATCATATTGCCAGTGCCAGAGATACAACTATGAAAATATTTGGCTCCTGCTTTGTGAAACAAAATGGCTTCTCCTTTTCCTCACAGTAAATACAGAAAAGAAACCTCAAAACAAAACAGTCGAGAGGATAACCATTGATCCCCATCTAAGCCATGCTCAATCACACTTAAACGGGCGGCTCTTCCTACCAGAGGAACCAGCACAAACCTTTAAGTCGACAGCTAATGCCCGGTTTAGTCCTCTCTCTCTCTCTCTTTCTTTTCCTCCTCAAAACTGCAATGCTACAACTTAATACCAGACGAGCTCACGCTGGGTGGCTGGGAGGTACTATCGAGGCTCTGACTCCAGACACTCAGCCCTCGCCTTTGCTTTCCATTTTGTTGTCGCTATTCTTCACCTCACCCCATCCAATTTCTCTTTTGCAGGTCACCGAACCCCAGGACAAAGTGTGTCTGCCCCACCTCCTGATCCTTGGTCGCCAACACCAAGACCACCACGCCACACACAACGCTGGAAGATGACATTTCCTCACCCCCAAGGCCCTCCCTCCCTCAGCTCCCCCTAATCCAATCAGCACGGCCTGAGTTTTTCTAATATACTGGTGGTCTCATACTCTGACTTTATCCCTGCAGCTGTGCCGGACCGCTCATTGGCAAGATTAGGGCCTCTGCAGCTCCTCTGATCATGTATTTCAATATGAATGGGACCAATAAGGGGTGGATTATGGCTTAGTTACTTTGGAAATCCAAGGCCCCCCTTTGATGCCCCGGGTTTGAACGGCAATGGCAGAACCCCGCCTGGTCGGCATGGCGTGGTGGCAACGCCACCTGGCAGTCAAATGTTTGCTCATATGCGCTCATTAAACAACACCACTCTGGCACTGTGGGTACTGACTGCGGGCCCGATGGCGAGCCTTGGCCACGACCAGATGGCGCCATCACCAGTATGCCAGGTGGGGTTCGTCGTTCCCACTCGTGAGATGCCTCATGGACGTGTGGGAGGAAGAGGAGTGTGGACAGAGCATGTTGCCAACTGTGAAGAGTAAACAAACACATATTCCCCGTTACCTTTGCTGCACACAGTTCTTTTCTCTGTCTTGATCAGCGTGTTTCTTTGAGCAGACCCGTCACAAACCTACAGGTACACACTGCTGGACTCACCTATTTTTCACACTCGACATCACCCTGCACGTGTACGTAAAACTGAATTCGCACCAGAAACACATATTCACACACTCAGGTGTCCTGACAGTGCTGGCCCCGCCGGCGCTTTTCATTAGTTGTCGAGGCCTGTGTCTTCTTTCACGCCAGCCCTCCTGCCCTCCCGTCTTGGGGCCCTTTGTGTGTGAAGTGCTAGAGGTGATTAATATTTGTTTTCCCTCCTCTGTGGGAGAGGAAGACCCAGCTGATCCACTGTGACCCCTCCTTAATCCCCAGCAGGTCGAACCAGTCTCTCTGTTTCCTTCCCTCTTCTTTTTGGTTTCTACTGAGCGCTCGTACCACACACTGACACCCGCGTCCGACTGGGAGATCTCAGCTATTTAACGCTCATGTTGAGTCTAAAGCTGAGCGCGATGACGAGTACCACCAACTTTATTTGTTGCAGCAGTCGTCCACGAAGTCGCAGATCCTTTTTGATATTTACAGTTTAGAATCTAAAATCTTTATTTTTGTAATGCTGCTCAGGTGGTTAATGGTTGATGTTTTCCAAAATAAACGCCTCAGTGCCAGCTTCAAAACACACATAAATGTCAAATTTCTGAAAACAGCTACTGAATTTCCGTCTGCGTTGTTAACACCCGGCTCCAGGTGGACAGTTTGGACAGGTCAGGCGAGTGTCTTCCTCAGAGAAAATAGGAGGATATCCTGAATGAATTGGGCTGAGATGGCCAGTTTGAGGGGTTTTGGGGCTTTGTTGAGGCCAGTGGAGGGGGCGTCTTGAAGGATTGAGTGGCTTGCGGGGTCTATTGAGGACTTGATCCTGTTGACAGATATACTGCTCCCTTTGTGACCACATGGCTGTGATGGAAATGGCAGGTGCAGTATGGGTAGCCGATGGAAAAAAAAAAATCCTTTCTAGCGTTGTGTTTCAGTGGTTGTAAAAACACAGCTGTTTTCAGCTTTCTGAACCGGCTGCGCACTCGGTTTCCAATTCTCTCCAGCTCCTTGTTGCCTTGTTGGCGTAGTCACTAAACTCGCAAACACAGTCTTATAGTCTTAGCTCTTTATAAGAGCTTTAGTTGGAAAAAATGTTCAGATCAGTATTAACGATCAACACTGTTGGATGAAAGCTCTTAGCAACTGGCTCAAAATCTGCCTCAGAGTAACTGATAGTAATGGGAAACTGCTTGGCTATTTAACACACACACATTAACACAGGATGGGAGGGTAACTCGGGCATAGCTGAGAAAAAAGAAAACTGGTATTTTATTAAGTTATAGGAGATTAGGATGGGTTAAATGCAGAGAGGGACTTAGCCTAAGGGGGAAAATAAAGGATCACTTCACCAATGTCAATGAGTCTGTAGAAACAAGTTAGAAAATTACATGAATATATTTATATGAATGAATAAACAGACAATTCATGTTTTTTTCCCCCATTGCCTTTAATGTATAAAGCTGATAGTTTGCAGAGGGAAATTAAATGACAGGATTTGATATTCCAGGCTGAATTCAAGGCTTGTGTAAATCTGATAAATAATTAATTTGATAATTGTCCTACTTTTAGCTTTTCTTATCTTCTTAATATTGTTAGTAGATTCTTATTTGCGTCATTATGTTTTATTCACTTGCTCCTACTTTGTTTATTTATTTTTTTTTTAAATTGATGTTGACGTGTTGTTCTGATTAAAAAGTGGAATTCTTGTTTGAAAGACATCGTCACTGAGATTTAGCCAGTTAAATAAAGCTTAGTGAGCAAAAAAAGGCATGTGTTACTGTTATACGGTTGTATATGTGTTATATGAGGGAACTGCATTTTAAAATTTAAATATAAATTTACTGACTAATACAGTAATCGAATTGACTTGAAAAAGCCTTGAATATTACAAAGAAAATAAAAGTTATTTTCTTCAATTTTGTGTCACCAGTCTAGTTATAGCTTATTATTTTTAGTAAAGAAATTAAATATTATAATTATTGTAACTTTCTGTCTTTCATTTTTTATTTCAAGTTTGTAATTTAAAGCATTTTATGCAACAAATAGATAATTTTAAATTATTATTATTATTATCATTATTTGATTTTTTGTTATTTATTGTAAAAAATTTAAATTGGGGAAAAAAAGAAAAATGCACATATTTGCAAGAAATGCATTTAATGTGAGTGTGAGTAATATCAACGTGGGAAATTCATTTCCCTGTGTTTCCTCAGCTCCATTTGTGTGTTGCATCTTCTTTCTTTCTTTCTTTCTTTGAGATGTATGGTTGTTAACCCGTCGTCGTCCCATCAGCTTTGTGTGGGAGCGTGTTCATGAGAGAAGTAAAGCTTTTAGCTCTCTATGAAGTTGTCTAATGAGCGGCGCCGATTGTCACAACTCCTCCACAAATTACTTTTGTTTGCTGTCAGCTCTCACTCCCACACTTTTCTGCCCATTTTTTCTCCTTGTCAACACCTTCAGGCATTGCTATCTCTTTGGACAAGCAATCAAACGGTACACTTCCATTAGACGTCATTAGACTTCGCATTTTGTAAACTGCCATAATACACAGGGAGAAAATCATCTGCAGGTCTTTAGAAAAGCTTACGCACGGCCAGAGGAGCTGTGTTGGGCGAGTAAAACTATGTCAAAACATAAACAAAATGAAGAGAAAATGTGTTTGAGCTGTTAAGACAATAAGCATGCTGTCTGCAGTTTTTTATGGTCATAACGTTGCTGACGGATAAAGTGCTATTGAGCGTTTGTGAGAAAAACATGCTTCAAAAAATGGTGTCGATTGTTCTATTGTCTTTGACTATTTGTGACAAAATGCCACAGTGGAAAAAAAAAACCCCTTGATGGCTCACGTAACAGGATCACAACAAAAGGGAAACTTGAGTGCAACAACTGTTGATGAAACATACATTAAAAGCGTCATCCTCTGTGGTTTCACATATACTGACGTCATATCAGTGAGTTTGGAGCCCTTATCACTGCCACCAGAGTGCGTGCTGTCACTTTTCACTTTCTGAACATGGGCCGATCGTACCTGCCGAACGCGCTGGTGTTTAACTGATGAATGACACTGTAGTGTGCAGCGCCTCACTACGGGGCCATTTGTGGGGAGATAAGAGAGACTTCCTGGATTAAGGAGGTAGTTGAGGTACATCTCCAGAGAGCCCGTTTGTTTGGGTAAGACAGCTCCTTCATTACTGCAAAACTGTGGGAGGCTGGGAAGCCAACCTGTCTCCTAGATAGCACAGGACTCCTGCCAAAATGTACTTAACCGGACAGAAAACTCAACCCACTTACCACTGATGCCTCTAATATTTTATCATGAGTTGTGCATCGGGCATAATGTATGGTTTCAGGTATTAATATTAAACAGATGGAGAAGTACTGACTTTAAAATATTATATCTCCAGCCTCATGCACTGTGGGAACGATGCACACTTTATGTTCACGTTTCTCTTTCTTTTTTTTTTGAAGTTTTGTAATTTTGCTCTGTGGGTGGCCCAGCATGACCTGGCAAGTGAATGAGCCCCTGCATTAAAATGAATGAGTTCCTGATGCCAGTGTCACAAGCTGACCATCGTGTTCTTATCCAAGCATAAAGGATTACACTCTGACTGACACACTCCTCTGAAACAGAAAACACCCTTAAGCCAAAAGGTCGAGCGTCACCGCGTTGCAACTGGAAATTCTCAGGCAATATCAACCAGAATTAGTGCCGTTTATGCACTTTATTTTATTATGTTTTAATTTTTTTCGGTCAGCATCATCCAGCATAAAAATATGTTCACAAGCAGTTCACACGATGCTAACTATTTTAATGGTCTTTAAATAAATCACTAAAACACTATTTCCCCAATTTGTTTGTTTAATTACAATGGCAAAATTGGTGGAAAGCAGCGAATCCTTACATCTGATGAGATAAACCTGGCATATATAACATTTCTACTTGATGAATGAATTAATTCACATCAAATGTACAGCTTTGGAAATAATTATTAAACCACTGTGACAAAGTCAAAAATCTGGCAAAAGAACATGTAATATTTGTTTCACAAATTTAAGAAAGAAATAAGCAGCATTTAAGTGAATGACAACAAAAACCCACAAGTAAAAACATAAATGAAGAACATCTAATGTTGGAAAACAATCTAGAAATAATTAATATTCCAAGAACAGATTATCAGAAGGTCAGTTGAAAGACTATTTCACAGGCGGTCTAATAATTATTTCCAAAGCTGTGTCTTTTTATGTTATATTTTAGTGTTTGAGCTCAGCAAGAGCAAAGCAAGTGTCATTCATTTAGAACGTTCTGTGTTTTTTTCTTGAAATCTAAAACCTTTGCAGAGAAAAAAACAAAAACAAACTATCTGCATAAAGAGAAAGAAAGGTAATGATCATAATAGTAGGAGTAAATGGAGGATCATAATGAGTAAATTTGACTCACACTGATCTTACTTGTGGTAAAATCAACAAGTGACTATGTACCTAAAATTTGAGCCTAATACAAATAGTTGCACATAGCGACTAGTGATTTGTCAGAGCTGCTGTTGGTCTGCTGTAGTGCTGCGTGGGGCCTCTTGTTGCCCCAGTGGCGGTGAAGGGGGAATTAGATGTAGTGTTGTCTGAGTCCCTGTTAATCCTCAGCTGATTAGTGGAATTTTCATCAGGGCTCCTTGAGAGAAAGCTAGAGGGAGAGAGGAATGAATACGAGAGGGGGGGAAAAAAAAGGAGAATGGCAAAAAAGAAAGAGGGGGGGAAAAAAAATGAACACGAAGAGTTGAGGATAGTAACCCTCCCACCTTCCTAGTTTCCTCTGGTCATTCGCCCCCCCACCGTGGAGCGCAGGCCTTCATCTCCTCTGGCCAATAGCATCTCAAGCCCTCAGGTCACCTGGCTCACTAGACTAATCCTGAATCTGCCTTGTAGATTAGCACTTTCCCACTCGCAGCCACTCTAGCCCAAGCCCCGGCAAATCCCGAGGTAAATGTCGGAGCTTCCGGTAAGTGGGTGAGCATGGCGTTGTGCAGTGGATTAAGGAGAATAGGATAATATTTACAAGCCCATTGCCAGTAGTGATAAGGCTGAGGATAAACAGTAATAGTCCGTCTTTAGCCTTTTATTTCTCTCCCTCGTCAAGGCAAATGGCTAAATCTCTGAATCCCTGTGTATAGTCTCTGACATTGATTGTGCTAAATTAGTCAACAGTGTGTTCATTAAGGGATATACTAATAAGGATACGTTTCCTGAAATGAGGTGTAATTGATTTCTTTGTAAAATTAGATGTATTTCAGTCCAGATTTCAGTTGCTTGGAACAAAAACCCTGAGTTTTCTGCCAATAAGATGCTCGCCTTTGACACGCGGATGAACTGCAAAAAAGAAGTGAATTTTTTAACATCAGTTTTTCTTTCATGAGTGACATTTTTCAGCATTGTTTTAGTCAGTATGATCAGTTAAATCCTGGTTCATATCAAAGCTTTGTTAACAACAGTTGATACAAGATGGCTGATGCTTCATGCATGTCTTTTACTCTCATTTATCAAAGCTGCTGATGGACTAGTTTTCTCTCTACTGTAGATGGCACTGTTAACCTTGACTTTCACTTAGCGGGGACTTCAGCGTTATGGAAATAAAGTAGAAATAGAGCAGAAACAGTCAACGTCTGCTCCTTATTACTGCTCTGAGCCCCGGGGAGAAATTAATTAAAGTAGGGAAGAATAATAATAATAATAACAAAGATTATCTTTGTCATCACAGTTATGCTAACAACAGTAATGGAGTATGGAGGCTGAAATAAATACCCCCCAGCTTTTATCTTACAGAAAACTGTAGGTATAGGACTGTTTCTCTTTCTCCTGTGTTATTCAGAGAAGTGGAGTGTTAGTGAAGGTGGTGGGTGGGGAGGTTTGGGACGGGGGAGTTTTGGGGGTTAGGGCCGGAGTGAAAGGCAAGTGTGTTATTGTAACAGAGCTTATGAGGGAGTCAAGAGGAGGGCAGTGTGCCGATCGCACGCTAGGCTGCATGATTCACAGAAGAGGCCTGAACACGAACCCTATGGACCCTCCACCTCCCTCCTGCTTCTGAAATCCACACTGTCAGCTTGCATTATGGGAATAATACCAAAGTGATGGCGAATCACCTCACGTCACCTCTCGTGTGGGCGACTCCATCCATTTGGGGTTAATTGGCGCCCTAACCTGCGGACAATGTTAAAACAGAAAAGAAATGATCACCATACAGTGATGTTTTCTGCTCTGAGGTAGACAAAACATCACTGAGACTAGTTCACAAGTGACATGCAATGTTATGGACATGGATATTCATTTATTTACTTATTTATGTCATGAGAATTTGTTGCATATGTTCCTGTTAAGTCTTGTTTTGTTGATTTGATTATTACCTGTTCGAAATAAACCATCTAAACTAAACTAAAAAAGCAAACACAACTAAAAATGTGTGTCTTCTAACACTGTAATAACATTTTAACACCATAACCTTTGGCCAATCTTGGCCCTGAGAGACATTGACCTGTGGCTAAAAATATTTATTGTTCTAATATGTTTAATAACTTTTGAACCACTAAACCTATTGATTCATCAAGGAAACCCATGTAGGTTTTGTTCCTCTGAGCCAATTCTTGGTCCAGGAAACAGCAGATAGAGACAAAAATTAATTTGAAAGTCAAAAACACCTGAGTACACCTTTTACAGTGATTGTTCTAATGACAGTTTTCTGATTTTGAAGTGTTTTAAGTTGAAATGTTACACAGTCATGTGTTATTTGTTGCTATGGCATTTAGACAAAAACTAAATGTATATCTATATTACAAAACCCATGCTGAATAATCATAAAGACAAAGACAAATTCACAAAAAGCCGAAGAAATGTAACAATTCTGCAACTTTTGTTCTGAAAGTTGTTGATGTCTGTAACTTCCAGTGAATGCATGTAATATTATCTCATTACATCACATCATAAATTAGCAGAAGCCGCCTCACCCTGTTATATTATATGAACTGATGAACCGTCGTTGAAAAAAGGGACCTGCCCGTCTCGTGACCGGCGCTCGAACCTCTTTTCATGTTGCCTGTAAAAGGGGGCCGACTGACCTCATGTGCTGATGGGATATTACTTTACGTCTTCATCAGGCCGCGCCCTCTGTGTCAGCTTGTGAGCGATTCGAGCCTGTCTAACACATCACCGCATCACTTCCTGTGCACTTTGAGTCAATAGCTGGTCACCAAAGCCTAATAGAAGACACGTGTAGAGATGGAAAAAAGAGACAGAGAGAGAGAGAGAGACGGCCTGAGGAATTAAAGACGGGAGTGAAAAGTTGAGCTGATGGTCAAAAATGATGATTT
>JAPQRN010000002.1:6864495-6883313 GCA_037367275.1 Coranthus polyacanthus
ATCCATCCATCCATCCATCCATCCATCCATCCATCCATCCATCCATCCATCCATCCATCCATCCATCCATCCATACACCAATTATTATAAAGAATGCTGCTGATTGCAAAGACAAAATAGTTTAGAATCAAAGCAATGACATTAATTGGAGATATAGTCTCTGAAAATTCTTTAATAATATTTATTTGAGGCATATAATCCGTATAGCTGCTGCACACATGCACACAGTGCTGATGTTGCACACATGTACGTACAGAGGGGCCAGTTACCACAAAATGACAAACTAAATATTTGGGGATGGTGATATCATTCTGCTAGGCCTCATTACCATAGTCTGAAGCGCAAATGTAGTTTCAAAGACTCCAAATCCCATCTCATTTGATCTGCCAATATGCAGAGTCTGTCCTCCAACTGCCACAGCCATGCCAAAGCAATTTGTTTCTTATATTGCTTTTGGAAGCCAATATGTTTTAATTAAGGAAATACATAAGGCGAAAACAACACCATAAATAATCGTCTTTTCCCACCAATGATAAAGGAATTTTGTCAGATCTTTCCTTCTCAGTCATACATACTTCACTGACTAAACCAATGTAATCCCTGAAGGAGCAAAATATGCTTTGTCATTTAACATAGTAAACGCTAACCATGTTATCAATCTTTGTTTCGGAGTAGTCAGCTTTAGCATATTTCTTTCATGAAAAAGTGTTAAAGAACCTTTCATTGGAGGGATAACAAGTAGGCCCCTTGTTGTGTTTTATGGATAAAAACATTAAAGCTGCACGTCTTAAAATTTTCTGTTGGAATCATAAATGTAATAAAGGTAACTGGAATACCTATGGGTTGCTTGTAGTGACTAAACTGCAAAGAGGTTTCAGACAACATTGCAATCCCCCCCCATACTTCTGTAAAGTAAGTATAAGCATATTTAAAGCAGCGATAGGCAAAACGTCATGGTTAAGGGATCTGCCGTGTTTTGTTGTTTGTTTGTTTTTTGTTTTTTGGAAGTGATGGAGTCTGACGGAGTCCTGACAGCGATTGGTCATCGCAGCTGTCAATCATTACCGTTTTTTAGTTTTTTTTTTATCCCCCTGCTTTCTGAAAAGACATGTGATTGGCTGAAGTTTGCCAACGCAGGCTGGATTTTCTAGAGCCTTGAAACAGAGCCAAGAAGAGATGCAGAAGTCTCATTTCCTCTCTTCACTCATGAACTTTGTTTTTAGGTGGAGGAGGCAGTTGTTTCCAGCATAAGACGTCTGAGAAAAAAAAATCCAAGCACTGAATAACAGACAGAAGTTAGCAAACACTGCGTATGGCAAACATAGTCGAAAACTTCAGGAACTGGGCTGTTGGTGGACACCAGTTTTTAAACTTTGACATCCTTTGTATGTATTCATTGTATTTCTATTTAGTTTATAGTGTGTTAATTTATATTCAATTTTGTCTTTAATTTCATTGATGAACTTTGCAACAGCATATCAGTTCATTTCAGCTGGCAATGACGTAACTTCCCTGATGTTACATTTTTTCAGACATTGCAGACATTGTTTTTTGTTTAATTGTTGACCAACTGGAACCTATTTGTCTGTTCACCACCTAACTGAAACAAGTTGGGAGTCCTGCTGATCTATGACAGATTTTGTTTCCCCTTTATATGACTAGGCCTCCACATTTCCATACATACAGCGCAGTTTCATCATGGATTCATTTTGAAAGCTAAAACAACCTTTTTTTTTCTGGTTATGAGTCAGCTCGGGTAAATGGATTTTCCATCTTACTCTTCATAAAGAGGGAGTATCTTTCCTCCACTCCCTGTGATGTCAAAGCACAGTCAGTCATACAAAGTGAGAGCTCTGTTGGCACCCATCGAATAGACAGTGTCGCCCCAAACCCAAAGGGATTACATGTGTGTGTCCTCTTTGTTCAGAGACATTCAGCGGCATCTGGCAATAGTCAGTCCCCTTTTATGGAGACAAGTGTGTTCTGTGATCAGGTTTCTCAAGCTTCATTTATTAAATTAAGCAATGCATCACTGTGATTTGTCCGGCGTTTTTGTTTTTTTTTTTCTTTCTTTTTACGCTGGGGGAAATGCACGACTGGGAAGAAACCGGGCCTTTCATATTGTAAGACAGTGAAGGGGAGGGAGAAAGAGATATAGGGAGAGAAAGAAGCAACTGGGAGAGAGGGAGACGGAGGAATAGGGAGAAAAGAGTGAGAGGGAAAAGAAAGGAAGGATCGAGGACAGGAAAAGGGAGGGAAATGGAGGCCCTCCTGCTCCTCTTCTCCTATCCAGACCTCTCCTCCCTCAGTATCACCTCAGAGGGAGAAAACAACTTCTGCCAGGTCGTTTCTCATCATTTGTTCGATTTGTGCTGATCCTACTTTATTTTCATTAAAAATAACTCAGAGGAAGTGCTTTAAGTCTTACACCACCTGCCCCTCCTTTCCATATGGTTCAGTATGAATTTCCATATGCAGGCGAGTCTTACAGCAGTTTATTGTTCTGTGTAAAAGAAACACACTAATGAATAATATGATGAGCCAGTTACGACTGTTCACATGATCTTTTCTTTGAAGCAAACTAAAAGGAGTAAATAAAAGGAAATAGCGCCTTAATATGATGCATCGCTGTAGATTAAACTACCCAACATTATGTAAAGTAGTTTCAATAAGCTCAACCTTAAACACGTGCAACAGTAAAATAGCAGTAATATGAATCCAAAAACATTATATATAACGGTAAAACACTTAAAGGGACCATTTTACTGCACAATTTCACGGTATAGGTACGTTTACTGAAGTGCAGGATCTGAACACTTCCTCCATAAATAGGCGCTCATACGGACGAATGAAAAAGAGCTTAACAGTCTCAACTCTGTTCATTGTAAGCTCCAGAAAGGCAATAAGTGTGACAAAACTTTCTGCAACTGATGCAAATAATGTAACAACAAAGATTTACTCACATCGAAGACAAACATTGTCCACCGTGATCTCCACTGATATTAATTTGATTCTGTTTATATTGGCGTAAGTATTCTGAAAAGAGTCGGTATAGGAATTTTGGATTTCAAAGGGAAACTGAATTCTACACATTACGCATTTGACCTTTTTGCGTGAGAGGTCACTTTCTACTCTCCGCAGCCTCGTGACACGTCCAGCAATAAGAAGACTATTGACATTCATTTAGAAGGAAAGTGAAGAAAAGTTGATGTTAACTCTGCATTTCATATTAAATATGACTTGTAACTATATGGCAGACATTTTATATGTGCACACACAACACATGGCGTTTCTTTACCAATTTGACAGCTGAGCGGGATCCAATTTTACAAAGTTTTAATGATGTTTGCAGATATGGAAATGTAAGGTGTCTCACTCAGTGGAGCTGGTGCAGAGAATATTGAAATAGATTAATGAAAAGGTGTCAAGGGAAAATGTTACACTGGTAATTTACAGGACTCCCTTTGCTTGATTAGATACGTGTATTTGTCTATTGTTGTGCTTTCAATGTCTATATTATTTCACTACTCAAAGTGTTGATTTTATTAATTTAACCCACACAGCAGTCTCATATTTTCAGGCATCAACAGGCTGCTTCTGCGGGGGCTGCGTCACCACCAGAGCATCATCCCATTAGTTTGACTTTATTCTTATTCCCATCAGGTCTTTTGACTGCGAATGAGTATGAAAGGGAGGCCAAGAGGTCACTGGTGACTAATTTTCTGAGCACTCACAGATTGTGTAAGTAATGGAGCACTTATTGCATTCGCTCCCCCATCACTGCAAACAAGCCCCAAAAAATCCATACAAATTCCCGCACGTAAGGTAGCGCCTGGGGAAGGGAGCTGTGGCCCATCTTTAAGATATAGCGAGCAGTGTGGAATAGGTCTAATGTGCAATTTAAAATCAATATCTTTTTTTTTTTTTTTTTAAAAATGCCTACCGTACCTACAACAGCATCATCTAAATATCAATAGGGCCTCGTGGTGCTTCAGACAGAGCTTGGTGAGAGGGGAGACAGATCCGAGGTGCTTTGACCAAGGATTTCAGACTGTCTATCCAAAGAAATCGGGTTCTCACTGCCTCTCTTTCAATTTTAATACTGTGCCGTACTTGGTGCATCAGGTTTAATAAAGTAGCACAGTGTCTGTCAAGCCAGGTGTAGCTTCAATCCTTTCATATTCTAAGTAAATCCCAAAGAAAGGTGTTGAGGATACCAGCAGAAGAAGACAGGCAGGTTGGAAAGAGAACTGGAGGGGGGTGGGCATGTTTTTTTCCTCTCATCTGCCCTAGGTGCTATATTCTTTTTTTCCCATTGCAACACTGTGGATTTCAAACTAGTGTTATATTGAACATTGAGCTTCTGTGCATTTCATGCTGGAATTTAGTGGATTTTTTTTTAAGCTGACCCGTGACTCCGTTTCCCTTGCATACCCCCATTTTTTTAACAAGGAAACATCACATATCATCGTTCAAATAATCAATAGGCAGCGTCCTCTGTTTCGATCACTTCAGAACACAGTGTCTACATCAAATTCCATGCAAACAACAACCTAAAAAGTTAAGCATATCACAGCAATTCCTTTGTACGCTTTAGGCCTCTGACATTTAAGAACAGAAGATGAAAGACACCATCAATCAAAGAAAGAACATTTAAATACATCAACATTTTCTCCCATTTAAATGGATGTATCTGACCGAAGAGCATTTGGGATTTGATCGGTGGATATTTGTATTTTCATTTCAAATTTGGCCAGTCAGGCCTCGGAAAATGTGCTATTTCAAAAAGGTAATTAATGTCTCTATCTTTGCCATGTCTCGTGTTTGCTCATCTCTTCCCATCTGGATTCCATTACGGACAGGATTCCACCGATAAGGCCTTCAGGAGTGGGGAGAGAGAGAGAGAGAAAGGGAGACGATGGGGACTCTACCTCAGAGTACGCTGATGGTCATGGTGGGAGGAAGAGCAAGAAACATGTCTTCATTTCATAAAACTCATTTCTATACAAAAGCCAAGAGGTAATTTCTAGACAAAAGTAATGTATTTGGGATTTCTAATGCCGTCATATCACTATTGCTGGCAGGGGTCCTGAATCCTGCAAAATAAAAAAAACCCATCATTATTCAGTATGGGTAATAGAGCTTAGTGATTGACACCCTCTGTGCTGAAGAAATAATGTGATAAAGACAAACAAAAGTGTGTGTGGGGGGGGGGGGACACTGATAATAAACAGGCCGCTGTTTAAAGTGAAGCATGGCAGTCTGCAGAAACTGTGCAGCATTTTCCTGCTAAACACTGTACCATTCTGCTGTTACAGACACAGAGCTGTCAAATTAATAGACGCGCTCTGACCATGGACCTCCGAACGACCCCTGGATGACCCTGCTGCTGCTGCTGCACAGGCCTGGGAGGCTCTCACAGACTGAACCCGCTGCAGCCGTGACTGCAAGAATTGATTGGAGCTGTGGATTGAATTAGGCATTTAGTATTCACACCAGATATCACGTCTGTAAAGAAGAAAAACAATGCTGAACAGCGTGCATCTAAAAAAAAATAAAAAAAAATACTGGAATTGAAATAAATGCATGTGCTTTTTTTTTGTAGCTTATGATATATTTGCCTTAACTATTAACAGCTCACTTCGTATTTATGTAGTATTTTACACCTGTCATGAAATGCTAAAATTTAAAGCAGAATAAATAGGCCAGAATATGACTGTGTGTTAGCGTGACAATGTTTGGCCCCTGGCCACCAACATGTTTTATTTAATAATGTGGGAATTTTCTACTGTTTTGCTTTCATTACAGTCTAGGAGGCTAAAGCTGAAAACAGAAACAGAAAGCCAGTTGCTTTAAAGCCTGAACTTTACCGCCCAACAACTGTCAAATGCAATATGAGCATCTGGATTCAAAAGGGAGGGTTTTTTAACAGGATGTCTGCTTAATGCGGCGGTATTTTTTTTTCTCTTTCTCAAAATGTGTGCTCCCTTTCTTGTATTTCTCAGTATGTTGAAAGTCTGCAACTTTACTGGTGGCCACCCATTGCAAACGGGCCCATGCTAGCTCTGGGGTCCAGAGATTTAGGCCACAAAGGAACTAAAGCCAAAAGCCGCAGGGGAGTATTTCCGAGGCAGGGATGAAAAGTACGGCTCAAGCTTGGGAGTCATGGGGACACAGGGAAAGGGAGAGGAGGGAGGGAAGGGTAAGGAAGGGAAATTTATTTCTGTACTCTTGCTCCTGGGCCAGTCCGCAGACCCATGTATCAAAAAGACCACCACATTCGAGATGAGCCAGTAGGTCGATATATGGCATAATGCTCAACAAAGGAGACCTGCATAATCTTCAGCAGATTTGGTGAAACTGTAAAGATAGTTTTAAAAGGAGATAAATATCTCTCTTACAAGTGACTGAAATGAGCGATACAGTTTGACTTGCTGCCTGAACAGCAAGTCAAAAAAGCATTTGTGAATGAATAATACTTTTTAAAGGGCAATAACCTGGTTGCCAGGAATTTCAGTAAGTGGCTGCTCTCCGCTTGGCTCGCACAAGACGAGAGAACAGATGTGAAAATGTATGATTTGAACAAATTACCTGTTGTTTTTCTAAAGCACAGTCTAAACATAGCAAAATGGTCAAAAGGTGTTCAGTTTTGAGCAACTTATAACACAAAACCACTTTGTACAACCCATACCTGGTGCACAAGATTGTATATCAGTTTCCCAACAAACGCATTATATTCCAAAATTGCTTTTATGCTTGATTAATTCCAGAAATCTGCAATGAAAGTGTCCTTATAAATAAAATTTAAATAAAATAAAATAAATGATCCATGAAATTCCAAGTTTTGTCTTATTGACAAAATACCAGTTGATGTTGACATTGTTGCAAAGCCTAATTTCATGCCTGACAACTTGTACATAAAAGTATGAACCAGTGAGCAGTGAAGCAACACAGCACAGCACAGAGAAGCCACTGGCATGTGATGCATTCTGGGAGGTGCCAGCGTGATCCAAACTGCTGTTTTTGCTTCAGTGACGAAAGATCAACATTTGTCTCACGGTAGCGGATCACTGAGAAATTGAGTGGATTTCATCTGGGAGTCAGATTTCGTCTTTCTTCTCTTTGCTCAAAGGCTGGATCCTGAAGCAGATGTGCCTTAGAGGCACGGGCCGTCAGGTTGAAGGGCGCAGGCAGGGCTGAGAGTTGGTGTTAGGGTTAAATTTCAAGGTCGGAGGTCAGATGAAGGTCAGGGTTATGGCCGGGTTGAGGTCATGGTGAGGTCAAAGTATCCAACCCCCTCAGGGTAGCATTTAAGTGGTCACTGTTTGGCTGCTTGACATCTTCCTGGATACAAATTCTCCATAGATGTCTCTAGTCTGTTTACCTTCACTAGCGATTCTTACCTTTTTTATTGTAATTTTACTTCATCTGTCTGCTCTGCACGCACAAAATCTTTTAGCATTTTAGTCCATCCTATTATAATATTATATTATTATTACAATGACTCAGTAAAACCACAGACATAGAGGCTTCTCCGAGTGAGGAAATAGAATACTCACAGTTTGCAAAATCCAAACGAAGGTGCATGTCATGTAAGAGAACCAAAAGAAACATGGAATGGTCTAAGACCCGTCCACACTAATATGAATAATTTGCAAAATGAAACATTTTCTCTAAGTTTCAGCCTCTCATCCACAACTTTAGGTCACTTTAGGTCACTAAAACTGAGATTTTTAAAAACTCCAGTTATGTGTGTGGACAAGGAAAACGAAGAGTTCAGGAAACAACGGCGTCACAACACAATTCGTGCATGCCCATTGTTGACTTGTGTCATATGCATGCACTTGAACATGACCAACAACAATGGCAGCTATAGAGGCTACCTGTCATGCTACTGGGACGCCAAGTACAACCTAATACATCCATGGTATTGTTCAGCTGGATGTTCACGGCTAACTTTATGTTTTCAACATTGCAGCTATTCATAAAGTTAGTAGCATTTGATTGTGGGGTCAGTTATGGTTGAATAATGTACATACACATGCCACTACGGGAACGGTGGTTACATAACCTTCAAAACAAGCCACAACTTAACTGAGTGTGCGCACACACATTCACACGTGTCATAAGTGTGCACCAGTACTTAAACAAATATACTGCACATCTGAATAAGAATACTGCTGATGTTTTTCCAGTTGTCCCAATATTGCCAAATTTGTCACTGGTGAATATTTTAGGAATTGTTTTTATGTCCTCTGATGTGATTTATTTGAAATGACAAGAGAAATATTATTGATGTTTCTATGGCATCTTGCACCAGTTGTTGCTGATGTCACCCCTGGCTTTCACCACTATGTCTGGTGCTCGGCTGCGCTCAAAAGCTGTGGCATGCTGGGAAACCTTACACCGTCCAGAGAGGGGGACATGGGATGAGTCTGTGCACATGTATCATGCTGGGGGGCACAGACAGTGCGTCATATCAGACAGCTTCCCCGCCATGTCCCACTGCCACAGGACAGCAGCGGCTCCCATTCTCATGTCGGCTCCCAAAACCAAAATTATACTTCCCAGAGATGAGGCAAAGAAAAAGCTAGTGCAGTCAGACTGACAAACAGTCCAAAAGACTGTGGGGTATGTGAGAACAGTTCAAGACTGTGACAGTAAGTAGTGTTTATAGTGTTTCACATGTCTATGCCAGACAAATCCATTTAGTGCTTCCCAGAGTAGATAGACCAAAAACATTAAGTGACAAATTACTATTAATACAAAAAAGTCATGTTTTTGTGAAATACGAGATATAATATAGACAGCAAAGTTTATGAGTTACAAATGGGGCTGTTTACAGAATTGTAAAGTACCCTGTAAGAGGTTAAGAAACTGCCTCAGGCAGCTGCATTCAAGGATGCAAAGAAACAGGATGGAAATATTCCACCAATTCATTATCTCCTTTTCATACCATCTCTCTATTGTATTAGGAAATCCAACCAGGGGCGTTCTCAGGCTTTGAGAGGCTTAAGATCTCATAAAATGAACTGTCACCTGCTTAGTTATTGGGTGCTTACAAATAACCAAGATGCATAACTTGAGAAAGTACCAGTCCCCTAAACCCCATCCAGCAGGAAGAAAATAAGCTCCTTTCAATGCATTATTAATATTTTGCCTAAACTCAGTCTGGACCGAACAGCAAACTGGATTAGCCAAAGGAATTTAATATAAAATTCATGCCTTCTCTATCTTTCTTTCTCACAAATATATTCAGTCTGTTGTTAGTTAGAAAGCCACGGCATTCCTCCGCACATTGACAGACTCAACATATGACAGCAAGGGTGGGAGCAGAAAGTGTGTGGCCCCGCTGACTGCCATGTGTTGTCATTTAAAATGATATTTTCTGAAGTTAATGACTTACACAGGCTTATAGGTATAAATGGACAGTCTCTGGTATTCATTTCACTGGCTATATGGTAGCCATAAAAAAGGTCATTATGCCTGGTTTGTGTTTAACTCGTGTTTAATTCCAGGCAACAAGAAGGGGGGAGCTTTATTGATTAAATGACAGCTTAACAACTACTTGTTTAATAGATAGGCCTTGTGTATTGAAGTAGAGAGGAACAAGGAGGAAAACAAAAACGATGACTTGAAATAAGTGTCTAGGGTGACACAGTGAAGAGATAAAGGAGTGGAGAGGGAGAGGAACAAAATGGAGGCGTCAGACCCATGAAAGCCTCCACCCCCTCTCCCCTCTTTGACAAATTTATGTTAACAAGCAAATTAGCCACAGCGGGACAGCCAGGACCAATCAATAGCCCCAATAAAAAAGTTGGTGCTGACCACGTAGTGTCTGCAATGTAAACTGCCTGGCCCTCGGTCCCCAAGGCCAGGCCAACAATAACCTACAACTGAGTGAGACACAAAAGGTATCGACACGGAGAGCTCTTCAATTTCCCCAGACGGCGGGGCCCTGTCACATCAAACTGGCTATTAGTCACAAATTCTGCCTGCCACCGATCCATCCCCCGTTCTCTAGGGGGACCTTGTCAACTTGAAAGTTGTGCCGCTGGCAAAAGGACATCTGGTTCCACTGTAGTGTGTGTTGAATACAAGAAGCCAGGAGCTGCCTGCCTGATAAAGGAGAACAAACAGGGCCACTTTAGAGTTGTCAAGCCTTGTTAGGAGAAGAAAATGACAAAAGAAGGGAAGACATTAAGAGCAAGTGGGTGTTTTTATGGCTCTGCGGTAAAACAATATGAGGGTGTTAATAGTTATGAAGATATTGAGCTGTGCGGAATTTGTTGTCTTGTCTGGCAAAAAAAAAAAAAAAAAAAAAAGAGCTGGTTTTGTTTATTTACTCTGACAACAATCGAGAGCAAATAACTCGGTGAGTATAATCAACTCTACTTCGATGTGTACTGTACATGGGTATGAGAAAAAGGTCAGCAGACATGACGCTAACATCCACTGTTCTTTCTGTTTAGTAAACGCCAGTGGATGACCTACCGCTACACAGCTAATACAGTATGTTACAGTATTTCTACGCTGCTCTAATACCCAGCAGCTTTTGCCGGCCTACAGTGCTTAACACGACGCATGCTTTATTTGTTACACGTCTGGCCCTCCTCAAAGTGTCCAATCCGACATGGCTGTCAGTGGCGTGCGTGTAGCCTTGTAAATTTCAATCAGCGTCTCACAGCAGGGTGCCAAGGTTCGACTTCATTTCCCTCCACACTGAACAGGTGGTAACAGACCGGACATCACTCACCGCTGTCTGAGTGATCTGTCTCCCCCGCCATTACTGCTCTATTAATTGCCCCTGGTGTTCATGACAAGAGGCGCAGGCACCCCGGTTAATGTTTAATGTGGCGACGCCTTAAATCAATGCGTGTTTAAGAAAGACACGCCATGCTGACCAAGACTGTTGGCTTCTGCCATTGGAGGAACAAAGTCCCGCATCATTCTTGCTGTGGGGTGACAACGAGTAATGGCAGCAAAATAAGAAATCATTTGGTTAATTGACTAGGACAGGGGAGTTCATTCATCGCCTTTCTGATGAGCTATTTAAACTTTCATCAGCGTTAATTGGTAGAGGAAGAGGGCAAATAGTTTCTTTTGTCTGACAAAAAAAACAGAAATTTGTTTATGTCACTAAGAATTTTTCTGTCTTTCTTTTTCTCTATGTCTATATTTTTATTTTCTGCAGAGTAAGCAGGGAAAATATACAATGCAAACTACTAATGAAGGCTTATTTAATTAGCTCCTATCACCCAGCTGAACATGCACATGTTCTAAAGTGCAATATTTTAAAGGAGATTTATGATTCTGTTGCATTTGCTTCTTGATAGAGGTGGTATCATCTGGGAATGGATCTGGAATACAGATGAGATCGGGCAAGGGCTCAAAAAAAAGGGAGATCAATTTTAGAGGCAAGGGTTTGGAACATTTAATGAATTCATGCTCTTTTCCCTCTCTCTATCTTTCTCTCTCCCTTCTCTGTACGGATAAAAAAGATGAAAAGAAAAACCCTCACACGGTGACCGTTGGGGAGGTGCTCTGCGGGCAATCAATCACCAATCAGTCATTGAAAGTGCTTGTCCTGATGCTTGAGGATGTTCTTCATTACTTACAGACTTTCAATGCGGTAACGGATGTGAGAGTAAAGGTGTGCGTGTGTGCGTGTATTTCAGTGGTTGTGTGTGTTCAAGTAATTATTCATGGCCTTCAGGTTTTAGTTTTACTTCTCCTAGAGAAAAATGTTAAACCAGCAACACAACGTTCACAGGTGCTAGCAGTATCATTAAGACTATTTCAGGCCCTTTAACACACATTGTGCACACATTGAAACTCACACACACACACACACACACACACATACCATCCTCATGAATTTGGAGTCTACCGACCCAGTTGGCTTTGGATGATCCCTGAGGTTGATATTAGCTCCCATGATAGGCATCAGAGAATAACCCAGCTTAGAATGTGTTTAGGTTCGCCAACCTTAACTTCTTTAGAAGCCACAATAAGCACACTGGACCAGGAGATTTTAAAACCAAAGCTAAAGTATGTTTGTAGTTTCATATTGCCTCAGAAACACACCTGGAGCTATATGTCAGAGTGAAAAGTGAATCATTTCGGTGAAAGAAAATGAAATGCAGATATAAAAATATACACAACTGTCTTAATCAGTTTTGCGCGTAATTAGAGAGAGAAATAAAAACAAACTAAAAACTGATCATGTAGAATAACAGCTACCAGATGACAAATTCCCACTGCAACAACTGCAGATAGAGAGAAAAGAAATATTCAGCCCTATCCCACAGCAGATATCCCACAACTTATTAGATGCGTTGCTGGAATACCCTATTAGGAATGAAGAAGGGAGGTAGAAGGGAAAGGGGGCTTTACTTTAAATTGAGGAAGTGCCAACGCACATTTATTGGCTCTAATGTGGTACAGACGACCCCCGTCACAATATCGGAGCTCCGTGGGCCAGTGCTGCCACAGTGAGGGAACATAATAACCTTTTTAAGGGTGCAGCATGCTGCCGACTCACAGAATAAAGACTTCACAGTCAGCGCCAGCGAGAAAACGGAGGGCCTCGCCCCAGATGAACATAATCTTTTGTTATTATGCTGTTAATACGTTTTCATTCCACGCGCTGATCTCAAACAAACCCACCCCCAGCGTCCCAGAACCAGTGCCTGAAAAAAGGATTTATTTCTATGTTCATCTAACCTTGTGAACAGAGCAGAAAAGTCTCAGTGTATCAGAGAATTGTTTTGTTTTAAAAAAAAAAAAAAAACAGAAATTAAACATGCACGTGCTGAATCCATTTCTTAACTGCATCATTAAAAAATAACTAATCTTTTTTTTATATATATCTTACTAGACAAAAAGCTGTCAGACAGACCTTTCAATCTACCAGATCATCTGAAATCACTGTCATCTCCCACAATCCCTCTCACCCAGGGTGCTGACACCAAGTGGTTTGTGGTTTTGTGTCACAGCTCTGTGTGGCAGCCGATCGACCAGGCCATTGATTAACAGATTGGAATTATTAACTGGGGGATCATCCATCCCACATCGCCCATATCATTTCCATTACGCCTCATTTCAGAGACAAGGCACGGAAGAGGAGATGGGCCTGGCGGAAACCTCCTCCTCATTAGCATTCTAATTAAGAGGCCATCAGATAATGATCAATCAAAGCAATCAGCAGACAGACGAGCTGCAGCATGCAGATGGAGAGAGCACACACACAGTCAAACGCTGAAACACACATACCTTAGCTTTTTTTTAAATCAGTTTTCTTATTGAATTATTAATGCAATAGTTCATTTTATTGAATTAAATCCAGCACGTGTTAATATTCCCATTAAATACCAACATACAACAGAATGGCAATATGAATGTGTTACGGTAAAAATGAGAACGCGTCAATTAATTGGTGATTTTGCCACTTAGCACCGCATTAAACTGAACAATTTCCCCAGAAAACAGAGACATGTATGGTGCAAAGAAATTTTTTTTTTTTAATTTTATATTTATTTATTTATTTTTTTTTTTTCTTACAAACTTCACATGCTAATTTATGTGTTTCAGGGACTCGTGGCCTTTTAGCAGCCAAAAACTTGTTCTACAACCATAAAAACTACATCAAAGTTTTTCATTTGTGCAAAGAGAAAAAATGAGAAAGAAATCAGGTTTTTCTGTGGAGAAGTTTCTTGGCCAAGCAGTGTGATTGACCACCATCTCCATGCAAGCAGAAGCAGTTATAAATAAACATAGACCCTGTTTGACATTATGTCACTGTTGTATTGTTTTATGAGACAGTGTTTTATACTGCCATTCACATTAACTCCATAAAGCTGCGTGGCCACCACTCGTGACTCATTGCAGGGCCAGTGGTGCTGCACAATTATGCAGAATCCTATTCACTTTGATTTAGGAACTATCAGCCGAGCTGCGGGGCTAAGAGAGAGTCGAGGTGAGGAGAAGAGGCGTCATTGATTGAATTTTATGTCGTTGTTGTCTGAGATCTTAACATGCCAGAATTTATAACCCAGAGAATAATAATGTCATATAAAAACTGACAGAGACAAATAGAGCGCCCCATTCATCTCTGCCTCACTCCACCAGCGAGGCTGCCCTGTTACAGCCACGTTCTCTTTCAAATGTATTCAATGTCCTATTTTTTTCCACAAACTGAAAACATTTGTGCTTGATAAGGGGGATAAAAATCAATATTCATTTATAAAGCATACATAGTGTACACTTCATTATTTTTGTGACAATTTTATAGGTTTGCGTGTTCTTGACATAAAGAATGTATTTTAGAGAATGACGTACCATGCAGGACGGGAAATGATTTTGAAGTAAACTGGATGAATGCATGATAAAGGCATTTTAAATCGTTTATTCATTTGTAAAAAAAACACCAAAATAATAATAATCACAACTAATGAGTAAGAGGCTTGTACTACTTTTCCCTCTTTTGTGTATTTTTTTTTAAGTTACGCTGAAGAGCTGTCTCGTCCTGTCAGATAAAACAAGTACAGAAACTGCAGTGCCATTAAATCTATGGCATATCTAGTATAAAAAAAATAAAAAAAACATCAACACAATTTACAGCTTTTTTGCCTTTCCAGAAATCACAGTGTAAAATTCATCCAAGGCAACACATTTAAGCTGAAAGTAATTTGTTCATAGGTTTAAAACTGGTTGTCTTTGCTTTTGAAAACAATAGAACACAATGTGAGAACAATATTTCCTGTCCTGATTTGGTTTTTACGTATGTCTACCAGTTGTTTAGATCCTTATGGTAAACAAAAAGGCTGGATAATTTATCATCTGTCATGAGGAAAGACTGGCTTAAGTATTTGTAACATCACTTCAGCTTATGCCCAGAACCTGAGACTAGAAAATGTTTGTTTTGCTGTCAGATCAAAAGCGTTCTCATTAGCTGCAAAAAAAAAAAAAGAAATAAAAAAGAACTGTGCAGTTGTGTGGATTTGTGTTGCTGAATGAGCCGGATGGGCACCGCAGGTGACAGGTATCACACACATACACACATCCTGGTCCAAATGTCATGTTACTGAAGCATAATTACACTCCCTACCTCCAAAAAAATGACACCAGAGCAGAATTATTGAATTTTCGTCGGCCGCCTTAGGCCATGTCGGGACTGTTCAATTTTAGCCTGAGGAGGGCACGCCATTAAAGGAGATGAGTCAAGAAAGTGTCTCCTTTTGATTGCCCCAAGAAGCCATTACCGTCCAACAGCAGCAGGACGGCACTGGTGGAGAGTGGACACATGCCCCAACTATACACAAGCACACACACACACACACACACAGAGGCAGGCATGCATTCACAAATACATACACACATAAAATGCACACATCCCTATCCTCGCCACACCCCTCCTCCTCACAGAAAGCAGACACAATTTACATGAGTTGAAGGGAGGTGACAGGTAGCAATCAGCCTGGGGAATAGGGTTAGGGGCTGACGCCTGGTTGCGTATTACCGCCTGCCAACCAAAGCCTACAGATTGCTTATACCAGGCCACGACCTCCGACCCTGCCACATATCAACCAATTGCCCTTTAGTATAATTATGTGGAATAATCTTTTAGAGTTTGATTCAAAAAGTGATAGGCAAGGAGGGCCACTTCTAATTCATTTTTTTAAGGGGGGGTTTGTTAATAAACACGTTTTAGGTGCAGGGCCCGTCTGGCAGCTCTAAGTGAAATACCCTTAGTACCGGAGGTCAGATTTATCCATTTGCTTGTGTGTCTGTCTGTCAGTCACCTACACTGGATTGGCTGTACGTGAGGACCGTCTGGAATGTCATTATCCAGTGATGATGTTTTATTGATATTATCATTGGAAGTGGCCCTCTTGGATCTGTCAAAATATCATTGCTTTGTTTAGATCTCATTAAAAATTAATGAAGTGCAGCGGTCGTCAGTGCAGACCCTGAGCAGAGATGGCTTTTTTCATTCTCTCGTATTTTAGATTTTCAGGACAGAAACCGCGCTGTCGTTGCAGAAGATGCAAAGTGAAAAGTGCATAACAGCTTATAACGGCTTTTTGATGTGAGCATGTGGATTTAAACCTTTAGGTTTTGCACTAGGTTAAATAAAAGTCATCAAGATACCTATGTCAACTGCTTTATACACTAACATTTCACTGAATTACCTTGAGTTACATTTAAATACATATCAGAAGAAGCACCAAACGTTTATGCACTGGAGAGTTTTCATTTTGGAAAGTAGGAGGAAAATGAAACAGAGGCTAAAAAATAGTCGCAAGTTGCTGACAAAGTCGACGGCCTTTCACGGCTCTTCTTTCTCACCTGTAACAAAACAACTGCCCACTTTCAACAATTACATTAATGTGTTTTCTTTATCGGTGTCTGATCTTAACCTTGGCCCGTTAAAAAAATCATGAACTTAACCCTTATGAGTTTGGCATCCATCTCAGCGCCTCACACAGCCACATTAGTAGCTGTGCCTGACCTTAATCATACAGTCCCATCAGAAACCCAGTGACCTTAACCTCCCAGGAGAACCCTCCTCATTCACACACTCACTGGGACCTCCGGCTGCCCATTTAGTGCTTTAATGGTGGGAGGCGCCCGCTCAGCCACCCATTTCATTGTGTCCCCCTGCCTTACACACATGCTGCATACACACACACACACATATCCACAGGAACACAAGATTCGACGTGCACACGCATATGAAGGTTTACATCCACGCACACACTAACGGATATTGCACCAGCCTATTCTCCACAGGGGGGCTAACGTCAACATATGTCCCTGTCACACACATAAAGCTGAAGGTTGCACGCTTTTTATTTTGACACGTGACAGAGCAAAATTTTTGGGGAAAAAAAAAAAAAGAAAGATTTTTTCTATTTCAACTTTTGTGTTTGTTTATTTATTTGTGTTGTTGTTATTCATGAGCGTTTTATTGCCGAGACTTTTGACAGACGTTTTCAGTTTTATTGAAGCGACAGTTCCCATCCTGTCTGCAGTTTGAGCAGTTTGTAAAGGGCAAAAAAGAAATCAATTCCAGCCTGACAAATGTAAATAAGGTCTTATCGGGGCAGCAGCAACGCATCGACAGGATCAACCGAGCAAATGTTCCACTCGCTTGCCTGTCATTTAACTACATCACCGGATCACTCCTCCATATTTTGCCCCGAGGACAACCAATTCTCCATCACATCTGCGTACATATGAGCTCTGGCTCAGATGTGTGGGTATGTGTGTGCATGTATGAAAAGTGTGTGCGTGTGTGTGGCTTTCATGTTTGCTTGTGGACAGCATCACTTTACATTTATTGAAATGAGCAGCTCTCCCTGGGGTGCCTGTGCGGAGCTGAGGCCTGCAGCCATGCTAGCATCTATCGACTCTCTAGGATTAGAGCTTGGCTGAGGCAGCCTCTCCCCTGTGGCCCCGCCGAGGTGACCCGCACTGAGACAAAGTTCAGGAGGGGAGAACAGGGTGAGCTCTCCCGGGCACAGATTAGGGGCCCTTCCTCTCCCAGTGGAGACATGAAAGTGTGAAACTATACGGCTTGTCTCTGTATTTACACGGGAACGCACGCAAACAGTCACATCAAACGGGCTCAGGTTTGTTCACACAAAACTCCAATTAAAAAGTGTCAGTGTGACAGTAGAATACAGAGTGACAGAATACTGTTGTCTTGTAAGACAAATACAGTAAACCTTTAATTCATGTCAAATACTGAATGCTCTATATCTAAATCAAAAAGACAGAAAGACAGATAGATGGTGAAACAGAGAGCGAGGAGGAAGGAAATAAAAATTTAAAAAAGATATTATAGCCTCTTTCAGGCCTTATTGTAAAAAAAAAAAAATCTGAAAAAGCATTGTAACATGTAGTTTTTCCTCATTAAATTTCAACTGAATTTCCATGATACTGCAATATTTTTCGCTTGAAATAAAAACTTAAGTCTCAAAGCATTAAAACTTCACTTGCTGTCCTCAGTATGTGATACATAAAGTGGTGTGTTGTGATGTTTCTGGGAGTATCTGCAGTCATCACTGCAATCGGGCTAAACAGTGTAAAGAATCAGATTGTTAGCACAAGAAATTACGCTTCATCGGATGTATTAAAGACCACAGAATACTGAACATGACGAAATAAACAGCACCATCAAAATGGCTTGTCTTTCAAGTGAGCCCTCAGTAGTTCTGCGCCAGAATGACACTGAATACAGTATGACACCAAATACAGCAAAGCAAATCACTCAGGAATTTCTGGTTTTACATCTAAATTGTGTGTTTGGCAGTCAAAACTAAACACTTCTATTTGGACCTCAGCTCATGAAGAAAATATGTATAATCACTGCTTTGAACATATTACCGATAAAACATCTATATTTGTTTTAGCTGCAGCGCTCACTGATCCCTACCTAAGGCCACTAATTGCATGGAGAAATGCAAAAATCTGTGTTCAAACAAGGCCATCTATTACACCAGGGCAGACAGGGATATAGCTGTCTGTTTTTAGATGTTAAAGTAGTAATTAAGGTTTCAGTGATTTTAATTGGTTCTTTTGTTTCATATAAGCCCCGTTGCCTTTGAAGCTTCAATTAACAGGGGTATCCTTTTTTATGCTTTTTGAGAATTTCCCACCAGAAACACAGTAGCCACACTGAAACGCACAATTTCGACATTTTTCCTCCCCGGTCATCTGTAGCATTTACAATCACATTTGCACTTCAGCAAATGAAATATCCCTGCTTCTTTTAAAAGGCAAAGGGTTACATATGGGAATTGGCTAATCTC
>JAPQRN010000002.1:6893375-6905292 GCA_037367275.1 Coranthus polyacanthus
AATAATCCTGTGGCTCTATATGTTACAATATACATTCAGATGTAAAAAGAGAAAAGAAACATAAATCGCTGTAATGCCACTCGCATTAGGTTTTGTGTCAATGTGATAATTAAATGCGGTTAGTTAATTAATCATTCATTTGATTTTGGAAAAAAAAATTTAAAGGCAGCGAGCCATCTTCCAGTTTGTTTTAGAATATCAGGTTTTGATGAGAGCGTTATTCAAGTTTTTACCGGGGTTCGGTTTAACAAAGAGAAAAAGTTTGCAAAGATGTGATAAAAACAAAAGACTCACTCAGTGTTTGTTAATATTTAAACCAAGCCACGGTCTTTTTCCCTAACCAAAAGGCTTCTGGCGCTTCAAAAATAAAAGCCTGATGCAAACCTCGTTTTCTGGAGACGGAGGAAAGAAATCGCAAATCCTTAAATGAGAAATTATGTGTCCCCGCAAAAAAATCAAGGCTGTTTGTAGTTAAACGTAATGCAGGTGGCATTACGTTTATTACAGAACAGAACTGGATTTGCAATTTAGTTGCATATGAGCATAATTTCTGTGTGACAGGGTTAAGTGAACTCTAAACTCTTTCCTGCCTATTTGTTTGAATGTTAGAGTGGAAGTGTCTTTCTGTGTGTGTGTGTGTCTGTTGTGATTGACTTGTCCACGTAGTACCTCGTCTCTACTGCACAACGGACACTCGGATGGGTTGCATCTTAGAACCATGCGATACTAAACAGGATTAGCAGATGCAAAAAAGTGGTTTGATGATTTGACGCCAGGTCAACGTTATTGTTTTGCTGTCTGTCTTTTTTTTTGTTGTTGTACAGTTTGTGAAGGAGTTCCTTTGGTTTGGTTGACGACATTCTAACACAATTTTAAAGAAAGAGACGTGTCAGACTTTGACAGGGATAAAAATAAAAAATAAAGTCTGTGATTTATTAACTTTCCCTGATGATTCTCCAGTCCAATAACCTCATCTGAGTCAATGTTCTGTATCTAAAGTAAGAAAGGTAGTAATCTTTATAGCTGCTACACTGAATCACATCAATCTGTCAGTTTTCCACAGCTTCGTCCACTCATCATCAGCAGTAATTTGATTTTGCCGTTGACTATGACAATGAAGGAGATGCCGATAAGCCCCTCTATGCATTCGCAATGGAATATTTCCCGGTAGCATCTATTGATCGGTACTGTTATTTGCCATGAGGATCAGTGTGATAATTAAAAACTAAACACTTTTAGCATCTGACTTCCAAGCTTTTATTACCTCTGATAGTTCAGCAAGAAAAAAGAAAAGGTCATATTGAGGAACGAAGGAAATGATGGCCGACGGGTTTGACAGCTTCAGGTTTGTTTTGGATGTGATGGATTCTAATTTATCGTATGAAGCCAGATTAGCTGGTGATGATGTCTTACAACGGACATTTTCTGAAATGCCCAAAGGTGATTTATGAGTAATTGCTGCGAAGCCTTGAATATGAGCGTGTACCGCTGACTTACAACAAACGATTTAACTTAGTACCGTTGCTTCAGGCTTTCAGCTTATTTAACAGTGAAATGCAGAAGAAAAGAAAAAAGCTGAGAATTGTAATAAAACAAAATGATGACATTCGCTGGGTCATAGACAAACCAAGTCAGTCCTGTGGTCAAAATATTCAAGTGAATCTAAGGTGTGGAGGTACGGATGCACCGATATCTGATACTGATGTGATTATTATAGGCCGTGATGTGACTGTGTGTCTACATTTAATACTGTTTATTTGTCAAAACATATTGTTTCATTTATCAGTTATTTTGCTGCATTATTACATTATACAAAAAGTATTCAAATAAGCAAGGGATGCAAAAGAGAGCACTTCAGCAGACACTGATTATGACACATTAATTCAGGACAAAAAAATACGTTTGGAAACACTTTGATCTATAATGCACCAGAACGTATTACGAACAGACTTATAATGTGTTATAATGTAGCTGTAGTGCTGTATGATCATTAGCACTCGTGTTTATTCATAATGCTTTATAACAATAAGGCCACAATTACCCGTCAGCGTATTGTAATTTAAGTGGTCTGAAGCTTCTGTGGACCGGTTTTTTACGGGCTGTACGAAATCAACCCTATCTGATGCAGACTTTGTCTAATCACAGGTGTTTTCAGACAGGCAGGGAGTTAAATACTTGACTGACAGCTGTATTTGCCTATCGCTGTTAAGATTTCCTCAGACGTGACCCTACTGCCCTAACCCGCTGCTCGACATGGGAGCTTGGAAAAGTGTCTTCTTTTTTCCATAGCAGTCTGAAACGCCGTCATGTCAACTATATTTATATTTTAGTCTTTTGATTTGGACAGAGAGGAGAGAGCTGCAGAAGGAAGGTAGGCATTTTCAAATTCTGAAATTCGTTCTTTCCCGTGATTTTGGCTCCTGCAGCTTGAACGCATTCATAAATATTCAGGATGTTTCATAACAATAATAGCAGCTCATTATGAGGTATTTTCGAATGACTTAAAGGTCCGGTGTCAACACTTCATATTTGCTGGTCACTCACTATTTTTACAAGGATCAAAGTGGATTAAAATTCTTATTGTTGCATAATCACAATCAAAATGCATTATAATGTGATTATAAGTAACTGTAAGTGGTCATTGGGCGCTTTAAGTAAAGTAATCCATGTGTTATAGGTACATGTACATTACAAGCTGGTTATAAGCCACTATATGTCGTCATTGTTAAAGTAAAGGTCGATGCACCAAACACTATGAAATCTATTTATTATTGACAGGTGCTAACATTGCCATGATAATGAGTTATGATTATTGTGTTAGCCTTATGAATAACCATGAGTGCTTACAACCATGATTTTACAGCACTATAGGTGCATTATAACACATAGACACTTCATATAAAATGTTACCAAATGTTCCATTACACCATGTCAAAATGAAGATCAAAACATGCAAGGATATGTTTGGATACGGCAGGATTATTTGAGTAAACAGTCAAAATGTAGCAAACGTAGCATGGGATCATGGGAGTTTTCACCAGAGGAAAATCTATCTGACGTTACTCAGGCAGAAATCATGTTTACAGAAAAGGTAAGGCATTAAAGTTTTATTCACGTTACGTTTAGTGAATTAAAGTCACGCTACATCATTTAATTCTAGTTAAAAAGCAGCGAGCAACGACATGACAACAGTCACATAGTTACTAAACAGGCCATTAAAGTGAATAAAATTACGGATTTGCACACACACAACTACACAAGTCCACAAAATACATCACATATCGAATCGTTTTAATGCAGAAATGTTACATACAGTACTGTGCAAAAGTCTTTAGATGTTTTGTTTTTGCAGGGTCGCATATTTGCAAATGTATTTCAGTCTCTTCATTAAAGTACAAAAAGAAAATATGGGAAATATGTGCACAGTATTAAAAACATTAATATTATACACATTGAAATCACATCTAAATGGCTTCTACAGACAAAAGAATTTAGTGTGACCTCTGTTCCCTTGACATAAAGTAGCCCAAACAATGAGAAACATTTGACGTGTGTTGAATGAAACATGAGAAGATTATTGCAGTGAATCTGATATTGTCTGAACAAAAGACTTCAAGACGTGTTGAGTGCAAAGAGAGGTCACACTAAATACTTGACACTTTGGTTTGTGAAAAAGTGCTTTTTTCTCAGATTTACAGTCTTTACATATTTCTTGTATAGTCCCACTTGTATCTTGATACAGAGAAATGCATATGGACGGCCATTATAACCTGTTAAAACAACAAACCTAATGGCGGCCTAAGACTTTTGCACAGTACTGTATTTTATACATTCATATGACTCCCTGGTCATATGGCATGTTCACTGAACTAGGTTAAATCTGCACTACACAAATGCAGCATATACAGTCAATAAATCACATCTGTCAGTCAACACATCTAATGAGATCATAGCGTCCAACATACTGAAGCTCTAACAAGTGATAACACAGACCATATGGCAGGAAGATCAGAACCAGCTCTCACTTTTTTTTTTTTCCGGACTGCCCACTGCAGAAAGGCACATCTTAACAAGCTATTTAACGTTGCATTCAGAGTTAAAATCAAAATGTAAAGTTATGCCATTTCTGTGCTCATGAATGTCAGCAGCTTCTTACAGAAATAGAATTCATCTTCGTTATTTTGAAATTTGCACTTGTGCATTTTTTACAGGTTTGAATCCTGCAGTGAGGATCTGTTAGGGGTTTGCTCAGCTGAAGACGAGCAGAATAAGATAAATGACTTCTCTCGTTGCTATTTGGCAGATGGGACCCGCAATGGCTCCCTGAAGACATGGCAGGAGTTCTCTGCAGTAAAATAGCACTGAACATGATAGAAAAGTCTGTAATCTGAAATCACAGCTGTCTCGGTCTCAGTGGGGACACAACAAGGGTCAAGTAGCTCTCAAAGGTCAAAGCGCGACATCCGAAACATCAGTAAGAGTCATGAGAATAGTTTGATACTTTTGCCTTCCCACCTTTCAGGAATGAAAACGGGGCCAGCAGTCATCAGTGAGACCCAGAACACTGCAGAATTTGAAAAAATAGAAATCATGGAAAGATTGTTTTGACCTCTGTTACCATTCCCCATCACACTCTTGCCTCTTTATTCCTGAAATCTCGTCCCTTTCGACTATTTAAAAAGTAAAATACACTAAAACATTCAAAGTGTCTGATCTAAGTTATCTAGTGTTATCTAAGTTTTTCTTCTTTTTTTTAATTTTTAAATAATTTGCTCTGTTACTTTATTCATATTTCCTCATTAGAGCATGTTTGCAAAGTTAAAAATAGACAGACTATAACAGGATGGATCCAGACACCTATATTATCGTTATTAGTTGCACTAATAACGATAATATAGTTCCTGCTTCTAAAGTTTGCTGTGGTAACATTAGGCACAACGGCCAACCTTACCACTGAGCACAGCAAGAGCACCCGGTGTGCTGCAGGATAGCATAACTCAAGAAAGCGTTTTATTTCTTATAAATTAACAGCCTGGCCATAGACCCTTACCAGGGGCAAACACAAGCACTCCCCTGGGGAAGGCAATTTAAAGGGAAAGAGGAGGGGGACAGTACGCCAGGCCACCGCGTGGATGGATCAAATTGACCTGAAAGACGATCGAGTGTGAGATACAGCAGAAATTGATGGCCACGTGTCAATGAGACGGAGAAATGAGGGCAAAAGGTAAATGTCCCTGGGTAGATGTTTGTGCATGTGCATGACTGAAGTTTACATTGGGCCTCTTACTGTGTGTGCGTAAATCATCAATATCTACGCAGCCTCGGCCGTTTAAGGCCCCTTCGGAGCGGTTTCACCTATTTTATTAAGCGGTAACAATTTATACATTTCAGTGGAAGTGGATATACGGCATGCCATTGGAATAGATCCTTTCATACGTGACTGAATCAGATGATAGATGTGGCATTACTAATCAAATTCATTGTGGTAGCCACTTGGGAATTTAACTGGGTGAAAACAAGCCCTGCGTGTTTATGAAATACTATTACAATGGCAGTTATACGTAATATCAAGTTATAATTGCTGTGCATTTACTTATACTAATAATTTGTGCAAGTGTGTGGCATTTGAAACACTGGAGGTTTTGTCTTTATGTCCTGTAGCTCAGAAGAAAGTAAATCAGAAGAGGCATATCAACATGTATTATTGAGGATAAAGTCAGTAGACCATAACATGGACATGACCTCCACTGAGACACATCCATCTATCTCTCTCATCACTTCATTTTAATGTCTTTGATATCTCAGCATGTGGCTGACCCACTGGAAACCCACTCGGTGCATGGAAACGTGTTAACAATCCATTAGTCGGAGTGTTCTCATTTCAAAACTAGCTTCCTGTTTTGTTACAATTACTATAGTTGGAAAATATTAAACTGTAATAAACTGTATTTTGGCATTTTTACAAACTCATCTAAAATAATAAAATATGGGATTGCACAGGGCCTGTCCGCGCTGCATCTTAAGTCTGTGGCCTTGTTCGACAAACTACTTCCTTAGAAAGTCTCGCATTTGAATAAGCAAAGCTTAGTTGTAATTGAGGTATAAATTTTTGCTCAAAAACATAAAAAGATGAATCACGACAAACCTTATTCGTCCAGCCAGACGAAGGCGGAAATCAACCTGATTCCCAGATGTGTCGCCCACCACTCCCCCCCCACCCCCACCACCACCACCACCCCCACCCTCCTAGTTATTCGTGTAACCTCCGAGACTATAAGGAAATGAAAAAGGATTAGTGGGACTCTGAATCAACGAAATGACTTTAAATGACTTCTTCGGGTAGCCACAGGCCAGGCGCACAGCATGTTTAAGTTGACATTTCAATTGTACAAGTAATTTGCATTCTATTTGACTCTAAATGACACCTCCATATTAAGGATTCCAGCGGCACTTTTTTGTTTCCTCAATTCAAAGATGAGCCAAAGAAATGTGGATTAATCAAAGTGTGCAGGACTCCTGTCAATCTCTGACAAAAAGAAAAAAAAGAAAAGCTTGAACAAGGTGAGGTCTTAATCAACTTCTTAACGTGTCCATTCATGACACAAAGCAAGTCTTCAGCTGCTGCACCACACCTTATTAAATAAAGGTCACTAACTAAACGCATGTATCTGTAATATGGCAATCGTGGTAAAAATCAGAAGGAAAAAAAATGGAAGAACTGCTTTGAGGTTATCACATGAAGCTGCAGACAGAGAGGTTTAAATCTGATCTGATCCTGTTGCTAAGATACTAATGTCAGTGAAACAAACCCATAATTGGTTAGAGTTTATGCATGTCCTTACATATTTTGGCACAGGGAGAATGAAGTCTTCCGTTCCTATAGTTGTATTATTTTTGGAGCAATATCACTTTATCTATACTGAGGCAAAAGGATGTGATTGTTTGGTGGAAGCATCAACTACAGCACAGCAACGGATCTTAATATACTTTATATCTGGAGTCTGTAAATCCCTGTCAAATCACCTATAGAGATATTTAAACTCACTGTATTTTCAGCACATGTAGGAAAACTTGTTCAGGCTACTTCATGATGTTTTGTAAATCCATCTCCTTCAATCATTTTCACACATCAGTTGATATCAACGCCGTGATCTGTGCGAACACAAGGGAAATTACCTCACTTCATGTACAGATTTGTCGTTTCGTTGAAGAAAAATAAGATTTAAGACACAATACTTATTAATGCCATGCAGTCTAAGCACTTTGTCTGTTATTACCAACCGTAAGTAGCAGAGAGAAAAATCCCTCTTAATGCATAAAGACAGAACATGATTGTCAGGATTATTAAACTGAAGCAATTTTGGAAGTCAGTAAAAACATACTGTTGCGGGGCGTTGTGTTTGAGGCAGGTGCTCCTCTTGTAATACTCCTCTAGAACAAAGTCAAATTGAATTTATAAGTGTGAATGCGCATCAACTACTGCAGATAGGACGCATGCATTCTCTCTTTTGTGCACATTATGACCTGTAGAGCCTTTTTACGTTTTTTTTAAATCTGATCTCAAAGCATCTTTGTTTCAATGCATTTTGCAGGAAAGGTTAATACTTGCAGGCTGACACCGTTTTAAATGTCACATGTAGTCACTTGTAGAAAGCCGCTCATGCAGAGAAGAGCTATCTTTCCTCGATCTAATTAATGTTACAGGGAAAATTAACACGGCCGCTGTTCAGTCAACATGTCAGTATTTCATTTACAACGCAAAATATGATTCGTTTTCTTTAAAAATCTGAATATGTACCCTGTTTTTGTTGTTAAATGGAAGGTGTTTTTTTGTTTTTTTTTTCAATAATGCGCCTTTGCACTATCCAATTTTATTGGTCTTTACTGCTGATGTATTCACGTTATTTGATCTTCTGGTGAGAATGTAAACCAAGGCCACTTCCCACCTGAAGCAACAGCTCAAAGCCATGCAATCATCCCATCATAATCCATATGGTGTCCTGCTATAGCTACCATCAAACACTTGCTCTTCTCACACACACAACACACATTACATACATACTAAACCACACAATAAACCTCATTCTAAATTTAGCTATTGCAACCTGGATACACAGCAGTATATGGCAGGAATAGACTCGAGCTAATTTTCTTTTCTTTTTTGCTTTGCTCCCCTTTATAGAACTGGGTACTCAGTTGTCACCTTTCAATCTATTTTCTCAAGGTCACAACATGATGGGTAAATGGCCAGACGCGAGACTGAGGTAATGAGTTTGGAATGGCATTTAGAGCAGCGAGAGGCTCGGCACTCGCACCTGACTCATCACACTATGGATTCAGAAAGAATAGATAGTGTTAATGAAAATATATGGCCCAATATTTGGTTCAGACTGAAAAGGGGATGATCCGCGACAGGAGGCAGATTCTGAGCGATTGCGAAGAATGTACATATATACAAGTAACGCAAACTTGTATTAGGCGTATGTAATATTTCTTCCTGCTTCCTGCATGCTTCCTCCATTTTCTTCATTTTATGTATTCTGCACCACTTTATGTTCTCGTAAATGCCTGCTCATACCCTGGAGCATATGCCTCTGCTCATGCCAAAGCAAGCAGACAAATAATCATGTTTCGGTCCTGCATGAATGACAGATACTTTTCAATTGTCCTGTTAGCAGCACAGGGGGAGACCAACAGAAATGTTTTTCCAAGCCTCTTACTGCTCTCAATCTCTACGGCGTTCTGCCATGAGAAGAGAAAATGCTTGTTTACCCAGAAACCACTGGGCCTCCCTGATTGCCATCCCAGTGGTAATGGCCAAGGATGAGGCAGATCAATAGCCATCTGCACCCATTCCTAAAGCAATAACATTCAATAGGAAAACCCATTTACTTTTACTTACGTTTGCTTTATTTTGTTTTACAATAAGGACAGCCAGTTCTGACGAAGATAGGATTTGACTGGGCAGAGGGTCGCAGTTATGGATCTTTTGCTACTGTAAAGCTTTTTTTTTCTCCTTTTTTTTTTTTTTTTTTATAGAAACGTTCTTAAATGTGAGCGCAATAGCAAAACGAAAACAAAACATTGGTGAACTGATGCCTGAATGTGTCGAAAAACGGTCAATTGCTTCAATCATTTCTACTTGTTATGTGACAGATATTTGTGTTGCCTCATTTGACCTTGAAGTACGGACACTGATGTCGAGCAGTAGCTTTAGTGTTATAGCCAAGCAATCATTGCTGCCATATAAGGATAATGCCGATTTATGACCCCACTAACACTCAGCCATTATGGAAAAGGAGTTTTTTTTTTCTTTCTTTCTGTCTTTCTTTCTTTTATTAAATTCATCCCTGACCGTCAACAAATACGAGGTCAGGGAGGTCAGTTAAATGTTACTTTTGTGTGCGTGTTGCAGCACATGCACGTGCATGCTCTAACTTGGCGAAAACAGGAAGTTTAATAATAGTTTGTGTGTTCTGCTGAACTTGCCTTACAGCCAGTTCACAAATCCTCCTGCAGTCAGAACAGCCAACTCTCCCAGGTGAACCACTCTCGGATCAAATTATTTCCAGTTTTCTCAGACACAAAAAAAAAAGGATAAAAAAGTTGCTTTATTTGTTTCATAACAGTTTTCATCACCCTACCATTCAATATTCACTTCAGTATTACAGTTCGCCCTTGTGTTCAACCACAGCCCTCCACTTCTTTTGTTTCGGCAGGGTTTTTTCCTGATGCAAGGTGAATTACGTTTCTGTATCTACCATTCTGTGGCTGTTGCTTGACTCGTCTACCAAACTAAACACCCGTTCTGGCTGCCCTCTGTATAACCTTGCATCTAACTCCAAAGACTTCCCCGAATCCTTAGCAAAGCTTCTGGGAATGATATTTCTTTACTTTGGCACACCACTGACCTGCTGTAGATATTTATTTTCTTTTTTTTAACAACGTTATCACATTCACTGTGCACTACTGTGGACAATTTGTCAGACTAGAATTGCCACTTGCGTGTCAGTTTGAGACAGTATATAGTGTTTGATGAATATTTAACACAGTATATAGTGTTTGATGAATATTTAACTTTCTCTCACATTTTAAAAGTTATCATAGTTTTCTGTTAAAATAAGTTATTGAACTTGTGGGCATTTCAATAAAGCACTACATTTACTTGGTCCGACATGATATTCATACTGACCTTTAACTCTAGTACTAGAACACTGAGGACAGGTTTCCTACATCTTTCCAAATATGTAACCAAAATAATTATCTAATAATCTGATTATAAATTATAATCCGACTGTATGTGAACATTAAAGCTCAACATTTATCAGAATTATTAAGATTAAGATTGTATTGATACCAGTGCCATTATTAATTCCCCTTGTCAGTCTGATTCTTCATCAATTCCTGAGTAATTTTATTATGAAATGGGAGAATATTTGGACAGCATGTGTTTTAATTCAGGTTTAAGGCTTGTGTTATTACAATGTTATTGTAGGTGTTATATTATCATATGATATTTTACCTGGACGTGCTCCTTAGCTGGGAGGCTGAGGCACTCGTGCATAGTGTTAATTACATTGCATTCCTGGAATATGAGCTCATCTTGCACAGAAAGATGTTTCAGCACATTGCTGGTGTGTCCACCTGTGACCATTTAACAGACATTACAACACTGTTGTCATCTTCACTTTGAAGTGAAGCCACTCTGTAGACCACTTCTTCTTCTTCCTCCTTGACTCCCTCTAAAGTTTGACACCAGAAAAATAGGCATCAATAAAAGGAATTGATACGTTCGGAGGATTTGGAACCAGTTGTCGACTCCCGTCCTATTGTTGAGTCTTTATTTGTTGCACAGTTAATTAAATTTACAGTATATTAAGATGATGAAGAAATGATAGATGACATTAATCACAAAAATGTTTGCTGCTATTTGCTGCTGCATTCAAATGATACGACACAAAACAAAGAACAATGTTTTTAAAATGTATAATTAGTGACATAAACTGCAAAAGATGTTCAGTTTTATAAGAATTGATGTATAGTTGACATATGGGGCAAAGAGCAGGGTTGTGCCATATGTTTTATACTATTTCAAAAGAGAACTGATCCACTCAGAGGCATCTCAACCACCTCCAGGAGGAAATTATATTTGCCATTCAAGCTGCCTTAGGAGTGTAGAAATTTCTCAGTTTCACCTCCCTCTTCCAACAATATCAATTTTTTTTTTCCACAACTTTCAATATAAACACCTGTATAAAGAAAGCAATGAAGTGATGGTTTGAAACAAGTGGCCACGTTGACTAGTGAGGGAGTCAAACAGCTGTACACAAATTTATCGCCACGCTGGTCTTTGCCGTAAAAGGTTAGGAACGCTTGCAATTAATCATCCTGTATCTGCATTGCAGTGGGTATTGTTTCCAAATTTATCATGACAACAGCCTGATGCAGGCATCCATGTCTCACATCATGCCATCCAAGTGCCCACAGTAGGAAACATGGGATGGCAGCTGTAAATTAGGTGGCACACGGTGACCCTACGCTGTTCCAGCTTTGGTTAATCCAAGGCGAGGCGTGCAGAGGACACAGCGGGACACGCTGATCCCTGTGACTTAGGTGCTTAAACACCACTTATGTAATTCATTATATATCACAATGTGTGGATGCCATGAGTACGTACATTTGTATTGTTGGCTTTAGTGTGACTAAAGTGAAAGTCCTACTTGTAGCTGCATTAGTGCCTTACTTAAATTGTATCGGGTATCAAATTTAACAGAAGTACATAAACCGCATTTTGTAACTGCAAATATTGCTCAGCTTACTTTTTTTGTTGTTGATGCTCATAAGTTTTTTGTTTTTTTTGGGATGTTCATTATAGCTTGTTGCAGTTGTGTGTCTTTGTAATGTATCACACTGTATA
>JAPQRN010000002.1:6913729-6923768 GCA_037367275.1 Coranthus polyacanthus
AGCACCGCGAAGGCAAGTTATAAGTCATTTCAAGTTATTCTTCGCTAAAGTACCAGCTGGAGGAAACATTTTGTGGAGCATTCTGAAAACTTAAACTGATAGTTCTTTTTACTGTGGGTGTCCACATGGTAAGATTGAAGACACTTTATCATCTAGATATGCCTGTTCTTTGTGATTTTAATTTAGGGTTGGTAGTGTTTGTATTTACGTGATGAAGAGCCAAATTGTATAAAGGTATGATTTGTTAGACTTTGTTTATATAAAGTGCGCTGCTAGGAAAAAACATGATTACTAAATCTTTTCAATTTCAAATAATTATATTTTACTATATATTACTTATATAAAGCAGGATGTTTACTAAGGGTCGCTGAGGTCAATCACTGTAGGTTTTTTTTTTGGTTTGTTTGTTTTGTTTTTGCAGTTTTCATGTTATTGTGTGTTTTAAAGTTGAGAGACTAAAAGACCAAATATCTGATCCCTCCAACACCTCTTTCTGGTTAGTTAAGACAATGAAATGATCAGGATCTAATTTGTAAATCTAATTCATACCTATATATATATTTGGCGACACTGCACAATATTTCCACTACAACGTCGTCTTTGTTAATCCTGCACCCGCCATCCGTCACATTAACCATCTCCGTTCTGCGAACCACATGTTGTGAGCTTCTTCTAACCTCAGTATAGACTCAAAGTGGGCTGTAGAGACTGTACTGACTGCTGTGGTGAGTAATCTGGCTACTGGCATGCCGCCCCCGCACTGCAAATGTGAGACTGGCCTGCTGGGAGCAAAAGCACTCTGGGGTCTGCTTATCAAAACTCTTCTTGTGATCCCAACTAGCTAGGCCCTTGCGGTTCCTCCTGTGAGCAAGAGGAGATCCCAACTCCAGTAAAGTGGTGTAATACTTGTGAAATGTAAGAAGCATGACTGCTTTCCAAAATCTGCAGGAATTTTGAATGCGATTTTTTTAATTTATTTTCTTTTGTTTTACTTCTAACAAAGTAAAATAAAGCGGAAGATGAACGTAACTCACGGGCCTCGAGTGTTGTGCATTTGCGTGTTATATAAGTAACTGTATTATGTGTAATTGTGTGCTAAAATTCACATGGGTAAATTGTGCGAACACCAAAAGTTAGTTTACTTTCCCTCCCTCGTGTCTGACCTTGGATTTCCCATGTCACACACACTTTGAAATCCAGTTTGTTTTGCCCCTTCAAAAGACAACACTCTCACTTTTTCATGCTGAAAATTCTTGAGAGCTTAATTTAGGACACAGATGCCAATAGTTTGTGTATATTTGCTCAGATGTTCTGTATTTATTCCCTTTATTACATATACATCACAAGGTATCTTGGACGGATTCTTTAAGAAAGCAACTTTTTAATGTCCAAGACTTAACCTCTCTCATCAGTTGAAACAAGATTTAGGAGATAAGGCAAAAATGTAACCTTAGCATGAACTTTCCATGAATATATGACCCTGAATGGTATGACCTTCTTCTGGTGTAAAACTAAATCAGTCCAATGTGTGCCAAATGATTTAGACAGAACCAACGTTTATTGCTTTTGATCTAATCACGAATTTCATTTGTGAAACGTAATCAAAATTACAACGGAGGAAACACGCAGAGCAGTCAAAAATAGAAAAAACTTCTAAACTCAGTGTCCTTTTTGAGAATATTTTCCTACCTATTTCGTCATCCGGGAGGTGAGTGGTGAACTTTACAGGAAATTTGGCATGCAGAGCGAGGTGCCAGACAGTCAACACTTGACTCCACTAAACAAAGTAAACACAATGTCCAAAGATAGCTGATGGCTGTCAATCAAACCCATCCCCAGCTGCCTAGTCCTGTCAGCTGTCACTCTTTCCCATGGTTCCTCAGGACTGGAGTATGCCTGCCCATGTTTTTAGACAAACAGATCAAATTCCTCCTCAAACATGCCGCTGCCATCCCTTTTGATAACAATGTAATAATTCAAAACAAACGATTCAGCTCTTTGATGAGAGCACTTTTATGGGTCACGAAGACTCACCCTCACACCGACATCTGTTTGATTTTATCTTCTTGAACTTTATCCTCTGCTGGAAAATTTACTGGCTCTGACCAGACCAGTGTGTTAAAGTCAGAGTAATAGAGGAGCAAAGATAACTGAGACGTTCGTCAGGGCAGCTTGTGTCCGCCCTCGAGACCTGTGCGGTGTACAACACAGGGTAATGCTGTTACTACACAACGGTCTTAACCATTTCAGGAAAATCGCATTTTAACGTCTGCCCGGTAATATCACCTGTGCACAGAAGGAACAGGGATAACTTTCCCTGCTGCGATTATAAAACAGCTTCTAGACAAAATAACGAAGCAAAATAAAGTTGTGAAGTACGCTTACGGTTCACATCTCAGCTCAAAGAGGATGAAGAATAAAATGTTTCCTTAAAACCTGATCAGCGACGATGAAATTGAAAACGTAGTCACTTATTTGGCCCGATTTTAATTCCGTTAACCGTAACACTTACTAAATCAAAGCTGAGTGTGAAAACCAGCTCTATTTTTAAGTCGGGGGATTAAAACTCTAATGAACACCCTGAGAAGTGGCTGAAAGCTCCAGAATGTGTTATTTTGTTGATTTCCGCTTACATTTAACCGTCCATTATGTGTTAATCTTTTCACAGTGGCTGGAAAGTTCTTAATTATTTCTCTTCTATACCATTCATTCTCCATTCGTGGGCGTGTGACATTTTGCACTTTTTTGAAAGGGCTTGCAAAGAGAGTTATTAAATAACACTATAGTGTTTTATAGCAATATACCTGTGGCTAAATCTTTGACTTTACTTCAATGGAACATGTGCGAACCAAAAACATCAGAAAAAAAAGCCAAACCAGGTCCTCTTAATTCTTAATATGAGCGCTACCTTCTCATGCGTCTCTATATTTCTTCCTTTAATAAGGGCCGGGGGGCTGGCTGTGCTCTATAGCCCTTGGCCGTGGTTGGTGTTGTATGCTAAAGCCATGGTCAGGCCCCAGAGATTTCCAGCCTCTTAGATGCCTATAACTCATTCCCAGCCCTGCTTCTGAAGGGAGATTTTCCCCCTCAATCCCAGGCATGAAATATCCTTTCAAAGGCCGCAGACTGGAGACAGATATGTAGGTGTTTTAGATAAGGTAGGAATTGCATTAAAGGATTTTTCCGTTTTAAAGCTGTTGCCATCTTTTTTTGCCCTTTCCCATAGACTTGAGAAGAGAAGTTGAGAAAGGATGGGAAGAGGAGTAAGGGATGTACTTTGGGACGGACTAGTCGGTACATTTGTGGTCAGTTCACAGCTCATAAAAGACTAGCACTAACCTCAGTAAAAATTGAATAATGTAGAGTGGCTAGAGGTATCACAGAACCCTCTCAAAGAATACTAAACTTATTGAACCAAGTTTGGAGGAGAATCCTCCCAGCTCATTGATCTCCTCACCAGCATAATTACAGGGCAGTGAGATGAATCTTCATGTGGAAAGAAACAGAAAATTCAGAGTGATGAATTTTTCGGAGTGATGAAGATTCTTGCCAAATGCAACCGTTAAATTAAAAGCTCTTTCCCCAAACCTCAGAATGGGATAATTTTGTTTTGCAAAGTAGAGTGTGGCCAAAAAAAGACTGTAAAAGTCAACAGAGTCTCACCCAGGCTGTGGTGTGTGAAAGTGAAAAGTCAGTTTAAACAGAAGGCCCGTTAAGGCTATAGTATATATGTAGGTATGCGCATGGCATTCCGACTTCTTCTCTCCATGCTTCACTGTTTTATAAGAGCTTACGCTTCGCTTTGGCATTTACTTTAAAACTTTATAATTATGTGGCCTCTGTTTTTTCCCCAGCCGACTGTGTTTACATTTACCAGCTTAACATGCACACAGTCCAGTCCACACACACAGTCCACATGTCGTTCTGCGGCAGTGTTTGTTGGACAGGGCTGCAGAGAGATTAGTCGCCTCGTTCCCTCTGGTGCCTCGGCGTAATGTTCTTCACCCAAAGGGCTTGGCTCCTCATTTTCCAATCGGTGCGCGAAGCGGGAAAACCACCCTTATTTTGAAATAGCTGTGACTTTCCCTGGCGATGCTGGCTGAAATATACTAAAAAGGTTAATGCCGTACAAAAAGTCAAATATTCTTATTATTCGTAACTTTTTTTCCCCCCTGCATTTAACATTGATTGAGCTGAAATATACAAAAAAAGTGAAAGATTTAAGACTTAATTTTAAAAAGTGAAAAATTAATTAACAAATACAAATTGAAAAAAATACGCAGCGGTCTGTCAACACCACACCGGTGGCAACTTCAACTTGCACTGCTCATGTGCTTTGAGAAACACCTTAAACCTTGCCTTTCCTTTGGTTGACAAAAAAAAAAAAAAAAAGCACATATGTTGCATTTTTTCAGTTTACTTCAAGGAAGCACGGAAGGGCTTTCCTGTAGGAGTTTTAAAAAAGAGTCGTTTACTTTAATGTACTCATTTGAGCCAGCGGTTCTGACACAAAAAACATTCACTTATAAATCAAAGTATTCTCACACGCAGCTGAACTGAGCCTAGATATTTGCTGAAATAATATATCACATATCTCATATTGAGAAAATTACAGGCAAGCGCACACAGTCTAGGGAAGGGCGCTTGACTAGACAGGGACTAGGACCCACATGGTCAAAACCCACACATCAGTGGATTCGTAACGGACAGCCAGGGAAAAATAAGAAAGGGAGACGGGGAGTGTAGGGAAAGTTGCTGAAAAACGGCTGAAACTGTGGAAGGACGCTCTAAGCCCTGCACACAGCAAAGCTAGACGTTAACTTGTAAAGTATTTTAGAAAAACCTGAGTGCGTTTGACAATGAGGCAAAAAGTGTAGACTGTCTCACTGTCTATTTGTCTCCTGTCTTTATCAAATCTTCAATTAGAAACTGCAAATCAGGATATCTGTTTAAAGATCTCCAAGGTAAGACTGGTCAGTTTTTATTCTTTGCCACTTTTTTTTTTTCTATTGTAAATCAGTTCATTGACTCATTTGTTGTTTGGTGGTTTACATTTTACTTATTGAGCAGTGGAGTTTTGTACAGCCTAGGCAGAGATTAAGACAAATTCTGATAAGGACTGGAAGTTGACTCTCAGCATTAAGGAGGATTAATGTTTAGCTCTGTGTGGCAGGGGCCTTCTCAGTAGCTGTGTTTACGCAGTGTTGCAGACCCCGCATTAATCCGAAATTAGTATAAAAGATCAGCTGTGGCCACTGAGGCGAACCTTCACAGGGCTTAGGCCAGTAATCAAGTCTCACTTTGGGACAATGAGTGCCTGGAAGGTCAATGAGAGGCCTGGGATGAAGGGACGAGGAGGCTGAGGTGGGGGGTGGGAAAGCGGTGAGGGACTTTCAGTGACCACATGGTTTAATTTAGGTGAGATCCACACACACGCATGGTTTTCTCCCACAGTATGCGCCTTTTTCTCCTGATCTTGGGTGTTCATGACCATGATTTGTTTGTCTTACAGCGGCAAAAGACATTAATGTTTATAATTTAACACTTAAAAGACATTTCTTCCTTTTGCTCGAAGCCCGTCTGAAATTTTATACGTGTGTTTGATGTCACACAAGTTTACATTTCAACGCACTAAGTATTAGTTCTGTCACATAATTATAATGTGTGCTGAGGGATTATAACAATAAATAGTATAAGACTATCTAGCTGCTTGTAGCGTAGAACAACATCTCCTGTTCCAACGCAAACCAACATTAAGCAGAGCTCGTAGCAGAATCACAGGAGATGTCTCGGCTCCAGGACTGTCTTTTACAGGAAAGTAAAACTGTGTCAAATTGAAAATGAGCTGTATAAAAATCAGCAGTAAATTTTCCACTGCCAAAATAGTGCTGGCTGGTGCAACACAAGAGGCAGCACCACTAAATTCAGTTAGGAAAATAAAATAAAGGAAATATAGCGCTGCATAAACCACAGCCCCTGGATGATGAATACTCGCAAAACTGTTGATATCTGCATTATTTTGTATTTTTAAACCACTCACACTGCGAGTGGCCACATTCAAACTTGCTTCCAAATGGAGACAATTTTATTGACATTTTAAATAAGGCTCACCATACATGTAGCGTTGTAACGGGGCCAAGTGAATGTCTCAGCTTCTGCAAAAAGTGTCCGAGAAACTTGCCCTTGTAAATACTTTCCAAACTACATCTATAAAGTTCTTTAATTATTTATTTATAGGGATTTTATAGTGCCTGGGCCCATTACAGTGCCCTTGAAAAAAGAAGAATTTCATCTCCTCAATCAACTATTCTTGGCATGTGCCAAACTTCATTCAGGACGAACTTTTCCACAGTAGTTCCACTGCGTCTGTCTTTATCGCACACATATAACAACAGACATACTACAAATAAAAGAGTTACATCAAGAAAAACAACAGCGACGCAGCCAAATGATCATTTAGGGAATTTGCACCACATTGTGGTGGAAGCAGCTCTCTTCAAGTGCCAGCAGGGTACCAGCGAACCCCCCACCCCAACCACCCACTGCTCCTGCTAAGATTAGACAAATTAAACACTATTATTCGCGTCACTCCCACAGCTGGCCTTTTAAGTGGTTCTACGTTAACTATCATAATGGTTTGCTTTGAAAGCCACAGTCTTCTCCTTAATTTACAATATAAAAAAAAAAAACACTTTTGGCCAAGTCCTAGAGGGATTTTTCTTCTCTTCAGCCTCATGTAGCAAAGGAAAATAGTTTTTCTTTAAACTACAGTTTGTAGAACTATGCATGAAATCCTACTGTAAAACATTCATACACATATCATATGCAATGAATTAGAGGTTCAACGGGGAAAATTGTTAGGACTTAAGTTTGCTGAATTTACTTGAAAACTTATCATCATTACTTTTGCCTGTGCATTTTAAATAATGTGCCGCATTTATTTGTACAGTAAACAGTTTGTTTTTGGACAAACAAATGCACAGTTTCTGATTAAAAGTCATCTATAATCACTGTCTGTTCCTGTACAATATTTTACCATTTACTCGAAGACATTCCTGAGTTTGTATCCTTTCACAGTGAAGACTGTAGTAGGTTTTCCAGGCTCTCACATCTGTCCATACGTTTTCAATGTAGTCTCCTGTTGAGAAAAAGCCCTTTCATTTTCCCTGTTGTATCCCCGCAACCTGATAATGGATGCGGTATTGGCCGGGGGCCCGTGGACTGAGGACGGCCGGTGATGGATAACCTAGTTTCGGACCCATCATCACTGTACAGCATGTGCCTTATATCTGTGGTAAAATTCCCCCACCCACACTGAGCATGCTCCAGATTTAGGAAGTGACAGCAAGTGGCGTCCTGTTAGCTGCCTTATAGAGCTGCGTCCAAGCTAGTACAGCTTCTGTTTTTTGTTACAGTTTTTCAGCTACACTTCAATTAAGTAATATATTAGCCTGAATATGTGTAGCAAGGAGTAAAAACCGCAGGTGGTTTAGTCAACAAAACTGAATAACGAGCTGTGTCACTATAGTGATTTTTTTTTTTTCCAAAATAACTTAAAAGCAGTCTCTGTAAATGTAGTAGACGACGAACTTTGATCTAATGAACGAAATTGAAGCAAGGAAATAAAAAAAAACAAACACATTAAATAACCTCATGGTCTACCTGGAAAATGTATTGAAACAGATGAAAACCAGTTGAGTTCGTGAGAGTTGACTTTTTAGAGATACATGGAGGATCATATGATGATCTTACAGAATATGATAAATTGCTGTAGATGAAACTACCCAACAGTATATAAACTAGTTCGAAAGGGCTCAACCTTAAACACCGACGGCAGTAAAATGAAACATAAACATTAATGCAGCAGTAAAATGAATCTAAAAACATCATATATAATAGTGAAACACTGGAACTATTTTACTGCACACCAACTACTTTTACTTATACTTTTAAGTACACTTTGCTAATAATACTCGCATACTTTGTCTTAAGTATGGCAGATCTTTTGTTTACTTTGCAGGGGAGTATTTTCAGTTCGGTATCAAAGGATATTTTTTCCACCATTGTATATTTAGCATCATTTTATTCTTTGTTCTCTATATTGATTAGCTCACGGGCAAATAAGTGTCACTATTTCACTATTAAGCATTTACACAATAGATCTGGTTTGGTGATTTGGTAAAAAAAAGTTAAGATTTTGAGTCTGTACTGTAAAACAGACAAAATCTGTGTCTGAAATCGCTACCTCTTCAATATAAAGTGTGCCATATTTAGCTTCAGCTCTCAAAAAAGAAGGAAGAAAAAGATTTATACTTATTCCTCCCTCAAAGGACTAGAGACTATCTGAAGAGTGTCCAATAACTCAGCACACATAGATCAAGACTTGGATGATATCTGTACTCGTAATGTGTTGCTATTATTTTGGCCCCATCCAGCGACACAAACTAAAAACTAAAAAGAACCATTAACAAACTTAACTGCATTCGCATTAGTGTTCTCTCTGAAGTGAGACCATAAAACATGGATTTCTGTTACATGATTGCGCTGTTATGTCGGAGTCTGTGTGTTCTCACCAAAAACCAACTTTTGGAAAACGTATCCAGGGTTCGCTCCAGTTTCGGGTGTCATAACCAACACCATCGCTGCAGGAGCCAGGGAGCAGAAGCCTGCTTCCACTCGTCTGCTCTCGACATTATTACCTTCGATGAGTCTTGCGTATCGACTTCAAACTTCATCACCGGGGAAGAAAAATAGCTCTGCAGCAGGTTGAGACTGTGTGAGAGAAGACCTCACGCCTTTGTGAAACATGACCACTTTGTCTCCAGTCCTTAGTTTGACTTCCAGATTTACTGGTTATTTTAATTCAAGCGTCCTTAGCTGTTAACGATTCCTGCAATTGCAGGCGAATTTTTTTGTGCTAATAGGAACGTTCGCGTTTTCTACGCGGTCTCAGTTGATTCCATTTTTAGCAGCTTTTAAGACTAAGACTAATCCCATTAAACGACTTGTTGACTTGAATGTTTTCTTGTTTACTTTTAACACTGAACTGCTTTGTTGTTTTTCTTCAACACAAAGGCAATGTGCTTTGCATTAGTCGTTTCTAAATTATGAATCAATCTTCTGAACTGTCTTTTTTTGTTGGTGGGAGCTGCAGGAGGTAATTAGTCCAAGCCGGGTTAAAGCTGTGACACACGTTTTGCAGACAGCTGTACGACTCACCATACATGCATGAGTCTGTTTGTCCCTGAGTGTCTACAGGCGGCTGGTTCTCATCCTCTCCGCGATGATTTATGCCTGACACATCTTAGTACAGTATAAAGAGTCAGCGTACAAAAAAAGATGCTCTTCACATTCACATGTTTTGCATTTCTCCCTAGGCGAGGATGACATTTCATTTCTTACCCTAAGTCATGGCAAAAGGGCTCGTTTAATTTGCACTCCAAGCTGTTTTTAATTCCCTCTCCCTCCTTAATTTTTCACTCCATCATCTGAATGCCAGAACATTTGCTGTTTGATTAACTTTTAATGGCTAACTTGGGGCATTTTGATACAGCTCTTGGTAAACAGTGAGAAGTAAACAGATTTGCAGTTGTATAGTGTGAGTTATCTTACTTAATCGGGAGCATGTTTACCTTTTGATGTGCAGTTGGATGTTTGTTCTTCTCTTTTGATAACTGGCACAGTTTATTTTTGATTAAAGTTACACGTTTGATACGTTCTACGAGGCGCGTTGGTCAAGTCTGTGAGAGCGCCAGCGATTAGCACAATAACAACTGCAACTACAAATTAATATGTGGTTTAGTGCTGTGGAGTTTGGTGGGTGGTGTTTGATAGCAACACAGCCTTAACTGTACGCCATATTTATTACACTGTGTCCATTAATGGATAAAACACTGTAAAGTAACCACAACAGGCACTGCTAATAAATTAAGATCCTTATGTTCACTTCCCTTCCAGCTTAAGTTGCTATGATTTTTGTTGTTGTTGTTGTTGTTGTTGTTGTTGTTGTTGTTGTTGTTGTTGTTGTTGTTGTTGTTGT